>JAENPR010001016.1:0-235472 GCA_018135685.1 Themeda triandra | reverse complement strand
CCGGCTCATGGGATTCAAGGTAAGGTTTAGCAAGTATCAAAGTCTTCTACTAAAGTTTGCTAAGAGTAGATCTCATCTTTAACATTTTAATTTACAAAGTTATTACTCATCGCATCTAGTCTACTTCCATTACTTTTCATAAGCACACAACCATAATCGGGTCCATGAACATGTTTCTCTTGTTAACTATGATAAAGGTGCTACAATCAAGACTCCTTTCATGGAGCAACGACGATTCGAATCGCTTGATCTACCCAAACCGGGGCTTCCTAACCACATGATATACGTAGAACCAAATCTTGCATATATCAACTCGACACTTGGATTCTCTAAGACCAAAACGGGTCCGTGCCACTTGAGAGTATGGAACGCCACCGCCTAGTAGATATCCCTCGAGATTCTTCTAAGCCCATCTCGGCAATACGCCCACCATCTCTCCATTCCTAGTGCGCGATTAGCCATTCTCGTGATAGATCGGCCAAGGCGGAGCTTACCACACGGATGTGATTAGTACTACAAAAGTTCTTAATCCGGGGCCAACAACGGACCCGGTCCTTAACTCCGAAACACGAAGGACGAGCACAAGCAAAGCCATCCCGTCGGGCTTCCACCGTAGACAGCTTCCATGTCCCATCCGGTCTCAAGTTTCTTATCATATCTTACTGAACATTCGAGAGATGCCATCATCATATTTAAAACATTTTGACTTGAAAGCCTATCTCATTAAGCAAGTCTAAGCATACTAGGCATTTCTAAATAAAATAGTTAACAAAGATGATATCGAATAAACAAGGTATATCATGTAGTAATTAGGTTATCACTCAACTCCTAATCACCTAATGCAATATTTTATAATCATAAGTGTTATAAACTTTGTAAAACACAAGGAAGGGTTTGAATGCATCCGGGCTTGCCTTGGTCGGACGGGTAGGGGATCTGGGTACGATAGATGTCGAAACCTCACTTTCCGCTGCGGATAACCTGTTAGGAATATAGAGATGATGATATTGTGTTGTATCCATGATATACAATGTGTTTATTGAATATCCATTAAAGACAACTTGTATCGATTGACAATTATGTGAACTGTTTATGAAACTCTTTACTTGTATTGTTTCACAAGTCATGGACATGGAAATATCAAACTAATAGTGTGGGCACATGTATGACATGGGGCTGACTAACCCAACGTGACATGTTATAATTGTCTCTATATATATCATGTATGTTATGTCCTTAATTGAGATTGTCGTATGTATTCGAGGTGTGAAATGACCTACTCGTGGTGAGAATCCTTGGATACTTGTAAAAATATTCTTAAGTACTTGAGAAGGACTAAAGATGTGTTCCTAATCTATGGAGGTGACGAGGAGCTCGTTGCAAATGGTTATACCGGTGCTAGCTTCCAAACTGATACGGATGATTCATAGTCTCAATCAGGATTTTGTGTTCACAATAAATGGTGTGCTATAAGTTGGAAAAAGTTCCAAGCGGTGAGACGGTGATCGATTCTACAACAAAACCAAGTACATCGCAGCTTCTAAATCTATGAAGGAAGGTGTTTGGATGAGGAGGTTCTTCATTGAACTTGGTGTTTCCAAATACGTCAAGCCCATTGAATCTACATTGTGACAACAATGGGGCAATTGCGTAGGCTAAGGAGCCTAGGAATCACGGAAGAACGTACATGTACTGCCAAAGTTTTATCTTATTCACAAGAGTTCATTAGATGAGGTGAGATCAAGATATGCAAGAGACACAATGATTGAATGTTGCAGATCCTTTGACAAAGGCTCTTCCACAGCCTAAACATGAGACGCACATGAGGGCTATGGGTATTAGATATCTTTGAGATTAACTCTAGTGCAAGTGTGAGACTGTTAGGAATATGCCGTAGAGGTAATCATAGAGATGATGATATTGTGTTGTATCTATAATATGCTATGTGTTTATTGAATATTCTATTAAAGACAACTTGTATCGATTGGTAATTATGTGAATTATTTGTGAAACTCTTTACTTGTATGGTTATTCTAAAGATGTCACGATCGGAGTTCGTGTGAGAACACACATGAATATTAGATCAGCACACATATTAGTTAATGACTATGTTTCACAAGTCATGGACATGGAGATGTTAAACTAATAGTGTGGGCAAATATATGACATGGGGCTGGACTGACTCAACGTGACATGTTATAATTGTCTAACTTGATTTGTTTTCTTCCCTGACTGTACCACATGTCATATCACTACCAACTCTTCCACTACCTTGAAAAAGATTGTTATCTAGATAGCTGTAGGGTGCACAAGATGAAGCATGTTGACTTGGTACGTATATAGTTCAATGGTATTGAGTGATCGAAAAATATGCTTTAACTTGTTCATTTATTTTGCTTATGCTAATAATATGACTAACTGGAGGTGGTGGTGTAGGTGATAAGTTGAAGGAGATGAAAATGTGGGTTCTTTTCTCATGAGTGTGTAGGTTGATGTAGTCAACATGATGGTCAACAATGAAAGGATCTACAGTCCAAGAGGTTTGGACTAGAAGATTGAAGATCAAAGGTAGCCGACCTTAATGTATGCACCATGTCCATCCCCAAATAACTTCTATGACCATGCACAGGGTGGAACACCATCTTCGCACCTCGATGTGAATCCTTTTTCATGACTTCAATTTTGATACCACTTGTTAGAACATACAATGATTTGGCCCTACTTGCCATACTTGTGAGACAACGCCTCTCCATCCTAGTCCATGGACCAGGCCATCCAAAGATATGACAACCAAGGCCATAGGCTAACTAAATCCAAAAGATTAGCCTAATGGGTGAGGGATATTCTACCTTGTAAATTATGCCCCTTTGACACCATTTTACATAAATTTCCAACATGATATTCCAATCAACAAAGTTGAAACGGTTTTGACCAATAACAAATTCTAAATAGATTTATATTTCAGTTCAAAGATAATACAACAAAGATTAAAATGAAATAGCAGTGTATATATAGAACTCTTTAAATGAGATCACGATGTCAAAATGTGCACATAGCATCTGGTGCTTTGCATTGGATGCATGTCACACAGAATACATCCTGTGCCCTTCCTGTCATAATTATAACGATATCTCCATCACTAGAACAGGCCAACCTTTAAGTTTGTGTCTGATCCTAATAATTATATATGTGATTGTTGCCCACTGATTGTCGCCCAAAACCTGAAACATATAGACTAAGGAAAGTGATCAAAGATAGCAATATAACTTCATAAATTCACCATTGTTTACATATCTTGACCACAGTAAATGTGTTTGTAGCGCTCGTGGTGCTATATATGAAGACCTGGGTAACTTATGGTAGACACAGCTAGAGGGAGCCTGCCATGGACTACGCAGCATCGAGCTTGCCGATCACTGATGACCGATGGCTACGCGTGCTTCCCTGTCAAGGCCGGTTTTGCTGTGAGCATAAATTTCTACAACTACCGTCATTTGCAGCTCCTGGCGTGCGCTCCACTTGTTGCCCTCGCAAAAACTCGCCATCCCTGCTGATGACATCACGAGCCATGCCATGTTGCTCGTGCCTGCTGGCTCCTTCCACGGCCGACCGGCACTTGATTGGCCCATCTGTTTCTCAGCTTGTGGCTGCCATCCAAGATCGGTGCTAGGGCCTGCTACTGCATCTAGCTTGACGGCTAGAGTTTGGGTTGAGATCGTATAGGAGGGGTGGGTAGAAGGAAGATTAGTTTTTTTCTTTGATCAGAGTAAGTCTGTTAGCTTAATTGCTTATATGCGAGATGTAGCAACAGTATAACGTAAGATGACATTTAATTTTTCTTTAAGGAGGGGTGGGTAATTTTTGAAGAAATTATTGGAGGTTACATCAGATTATTTTGTTTCATAATAGCAAAGGTGTTAATTTTTTAGAAAACATAATAGATCTAATGGCTACTGAACTCTGTGGGATTAAATGGCTGGTTGTTTCGATATTTGTGAGAATTTCTATGATTTATTTTCATAATGGCAAAGGTGGGTATTTTTTAGAAAATATAATAGATCTAATGGCTACTATGATTGGACTCTACGGGATTAATGGTTGGATGTTTCTGTTTTTGAAAATTTCTAAGATTTATCTTTTTTTGTAATGCGTTTCGTGAGGGTTAACGTGGATGCTCCAAAAGGAGTCTCCAATTAGTAATAGTAAAATGGATCTATGATTAGACTTTATGGGATTAATGGCCGAATGTTCTGATTTTTGTGAGAATTTCTATAATTTATCTTTTCTTCTAGTGCGTTTAGTGAGGATTAACGGATGCTCTTAAAGAAACCTTCAATTAGTAATAGCAAGATAAATAACATTGCTCCGAATGGCATGATAGATTGCTTTTCCAATGGGTCGATTGATAAGGTAGAAAGAACTGCTTCCTCCTCAATTATGAAGTACGACTGATCGGTGCCGGAAGGAATTGTTCTCATTCCAAACAGAAATGTAGGTTCAGATGGCTCTGGAGTCGATCCGCACATCTATCCAACCACATGTCGTTGGTCGCAAAAGAGCACCCTAGTGACTAGTCTAGTGTAGCCTCGAACTGAAGGACCAGAGCTCAGTGGCCACTAACTCAGTGGACGCCGACGGTTTGTGGGTTCTGGTGCTTAATTAAACCTATTGTGGTTCGCGCTCTCTTCTCCCATTACCCAGCACATATTGTTTTTTTTCTATTCAGTTAGGCTCTCTTTGCATCATCCAAAGGAATTTTGTAGAAATTTCATAGGAATCAATATCTGGCAAGCACATTATTCAAGAACCCAGCTCCAAGCTAGAAGCCCTTGGGGACCTTTCTTGTGGTGTGCACTCTGCAAGCTTTTTTAATGCAGTAATAATAGAGAATATGCCTCATGCCATGCTGGTAAAGGAGATACAGTTCCTGGAAACATGTTGGAGTGATTCCTTAGCCTTATTATACCACATTACGAGAAACTCTTTCACATGCAACTATCTCAACTGCTTCTCAGATCAGTAGCTCTCCGGTGGAGTGATTCAATTATTGGGATCAAAGCAAAAGGATGATGACCAGAATGGCAGATGGATCTACTCATGGCCGGGGGACTCTGCTGTTGTTCTCCAAGAGTATACTGTTCGCTTTGTGGTTGGCATCATACTCTGTAAAAGTGGTCATATTAATTTTTGTCTTCAAAACTATTTATATACATATACTTTGTGTTTTAATATGAAATCATAGTAGGAGTCTCCTCCTGTTTTAGTTCAAAAAAGGATTTATTCACCACAGCTTACACAGTGCTTGGCAGAGCTCTGAGCCTAGGAAATATGGCAAGCCGTAATTAGGAGAATGAATTAAACACTGACCTAGGAAACTGTAGCATGCCTAATATTTAGTGTAACAAAGTTTGGCAACCAACAAAATATGACGTAAAACACATGCCAACAACCGACAGCGTAGCTGCAATGATTGCAAAATTATTCGGGAAGGAGAAGCTGTACAAAAATGTTAAAATAACAATCGAATGCTTTGTAAAAGAACTTTGAGTGCACCAATAACTGGGCACAAAAGCACATTTAGCATTA
Organism: Themeda triandra; assembly: GCA_018135685.1. Classification (NCBI taxonomy): domain Eukaryota; kingdom Viridiplantae; phylum Streptophyta; class Magnoliopsida; order Poales; family Poaceae; genus Themeda; species Themeda triandra. The sequence goes on along the minus strand of JAENPR010001016.1, from coordinate 229,886 downwards.
ACGACAGGTTCTATTAAGTGTAATCGTTACTTTTTGGATCATGAGCTATCGATGATAAGGGTTGTGTTCATCTACTTTTTTTTTCTACGCTTTTCCAATGGGTCACCCAGTTGATCAGGCAGAAAGAACTGCTGCCTCAATTATGATCGGTGCCGAAAAGAATCTCTCTCAATCCAAAAAGAAATGTAGGTTCGGATTGTGACAGAACCGTCTGAATTATTGTCATTGCCTTAAAGGCCTCCGACGGCTATGTTGAATATGTTCCAAATACATGTGTGGTGTGCATGGCACTATGGAGACCTGGCAATCTTGACTGAGTATGAAGCCAAAGAATGCGTGGATGCATGAAGGTGTGTCATCGGGAGCTATTCTTGGCGGTGCGGTGATGTTCATATATTGGCTTGCATGCGAAGAGTGCGGTCAAGATGCAGACTCATGAATGGTTGTGCATTATCTTGATGCTCTCCTCAAGGTACGGCATATATTCCCAAGTTAGAGTTCCACCGATAACAGAATATATTCATTCTCTTGTAAGCCACTGCACGGCGTTGTAACCCAACTCTTGATAATAGTGAGGAGTGTTTGCTGGTTGGCGCCGTGGTTTTTCCCTTTTCGCATTGGAGGGGTTTTCCACATTAAATCTTGTGTCTCACCGTGATTGATCTCTTGTTCTTCATCGTTTATTCACCGTTATTTTATAACAAGTGGTATCGCGATTTGGTTGCGAGATCAAGACGACGTCGATGAAGTTCGATCTACCGTTGCTGGATCACAAGACATGGTTCTCGCTATAGCAAGTCAAGAGGCGCTGGATTCCTTCGGGAAGGCGAACAAGGCTGAGTGGACTACCGAGGAAAAACGCAGGATCGTAAGGCTATGTCTCTTATTCACTTCATTTGCATAATGATATTTTGCAAGAGGTGCGGAGAAAGAGTGCTGCAGATCTCCGGGCGAAACTAGAATCGATCTCGTATGTCTAAGGATCGACCGACCGCAAGATGCAAATGAAGATGAGACTGTTCACTCTCAAGATGAAGGAGAATGATTCGGTGATGAGCCATATAATCTGTGTTCAAGGAGATTGTTGGGTTTAGTCCCACATCGGAAATTGACGTTGGGAGTGCACAACATATAAGGTCAGGGCAACCCTCACCTATTAGGCTAGTCTTTTGGGTTGAGTTAGGCCTAAGGCCTGTTCACGGATATGTTGTGGGCCCCGGTGGACGTTGGACCAAAGTGGCTATCTACTCGTGGACGCGCGGTCTGGGCCAAAATTTTATAACAATTACAATGAGAAAGTTCTTCGAATAAGCGTTTCAACATGCATCATGCTAAGCCTTGTTAGTACTCCTATTGCACCTCACTTTAAATTGTCACCATCGTGTCCTAGTACGGATCAAGAGATTGAATACATGTCAAAAGTTCCTTATTCTAGTGCTGTTGGGTCTTTGATGTATGCCATGGTTTGCTCTCGTCTAGATTTATCATATGCTATGAGTTTAGTTAGCAAGTATATTTCTAATCCCGGTAAAGAACATTGGAGGGCAGTTCGGTGGATTCTCGGGTACCTCGGAGGCACAAATGGATTCTTGTTTGAAGTTTGGAAGAACCGATAAGGGGCTTATTGGTTATGTGGATTCAGATTATGCTGCTAACTGGACAGGAGAAGGTCCCTCACTGGTTATGTATTTACAAATTGGCGGTTGTGCTATGAGTTGGAGGGCTACTTTACGGTGCGTTGTTGCGTTGTCTACTACCGCGCGAGTACATGGCTGTTTGTGAAGCGTCTAAAGAATTAATTTGGCTAAAAGGATTATACGCTGAGCCGTGTGGAGTTGATTCTTGCATTAATTTATTCTCGGATGACCAAAGTGCTATTTATCTTACCAAAGATCGATGTTCCATGAGAGGACTAAACATATTGACATCAAGTACCATTTTGTTCGTGATGTGATCGAAGATGGTAAGTTAAAGGTATGCAAGATCGTACTCATGATAATCCAGCCGATATGATAACTAAGCATGTTCCCGTTGCTAAGTTTGAGCTTTGCTCAAGCTTAGTTGGTTTAGTAGAATAGTCCAAGAGACTATTTGGCACCAGTGGTATTTGTCTTTGTTATGTTCAAGATGATGGTGTTGATTGCTACAAGATGTATTTGTCTCAAGGTGGAGTTTGTTGAATATGTTCCAAATACATGTGTGGTGTGCATGGCACTATTTAGACCTGGCAATCTTGACTGAGTATGAAGCCAAAGCATACGTGGATGCATGAAGGTGAGTCATCGGGAGGTATTCTTGGCGGTGTGGTGATGTTCACATATTGGCTTGCATGCGTAGAGTACGGTCAAGATGCAGACTCGTGAATGGTTGTGCATTATCTTGATGCTCTCCCCCGCGTGCGGCATATATTCCCAAGTTAGAGTTCCACTGATAACAAAATATATTCATTTTCTTGTAAGCCACCGCACGGCGTTGTAACCCAACTCTTGATAATAGTGAGGAGTGTTTGCTAGCCGGCGCCGTGGTTTTCCCTTCGCATTGGAGGGTTTTCCACGTTAAATCTTGTGTCTCACTGTGATTGATCTCTTGTTCTTCATCGTTTATTCGCCGTTATTTTACAACAGGCTGTGCATGGAAACCCGATAGCTCCAGTGTTCCATCTGAGAGTCTCGGACGACCCCGAGATCATCCCGATTACACCAGGATCCACGTTATAACAGGACATGATAGTATTACAACCGTTGATACAAAACATTTTCATCGAGTACGAAAAGTTCACAAAAGAGATTAGAACATTTTATCGAGTTTGCTTAAATTAAACTTTAACTAAGGTTATAGAAGCGGAAAAGACTACAGAACAACTGCGGGAAACAACTAGATCATGTCGAGCCCACTAACATTACCCAGACCGCAACTCAAGTAAGTACCTGCAACAGGGGTTAACAAACCCCGAGTACTTGAGGGTACTCAACAAGACTTAACCAACCAAAGAAAAAGACACCAAGGGCATGCTGACTTAGAGGGGGTTTTTTGGGCCAGAAACCAGAGAACTTTTGTGGAAAAGCTTTATGAAGTTGATCCTTACATTCAGGTTTTAATTCGGGATTTATCATTAGGGGGGCCTTTATTAGCACCTAATCTACGCCAAACACTTATCATTAAACATCCAGCATATTTTATCAATTTTAAGAACCATCATATTCCATAGATTAAATTATGATGTAGGGCGAGGGTCAAGTCTCTATGACCGAGAAGCAACGATGATTCGAACAAAGTTAAAAGGTCCCAACCTGGGATTCCCAGCCACACGACATACATAGGTTCAAGCCTTCCGTATGTCAACCATTCTTCTAAATCCTCCATACATGAACCGGTCCGCGCTACCCGAAAGCACGAGAACACCACCGCCCTCGTGGACATCTCCCCCGAGATTCCCGGGTGGATTCACGCTACACCCGCCATCTCCCACGCCCAATGCGCGTTTGTCTTTTCATGTAATGAAATAGCCGGGGTACTCGGGCTTCCGGAGTATGTGACCGGTACATTACAAGGGTCTTGACCCATTAACAAGCCTACAACAAAACGGTCCTTAATCGACATAGACAAACAACACTACATTAAGACTCCATTCTTAATGCAAGCTAACTCGTCCCAGGTCTCCATTTATCACATCCATCATGATTAAGATTCTCACGATCCATGAAACAAACCATAGAGAACAAAAGATAAACTTATGTCTCGTGAACGATGAAACCATCGCCGACTTCTACCGGACTAAGCATGGCTAAGCATTTAAGAAAACGTCCTACACATACTAGTAGGAGAATAGTTGGGAATAACTCTAGATTAAGGTAATCATGCAGCAACGGTATCAAACAAAGTTTACAACTTAATGCACATTGTAATACCCGATTTTAAGGACAAAACCAGATATGCACCATATGTGAGTATTAGAAGTCAAATCTCACATATAGCTACAAATAAAGGGTAGTATCAATTCATAATGCTTAACGCACTTAGTAAAAAGAGATAACCTTAGAAAGCAAACAACACGTATAGACAACTCCGATCTTCGGTATTGACTCCACTCCACTGGATCCAAACTGACTAGTTGACCACAAGCCTAAACTTCTCCTGAGGTGGTAGGAATAGCAAGAGTGAGTCCATGTCGAACTCCGCAAGTATAGCAGGGGGTTCATGAGGCTCAAAAGGTTGACACGGTTATACTGCAAGTAGCTTTTAGTGTATGTCATGTTTTAGCATTTAGCATCAAGGTAGTGTTCCCATAACCACATGATCAGGTAAACATGATTAAAGAATAACAATTAACATCAACATTAACATTAAGCAATAACAAACAAGTGGTCATCTATTCCATAAGAATCCCTTGGCCGCCCTAACCGTGAGTACGACGACATATCGATTTAACTCGCGTAGAGGTGTACCCTTTCCCCGTGAGTCGTGATTCCCATATGCTCGGGTTTGCAAATCCCATGACACTACCAAGGTGAATGAGCGGGGTTTCACTATAAAGCCACTCAAAAGTTCGTCTAACAAGCAAGGATCGCCTTGTCGTCGGATATAGGGAATCCCTCCTCCCAAAGTGACACACAACCTACCCGGCTATACACACCATGGAGGAGCCGCCCTATACCCAATTCAGCCCTCCCTCTCACAAGCTAGAAAAGGTCTCTTGAATGCACTAGAGCCGAGCCATATAGCCCCCACAGCGGCACGTTAAGTCCCGGATGATCGCTTATAGATAAGTCCTTAGGGAGAGGGAAGTGAATGGAAACAGCCAATCACCTTAACCCTCTTGATTCCAAGTTGCTAAAAAGTCATCTTTTAAGATTGTTGCATAATCCGTTAATCAAGTTACAAGATCATGTTATGAAGCACTAGCATCGCTACCCATATGCAATAGCCCAGGTTATCAAGGTAACAAAGATCAAAGCTAGGTAATTCCAAACAAGGTAACAAAGGACACATGCATACGAAATTTAGTGTGATGGTGAATAGGACACAAGGATGGTCCTGCTATACTTGCCTTAAAATCAAATCCTTCTTCAAGACCAATTCTTTGAAGTACTCCTTGATCTTCACTTCTTCTAGATCTCCAACACAGAACTCACCGACTGGACACGGTCACAGAACACCACTCAAGCAATCTATGCAATCATACATGATGCAAACAATAGGACTAAATTAGAACAATACACCAATCATAGTAAAACAGTTTAAAAAGCTTTTAAAGCCAAAGTACACGTCACTACGAACATACGTACGTTAAGTTCATCGAGAACGGAGCTACGACGGCGAAGATATGATTTTTCAAAGATTTTATATAGACTAATAATGCATCAAATATGAACTTGAAATCTAACGGCAACAAACTGAACTAACAATAGCACTAATGCGTAACTTATGAAATTACGAATCCAACGTATTTTGAATGGACCAAAAGGGAGTTAAACGGAGATTTTATTAGTGAAACAAGATGAGTGACAATTTTATAAATAACAGGAACTTAATTTCGAAATAAAATAAATAAAAATCAAATTTTGAATCGGGGCGGGATTATGAAGATTCTCAGGGACTCTTTAACAAAACAGCCATTGAAAGGGTATCTTCTAATCTGGGACGTAGATTTCAGATTGGATGGCTCAGGATGATTTGCAGGTATATGTGTATTTGCATTGTATTTGCAGATTTGTTTTTCCAAAGAAAAACGGCAAGAAAACATAAGTATGTCATCATATGATGTCACCAAGCTAAGCAAGCCAACAAGGAGGCCATTGACGGACGATGGAGCTTTTCTGGACTTCGATGAACACAACGTTCATGCCTCGGTCTTGGGTTTTCGGAGCTAAGACTAAACACGCATGCAAGGTGATCGGTGAACTCACCTGTGTCCTGGCGGACAAATAAAGCTTGATGTTGATGATGACGTTAGAATCAGCAGTGCGGTTCAACAGCTCTGCAGGGTTTGGCAATGGCGTGAGAAGAGAGCAGACAAGGAAGAGGAACATCGTTTAGGGCTTCGATGAAACAAATATTTGACTGTGATAGATCACGGGAAGATGGAGTAGAAAACGGTGGTCTCACCTAAATCGATCTCGACGACGGGCAAAGAACGGAGATAGCGTGGAACTAAGAGAAGCGGACGGCGACGGCTTCCTGCATGGTTTCCATGGCGGTAAGCAAACAGAGAACAAGACAGAAGGCAAAAGCATCGGCAGCTTTGTCACCTCTATGCGGGACTCGTCTGTAGATTGAAGTTGTCAGAGGAACAATGGACGGAGGGGACGGCTGCAGCGCTTCGTCGTCCAAGATGAAGATGGAGCGGCAACTCGAGCTTCAGCGGCGACGACCTAGGTTGCAACTACTCTGGAGCTCGGGATTGAGAGCGACTTGCTCCAGACGTACGTCGGCACGGCAGCGGACATTGGTGTTCAAGGAGATGGCAACAGAAGGGTAGCTATCTAGATTAGATGACAACGACGTACGTATACCATTGGCTGACTTCGGCTTGCAATGCACACTCGGACGGCGGGCGGCAGCTTCTGCACAGAGAAACTCGACGGCGAGATGGTGGCGATGAAAGCAGCGAGATAGCAAGTTCGTGCTCGGCGGTGTTGGCTTCTGCTTGGCGAGTTTGCAGGCGGCGGCGCTAGGGTTTCGGGGTGCTGCTGCTTGAACAAGCTAAGGGCGCTGCATAGATGCAAACGAAAGCACAGAGGAGGCACTCGGTATTTAAGGGGATGGATGGCGTGGATGGCACGCCAATCAGGCGGAGACGGCGCGGAGTTTAGCTCCCGGTAGCAGAGTCCAAGGCGACCACGAACTTGAGATGGGAGATGACGGTGGCTGACCTGATGGCACCCGCGCCAGACTTGGAGAGCAGGGCCGGTACAACATATTTTAGAACAGCATATACCTAAGTTGGGTTGGCAATGTATATAAGCGTATATAAATATATTGCATGAACGGGATGAATTAACGGGCAGGCTTGATTTCTATTGGGCTGGCTTCAAGGATGATATGATCCCATCCCTATTTGGATTAGATTCATATATACGATGCAAAACCGAATGAGCAAGCGTATATATAGAAACGAGTCTCAGGCCATACGTAAGGGAGAGAGAGATGAAAAGCTTTTCCTTTTCCTTTATTTTCAATACCTTTTCAAATAAGTTTTAAATTGATTTTGAAATTCTTTTGAACTTGGATCAAAACCAATCATCACACAATAAAACAATGCAGCAGCATGTATGCTCAACATGTTTCTTGCTCTATGATAAATTTTAGTTTAATGAAAATTATTACTTTACCTAGGTGTTCATGAGCACAAAAATTCAAATTAAATCATTTTTACTCTATTTTCAAAAATGCAAATTTTGGGGTGTTACACACATTACACTAGACATAAGTATTATAAAGCTTTTGTAAAAGGTAAGTCTTGACATCGACACCTTCGATGGATGCACCTCATCGGGATTGGGTCACCTGAACCTTCTCCGAAGCTCGGGCAACACGACCTTAGCTCTCCCAAACCTATACGTAACAAATGATGTGTGCTTAATGACAAGCTTGAGATGATGGATGATGCAAAGCATACAAACCAAAGGAAGTTGATGTAACACCCCAAAATTTGCATGTTTTCAAAATAGCAAAATTGACATAAGTATTATAAAGCTTTTGTAAAAGGTAAGTCTTGACATCGACACCTTCGATGGATGCACCTCATCGGGATTGGGTCACCTGAACCTTCTCCGAAGCTCGGGCAACACGACCTTCGCTCTCCTAACCTATACGTAACAAATGATGTGTGCTTAATGACAAGCTTGAGATGATGGATGATGCAAAGCATACAAACCAAAGGAAGTTGATGTAACACCCCAAAATTTGCATGTTTTCAAAATAGCAAAATTGATTTAATTATGTCATTTTTGTGAGCATGTAAATTTAGCTAAATAACATTTTTTTATGAAATAAAAACTATCCTAAAGGTTAATGACATGTTGATGCATACATGCTACTGCACTGTTCATTTTGTGTTGATTGGTTTTTGCCCAAAGTTCAAAAGAGATTCAAGTTATATTTCAAATCTTATTTGAAAAGCTTATTTATAAATAAAAAGAAAAGGGAATTTCTTTTGCCCTTCCTCTCTCTCTGGCAATCTGGCCGAGTGGCCAATTCCTCCTTTCCTGGCATTTGGCCTGCTGCCCTCCCTCTCTTTCTTTTGGGCCAAGCCCAAGCCGTTGCGCCTGCTCTTCTTCTTTGACTCGACTTCGTCGAAGTCCGAGCGCCGCATTGCTTGCTCTTTTTGCGAACCCTAGCGCCACTGCCGTTCTTTTGTGTCCGATCCCATCGAGTGGCTCATCACGGATTGGTCTTCTAGTTGCTGCTTGTCTGGTGAGGATGTTCTCTAATACCCCTATCATCTGCTGTCGCATCAGCATACTAATCCTTCATCCTTTTTTTGAATATATTCATGATCATTCTCTGCGTCGAGCACTATATATCTATCGTCGGCGGTGTGTGTCGTGTGCCGACGACCTCGCCGCGTCTCTCCGTACCTGGTGACGACGCTTGGTGTTCCGCACGTCCCTTGGAGTTTGTCGGGACCATCATCATCATCACTTTGATCGCCACTACTGCACGATCAAGTTAGAGATCCTCCAGGAGCCACTCCCGACTCGAGGCCACGGCGGAAAAGGCGACTTCACCGGAACCACTTCCGACGATCACCGCCGGCGATCCCCGGGTCTCGAGGGGTGCAAAGTAGGAGAATCGGATCGGGGCTCGACGCCGCATCGATCGACCACCGTATTCTCTCCTAGCTCGCTCACTCGTCGATTTCCTTTCGTTCGCGCGGCTCGAGGTTGGGTGGTTCGTAGCGAGTTTCTCCCCCTATTTTTCGCCGTGAAAGAGTTTTCGGTGGAGGTTTTCGTCGGCGGGAATGGGGAATCGCAGGCTTACACTTGCGGTTCCCCAATTCCGGGTTCGCCATGACGAGGATTCGAGTAAGAGTTCCAATTCGCAGATCTGTGTGACTCGGCGGCGAGTGACCCCGCCCAGTTCATCGAGAGAAGGGGAAATTGGTCCAAATCGAGTTTGAATCATGATGAAAATCAAAGAGTTTTTGAAGAAATGCAGCTAGAAGAATGGTTTTAGACAGAATTTCCTCCTATAAGAGCTGATACGTGCTACTCGATTTCATATGGTCTCCCAAAGCATTCTCAATCTCCAAGGATTTTGAAATTCATGGAAAAAGGTGTGCCAAATCCACCGATTGCAGCGGTCAATGATAATGCTCGGTGATCGGTAAGCTACCTATTCGAGTTGACTTGGAAGAGTAAGAGTTCGATGTTGATCAGTAGCTGCGAGAGACAGTGCAATCCACTGATGAAATTTTGCAGAAGTTGAAGCCTCCTGCTGATTGTAGCAATCTGAACGAGCTTGGGGATGGCGGGAGGAAGAAGACGAGCAAGGAGTTGGGCTGTGCGAAGAGATTGGACATGGGCCTGGAAAGAGTTAAGAGGCCGGAGCCCAGTGGGCTGTCGATAGAAGACCTATTTTCTCACTCCTATACCCCCCCTCCGCCGCCGCGGGTGTCGCGATGGGTATGGATCGAGAAATCTAGGGTTCTAGATCCGAGTGCTGAGCGATTTCAAACTTCGTGGAAAGAGGTGAGGAAATACGGAGCGCAAGCTAAACATCTACACCGAGTGCAACCACGAACCATAGATTCGAGGTCGTTTGCGGAGGTGGTTGAGATGGAGCGGAGGTCACAATCCAAGAGAGGGACGCGATGGGGAGAGTACCCAAGGAGGGATGAACGCAAAGAAGATGGGCGCGGTGCGAGGGCTGGATTTGATCATCAACAAGCTAAAGAAGGGCGGGCGCAAAAGAGGTGGAGATTATGAAGCGAGAAAGAGGTTACGAGGGTGATCTCGCAGCCACTTGGTTGACCGCAAGAGCGGCTACACCCGAGAGGCAAGATTTTGGTGAGGGATTGTCGTCGTCGATCCCGAAGTGCTACAACTAACGGGCGGGAGGGGCATCATTGGTCGGTATGTGATCAGCCCTCTCTCCGCTATGCTTGCACAGGGAACGGGTCATATATCTACCAATTGCCCAAACAAGAAGGTTAAGACTTATCATCCTCAAGGAAATCGTACTCAAGAGGTTAAGGGTCGGGCTCAAGATGGTAAAGCCCGGGGTTCCAAGAAGTCAAGAATCCGGGTTTCCAAGAGGTCGACGAAAGAGTTTTGTTAATAAAGAGCTGCGTGTGTGCTATGGGGCTCCCCAAGCACATGTTTTACTCTGAATGTGCCCGAAACTGGCAAGCAAAAAGACAAGAAGAGAGACGAGGATGAAGGGCTAAGAGTTCTTGTATCAGTGTTGGAAGGAAAAGGAACTAGGCATAGGATTAATGCTGAGTTCAAATACCAGATGGGTTCTCAAGGAGAGTACAATGTGAGTAGAATTTCTGGCAGTGAGTTCTTAGCTACAGTCCCTAATAGAGTAGCACTGAATTTACTGACCAAAAGAGGTAAATTCCAGTGTGTGACATACCCCATTACCATTGTGGTGGAAGAAACCACTCTGGATGTGGGAACTTTCCAAATGCTAGAATCAGTTTGGGTGAGAGCCGTGGGCATACCCAAGTTTGCCAGGAATGAAGAAGCTATAATGCAGCTGGCCAGACTGGTGGGAGACCCTAAAGAGGTGTACATACCCTCCCTGTCTTGGAATGCAGTATGGATCAAAGTGGCTAGCCCTGATCCTAGTGAGATTAAAGGAACTTCATCTGTCGACATTAACAAGAGGGGAAAGAAAACATCCAGGTATTATTCAGACAAGCTGAGTCAACAACCACCAAGTCAGAGGCCTGATGATGATTATGACTTTGAGGTAGAGGAAGATGAAGCAACTGATGAAGAGGAATTTGAATCAACACAAGATAGCATGGACCTGGATGAGGGGAGGAAGCCAAATAGCAAGACCAAATCGGAGGACAAAGCTCATCGGGATACAAAGGGAAGACTCGGGATGGCGAGTGGTGAAGGCATGAGTGGGGATCAAGAAATAAATCGAGTGAAAGTCGAATGCCGATCACAAGGAAGACAAAGACAGGGGAATCAAGAAAATGCTGAATTGGTTTCCCCGGAAACAAAGAACTTGGGTGTCAAGAGATGCTACAAATGTTAGACCTAATTCAAGAGTTAAATGATCTCGGCTATGAGCTTTCGGGAGAATACAACTCGGCAATGCGGGCGATCTTGAGGTAGGGGTGCAAGACACTGGGAAGAGTTTTGGGGGACTGCAAGATGAGAAAGAGACAAACAAAACTGAAGAGCTGAAGAAGGCCAAGGAAGTGAATAAAGAAGCAAGACATAGCTCAAGGGTAAACAATGAAGGGAAATCAATCTTGATGGTGGCAATGGAGAAGAAGGCCAATGAAGACAACATGGAGAAGAAGAACAAGCTCGGTGGCAAAGGCAAAAAGGTAACCCCTTAAACTGTGATGTAGATAATGCTAGCCCAAATAATATGCTTGAAGATACTCCCGTTGTTGATTCTGGTAGATTTAGTTGTCTTTTTGGTATGTCTCCCGAGGGGAATAATTTGGATAGACTTTCTACGTTACCGAGTTAATCAAATTAAGAATGTTGCTATGAATGTTCGAATAATACTAGAGGTAGACTCGGAAGAGATAGAGAAAAACAAGAATAATACTGAAAATCATGGTGATTGTCTTTGCTAAAGACTTAAACACACAAGAAAAGAGTTTGGAGAAGGGGTGTGAAGAGGTTAAATTTAAAGAGTTAGATAAAGAGGTTATTGAGCGAGGTGCAAAATGTAGCCAAAGCTTGTGGAATCGGCTTGGGTGAGAATGGTGCTTGAAAGAGTTATACGAGGTCTAATCAGCGAGGTAAGAGTCAAAGAGATGATGAAAGTAAAGGTATGAGTTCAAGAGATAATAAAGAATTAAAAGAATCTGTCGGGAAGAGCAAGGGCAAAGAAGTTGAAGAAAAAGAGGTGGTCACCACCAAACATCAACAAAATGAAAATACTTTTAAGAATGTTAGGGGTTAGGAGGGGCCGGAAGAAGGAAGAACTTATTAGAACTGATTCGAAATATGACTTCGATCGTATCTGTCTTCAAGAGACTATTAAAACCACTTTCGAGACAAAGAGAATTAGAGAGATTGGCGGGGAAGAAGAGATATGCTATGGGTGATTCAACCCGTGATGGGCATTACGGGGATTGTTACTAGGAGTGGATAAAGAGATTTTCAAGACCGGTATTGTAGCTCGGGGGACTTTCTTTCGAGTGTGGAATTACGGATGATTGATTCAGGATTTGAATGGAGGCTTATCAATACTTATGGCCCCGCACATGATGAATTAGAGATGGAGTTTTTGTCTAATCTACAGAATATATTCCACTCCTCAATTATACCTACAAAGGATGGGAGGTGATTTCAATTTGGTAAGAAGTGAGGCGAGAAAAATCAATAGGAAATGTGAATGTTGGGTTGACGAAGCTTTTAATGACTTGATCAATAACCTGAGTCTGAGAGAAGTACAGAGGAATGGGAGTAGATATACATGGACAAATAAACAATCTCCCCCCATAATGTGTGTGCTAGACAGAGTTTTAATATCAAGCGCAGTAGAGGATGAGTTTAATCTAATTTCTGTCCTCACAGCACAAAGAGTAGGGTCAGACCATAACCCATTAATACTGGACATTGGAGGCACCACAAAACAGGGAGTTTACTATTTCAGGTTCAGTAATCACTGGTTTCTCCAAGAAGGGTTTGTTGAGTGGATGAGACAGAAATGGCCTTATAGAGTGAAACAAGAGATCTTGGATCATTGGCATGTTGTATCAAGCAAGATGAGAAGGGCCTCCAAGGGCTGGGGGTTAAATTATGATAGTCGGGGAAGAAGGTGAAAGATGAAATTGCAAAGAAGATAGAAGAGATGGACTTAGAGAGTGAAAGAAGAATCTTATCAAATGAGGAATGGGAACAAAGATATGAGCTAGAAATGCAAATGCAAAAAAATTTGAGTGATGAGGAGATACAAAGTGGCAAAGAAGAGGAGGAGAAAGATGGTTGCTGCAAGGGGATTCAAATACTAATTATTTCCATAAATGTGCAAATGGTAGGAGGAGGAAAATGAAGATTAGTGCTTTGGAACATGAAAATGAGTTGATTTCGACCCTCGGGATCTTAAAACTCATGTGACCGATTACTATAAATCCCTATTTGGTGAAGCGAGCAATTCGAATTGAGACTAAATGAAGATGTATGGTCGAGATGATCGAGAGAATAACTCAAGATGAAAATGAATGGTTAATTAGACCCTTTTCAGAAGAAGAGTTAGATACTGGAGTCAAGGAAATTAAAGGCAACACAGCTCCAGGGCCTGATGGATTTACCATAGAGTTTTTCAAAAAATTGGCCGACATTAAGCCCATTTTGATGGAAATGTTGGATTCTTTACAGGAGGGATCTCTGGACTTGTGGCGGCTGAATTATGGAGTTATCATCTTGTTGCCAAAAGTTAAACCAGCCACACGTATAAAACAATTCAGACCAATATGTTTGTTGAATGTGGTTTATAAGATTATCACAAAGATCTTAACTATCAGACTAACTGGGGTGATAAACAGATTGGTAAGCCAATATCAAACAGCCTTTATCCCAGGGAGGTATATTCTGGAAGGTGTTGTGATTCTTCAAGAGGTCCTGCATGACTTAAAAATAAGGAAATCAAAAGGAGTTATCCTAAAATTGGATTTCAAAAAAGCTTATGACAAAGTCAGCTGGCAATTTCTGGAAGAAGTGTTGGAAAAGAAAGGTTTCAGCAAAAAATGGATAGAATGGATGAATAAAGTGGTGAGAGGTGGAAGAGTGTGTGTAGACATAAATGGTGAAAGAGGTGAATACTTTAGAAGCTTCAAAGGTCTAAGGCGGGGTGATCCTCTTTCACCCTTGCTATTTAACCTAGTGGGTGATGCACTATCGGCAATGTTGACAAAAAGCGCTAATGCGGGAGTGATAAAAGGTCTAGTTCCACATTTATTACCAGGAGGATTGTCACACTTGCGGTATGCGGATGACACTTTGTTATATTGCTACATTTCTCGAGTGGAAAACTTGCGTAATATAAAAATGATTCGGCTTGCTATGAAGAGTTGTCAGGAATGAAGATAAACTATGAGAAGAGTGAGATTTTCACAGTGGGGTTAGACATGAGAGAGGAGGAGATGGCAGTAGACATTCTGAAATGTAAGATTGGTACCTTTCCAATGAAATATTTGGGACTACCAGTGAGTCCTAACAAGATATCGAAGGCTCAGTTAAGATATGTAGAGGACAAGATTGACAAAGATTAGGGACTTGGCAATGTGAATTCCTGACTTCTGGGGGGAAATCTATACTTCTAGAATCATGCCTGTCAAGTATACCTACATACACAATGGGGATGTACTACCTTTATGAGGGGAATTTTCAAAGAATTGACTCCATAAGAGCTAGGTTCTACGGCAAGGGACAAGCAAAAGAAGAAATATCACATGGTCAAGTGGGATACTATGGCTAAACCAAAGGAATCGGGAGGTTTAGGTTTTACGGATATCGAGCTATGAACAAATGTTTGATGGTTAAATGGATAGACAAGATTAGAAAGAGGTGATTCAAGTCTTTGTTGTACTCGTTAAGAAACAAATATCTGGGAGATAAAAGTATATATCAGGTAAAAAGAAAGGTGGATCACAATTACGGAGGTCTCTGCGGATCGAGAGAAGAATATCAAAAAGGTAGCATAAAAGAAGTGGAGTGTGGGAGACAAACTAGATTTTGGCAAGATGTCTGGTTGGGGGGTGCACCTTTGAAGATTGCCTTTGAGAATTTATACAAGATATCTAACAACCAAGAATGCAGTGTAGCAGATATGTATGTGGATGGGGAATGGAAGATTCAAATCAGAAGACAACTAGTAGGGATTCCTAGAGAAGAATGGGAAGAGCTAAAGAGTTTGTTAGATAATAAAGAACTAAATGATGAAAAAGATGGAGTTAGATGGGCTTTCGAAAAGTCTGGAAGATATACTACAAAGTCCTTATACAAGGAGTTAACTACTAGTGGGGTTAGAGATAGTCAAATGCTGGTAGTATGGAAAAGTACCATCCCCTAAAAGTTAAAATTTTCATCTGGATGGCGACTCATAATAAAATCAAGTCTGGGAGCAACTAAAACAGAGGATGGTGATCCTAACTGTCTGATGTGTGGTGAACTGGAAACAGCTAACCACATACTGTTTCAGTGCCCCCCTGCAGCTTTCTTATGGGCTTTCCTAAGAGATAACCTAGGGTGGTCTAAATCGCCAATAAGTTGTGCATATTTTATGCATGAGTTCGTTTTAGATTACAGGGGTATGAATAAAGAGTTCTTTCTCATTGGTGCAGGAGCTATGTGGGTGCTATGGAAGACAAGAAATGCTGCGGTCTTCAACAAGAAAGTGATGGTGTCTCCGTCGGTGGTGATCTACAAGTCAATGACAATGATCAAATCTTGGATGCCTCTGTACAAGCTGAAGATGAAACCGAAGATTGAAGAGACCATAACAAGACTGACGTTGAAGGCGGCGTCGATGGCATAAGATCAGAGAAGGGGAGAGCTTTTTGCAGATCAGCATGGGGAGAGCTTTTTGCAGATCAGCATAGGTTCAGCGTCTGGCATCTGAAAAACGTCATTCATGTAATAATGTCGCTGTGCTTGCTATTAAATTGTAATGTTGGAGTGTAGTGCTCGGGTACCAGTGCTGGGGCGCGTTATAAAAAGAAGTTTAGAAAGTTTTTGTTGCGAGATGTTAAGGAGTAGAATGTTTTGAGCGCTGCATTTGTAAAACCGGAAACCCCGCTTCCGATCGGGCGTTCGTAAGTTTTAATAAAGCCGGGTGAAATGCCTTTGATCTAAAAATCGCCACTGCTGCACGTCTGCCTCGACGATGGCTTCCTTGCGCTGGTGAGAAGCATGCATCCTGCCTGCTGGCCTTGTTCCCGTTTCACCGAATTTATCAGTCATTTAATCAATCTCGCCTAACCTGGCCGATGGTATTCATGTGCCTGAGGAAAAGTGCAGAATTGTCAGTCCCTGTTCTTGATCCCTTGTATGTATGTGTCAGTTCCTGTTCTTGATCCCTTGTATGCATGTGTCAGGTACAAGAAGATGCATATAATTAGACTATAGACCAAAATATTCTCTGCGTATATATCTTGTCATCGTCATCCTCACATTAGTCTGCCTATTTATTTTGCTTGCTTGCTTTGCTGATGACAATCCTTGCATTCATGACATCATCTTTTGTATTATGGCCGTTTTTGTATAGAAAAATAATTCTAGGAATACAATAAAATACACAGCCCTTTACACATCATCTGTTTACGTTTTCGCTTCTGGAAGGCGTAGTTCCTGCTATTTAGTTTCAAAATACGTTTTCAATTTTATAAAAGAATTGCCATCGAGATTCAAATGCTTGTAAAATATTCATTTTAACTCCGTTTTGGTCAGTTCAAATTGTGTTGGTTTCGTAATTTCGTAGGCTATGTGGTATCTCTCGGTTTGCAGCTTTTAAATTTCGAGCTCATATTTTAATGCATTATTAGTCTACGAAAATCTTTAAAAATTCATATCTTCATCGTCGTAGCTCCGTTTTCGGTGAACTTGACGCCTATGTGATCGTAGTAACGATTAGAGTTATTTTGCAAACTTTTCATTCTATTTTATTGTGATTGGTGTACTGTTCTAATATAAATCTATTGTCTTCTTCGTGTATGATTGCTCGGATGCATGTGTGGTGCTCTAATTATCGTGTCCGGTCGGTGAGCTTTGCGTTGGTGATCTCGGAAGTTGGTGGTCAAGAAGAAGTGGAGATCGAGAAGCAATTCAACGAAGATTTAAGACTTGAAGAAGGATCGAGTCAAAGGCAAGTATAGTTTGGGTTTTCTTTCTATGACCATGATCTAGTAGCTTGATTAATGAATATGTGATAAACATAAAAGATGGATGTTATCCTTTGGTAAAAGCGGGACTTATCGTGCCGTGAGGGCTATATGGCTCGGCTCTAGTTCATGTAAGAGACCTTTTCTAACGAGTGAGAGGAATTGCCAAATTGGGTATAGGACAGCCTCTGTCCTTATGTGTATAGCCGGGAAGGAATGTGCCATATTGGAAGGGGGGTTCCTACATCCGACGACTTAGCGTCCCTTGCTTGTTAGACGAACTCTTGGATGGCTTTATAGTGAACCCTGCCGGCCTTCCTTGGAAGTGGGCTAAGAGGTCAACGGGTCTCGGGCGAAAGGGTAAATCACGACTCACAGGGAAAGGGTACACCTCTGCGCAGAGTTAAATCGATATATCGTCCGTGCCCACGGACGGCGGCCCGAAAACGGGAATTGTATGTTCATTTAAATTGTTTATGTGTAATTTATTATTCAATTTCACTTGATCATGTGGCTATGGGATTACACTACCTTTGCTATACTTCTTGAGTTCGTCATGAACTCACTCTTGTTTTCCCCCACACCTCGGAGAAGTTTAGACTTGTTGTCAACTAGTCGGTTGGATCCAAGGAGTCTACACCGGAGATCGAGTTGTCTTTCCGTTGTTTGCTATCTAAAGTTATGTCTAATATATTAAATATGTTATATATATTAAACATTGTTTACTGATACTACCTTTCATTTGTAGCCATATGTGAGATTTGACCTCTAAGGCTCATATATGGTGTATATCTGGTTTTGTTCTTAGAACCGGGTGTTACAGCTGAGTATAACTTTCCATCACCGAAGTTGTAGCCCAAAGGAAGTTGAGTACAACTTTCCATCACCGAAGTTGTAACCCTTATGTTCATTAAGCAAGTTTAGCTTTTCATGCAACAAGTTTAATAATTAACTAACATGACGATGGTGTGCACTACACAAGATCTTACTACTCACATATTCAATTTAAATGTTGATTAAGTCATGGATGATGACCACTACATGTAAGTATCAACCAAACATGGTTTAAACAATTATGAAACAAGAATAAGAAGGTATTAACATGTTGATTACATCCAAATGATGCAAACACACAAATTGCCCCAGGACGGCAAAGGATGGATGTTCTAAGGTCTTCGATCAATCACCAAAATCACTCAAGGTCAACCAAGCATGGCTTAAACATTTATAAAACACATGATTAAATGAATTATTCAAGATGAAAAGGGAACATGGATGAGATTACTCAACTTGCCAGGAAACAGCAAGATTTTGTATTTCATAGACTTCAAACAAGGTATGAAAATCACATAAGACATGAACTCACCTTATTTAATCATAAAGGCATTTATTATTTAGTTAAAAAGGCATAAAACTGAGCTTAAAACAAGTTATTAAGCTAAGTTTGTCTAAACAGTGTGAAACTTTTTGTGAAGGCTGATCTTAGCATAGATTAGTTCTGATAAAAATTTCATAAGTATTAGACTTCTATTTTTGCCTACAAAAATAAAAAACTACACATTTATTAATTAAAAGATGTAATTTTGACTTAGACCAAAACTTCAGAACAGTGCTATATCATAATTTTCCATGCAAGAGCATCTCATAAGGAATACAACCATATTTATTAAACTGGGGAATTGAAAAGGCCCATTGAGGTGTTCGACTCTCCTTCGGGTAGTACAGTCTCCTTCATGAGTATGGGCGATATGCCGTACCTTCTTCCCTTCCTTCCCTGAATCCAATCCTCAAATCTCATCCCTAATCTGGTCAGATCTGCATCCCAATCCTGTCCCTGAGTGATCCCGTTGTCAATCTCCAACGAATCTAGCTGGTTTTGTCTTGTTCATTGGATCCGCTGCCAAGAACCACTCCCCTGTACCCCCTTTCTCCATCATCCCCAAATCCCTAATCCCTCCTCCCGAATCTCGTCTCGATCCAGTGATGCCACCACTCTTCATCGTTTTGTAGATCATCTCCGCTGTTCTGTTTCAGCTTAATTTCTTTTGTTTTTGTGGACTTCTCTCGGTGGCAGGTCTCCTAGCCGGGGCTCGGTGCCGCTTCGCTCTCCGCCACCTTCCTCATGCTCTATCTTGACGACGAGGTCCCCGTTCTCGTTCTAGCATAGTTGCTTCTATTGTTCATTTCCTGCTTCCTATTTCCTCCATGGAAACTGACCGCGCCACCTCCACGATTCCCCCACCCATGGAGGATCCGCCCCCGACCCACCTCCCCCCACTCCGCCGCCCGATTCACCTCGGTCCTCCCCTGTCTTGCCCACTTCCCTTGGTCCTAATACCTCCACGCCACCTCACATCACCACGTCTCCCCCAAGACCGCCCACCACAAGAACACGGCCTCGACTCTCAGAGCTGCAGTCTACCGGCGTGAGTCCATCCTTGCCTCCAACTCCGACTCCCACATGCTCGCAGACATCGGCTGCACGCATAGGCTCCGAGGCGCCATGATCTTTGACGCACCTTGCATGGAACTGCCGAGGCTCGGCGGGAGCCTTCGCAGCTCAACCATGGCACATCTTTCCCGCCTACGGGTATCTACTAAAGCGCAGGTATGTTTGGTTTCAGAAACTAGGAATGCCTCAATAACTAAATCTGCCATTAAAAATCATTTCAACTATAATGATGCTTTTGTTGTTCCTTCTCAAGGCCAATCAGGTGGCCTTTGGTTAATCTGGAATCATGAAATTGATATCACTGTTGTTGATCATAGTCATAATTTTATTTTTGCCTTGTGTTTTAATAAAATTAGCATGCAACAGTATGGTCTAGTGTGTATCTATGGAGACCCTCATCATCAAACTACTTCTGTTATTTGGGGGCATGTTCTGGACTTCGTCGTTCAAAACAGTAACTTGCCGATGTTTTGCATGGGGGATCTTAATGAACTTATGCATGCTAATGAGAAGTTAGGTCCCAATAGAGCTGATGTGAATCGTATTAGTGAGTTCTGTGCGTATGTCAAGCAATGTGGTTTCTTTGATCTCGGTTATAGCGGACCCGCGTATACCTGGACTAATAAGCGTTTTTCATCTGTTCCTACTTATGAAAGACTTGATCGATGTTTAGGTAATGCAGAATGGTGTTTGACATACCCCGCTACTACCATCTACCATCACCCCATGATGTACAGTGACCACGCTCCAATTCTTGCAGTGTTGAATTCGCAACGACCACGTACTAACAAACCTTTTAGATTTGAAAATTGGTGGTTGATGGAACAGGAATACCATGATGTTGCCAAGCAAAGCTGGACGAAATCTCGTTCTCGCAATTTTTCTCAAAAACAAGGTACCTTGCTTCTAACCTTCGTAAATGGAGGAGAGCCAAACCTAGAAACCCAGATCTCCTTTCCCAAATTGAATCTCAGCTGCTCGATGAACAATCCAAACCTCCTGCCTAGCAAAACCAGAGCCTTCAGCAGCAGCTTACTGAGCAGCACCAAGACATCTTAGCTAAAGAGGAAACCTACCATATTCAACGTGCCAAAAAGACATGGGCTACCCTTGGTGATAGGAACACATCTTTCTTTTTCAAAGCTATTGTCAAGGGGAACCGCAAGAATCGCATCACTCATCTCTCCAACCCAGATGGTTCGCACTCTACCACTCCTGAGCAAATTTCTAGCACCCTGGTCCAGTATTTTAAGTCCATCTTCACTTCCAGTTCTCCTTCGCCCAATCCCACAAATTTCTCTCCCACTTCCGACCAGCAGACTAGTCCGGCCATGGATTCTACTTTTCTCCCTCCTCTTATTGGGCATGCAGATGATGACAGCCAGGACAATGAACTTTATAGATACACTTATTCAGTTCTGATATTAATGAAATTCACTCTATTGTTAGACAGATGTGAAGCAATGCTGCCCCCGGCCCAGATGGTCTGAATGCTGCATTTTATAAATCAGCATGGTCCTGGATTAAACAAGACATTCACAAGGTAATTGTTGATTTTTATACTCGTGCTTATATTCCTCCTGACCTTAATGAAACTTTTATTACCCTTATCCCAAAAAAAACTCAACCAACTGTTCCTCAGGATTATAGACCTATTAGTCTTTGCAACGTTGTTTATAAATTATTTCCAAATCGTTGGCTAATAGACTAAAACCTCATCTTCCTGACTATATTGATCATGCTCAATCAGCTTTTGTTGCTCGGAGGCACATCTCCTCTAATATCATCATCACTCAGGAAATAATTCATTCCTTCAATTTAAAGAGCTGGAAAGATCAGGCTTTCATTCTTAAAATTGACCTTGCTAAAGCTTTTGACAGATTGGAATGGCATTTTATTTCAACAGCTCTACACAGCCTTCCTGATAATTTTATTCAACTTATACAGGCTTGCATCTCCTCTCCTACCTTTCCTGTACTAGTTAATGATGAACCTTCTAAGGGTTTCAATTCACAGAGAGGTCTTAGGCAAGGATGTCCTTTGTCCCCCTATCTTTTTGTCCTAGCAATTAATGAACTTTCAATAAGACTATAGGAAGCTCTACACAACAATAATCTTGATGGCATCAAGCTAGGGCCGGGTTGTCCGGCCATCCACTCACTTCTTTTTGCAGATGATTTGATCCTATGTGGAATGGCTACAGTTGCCGAAGCTCAGACAATAAAATATATCCTCAATGAATTTTGCCAAAGGTCAGGTCAGTGCCCCAACTATCAAAAGTCCTCCATCCTTTTTAGTAAAAATGTTCCTCTTAATGTAAAGCAACAAATCAAAGCTCTTTTCCCTGTCTCTGATTTACATCCTAATACTATGCACCTTGGACATCCTATGGTTTTTAGTCACAGGGATAAAAGCAAGGCTTATGGCTTCATTTATAACAAATATATGGCCAAATTTGATACCATCAAAGCTAATAAACTCAATCATGCTGGCCGCCTTCAATATATTAAGTCGGTTCTTTCTTCGATCCCTATATATTACATGTCTATAGTGTTGTTCCCTAAATCTTTTATTGAGAAAATTAACACTATTATTAGAAGGTTTTGGTGGGCAGGTGTGCAGGAAGAAGACAGCTCCAGTCCGATAGCTTATCGCTCATGGGATGACATATGTAAACCTACAGAATTTGGAGGTCTAGGAATTAGAGATTTGCAAACTGTTAATAAAAGCTTGATCATGCAGTCTGCTTGGAACATTGCAACTAACAAAAATCCTTTTCTCACTAATGTTCTTAAAGCTAAATACTTCTCCTCCGCATCATTTTGGACTGCAACTAATCATGGGCCTAGATCCATTTTCTGGTCTTCTCTTTTGCAGGTTAGAGAAGAGCTTACGGAACACTCCATTTATCAAATTCATGCAGGTAATTCTTCAATTTGGTCTACACCTTGGAATCCTATCTGGACTGACATCTATGACCACCTTAACGACCCGGTCACCACCTCCCCTTTACCTGCCACTGTCTTTGATCTCTGGTACCCTGGGACCTGCACTTGGAACCTAGATCTGCTATCTAACATCTTCACCAATCAAGCTACCCAAACCATCATATCCACTCAGCCCATAAATAGTGATCAAGAGGATATTCTCAGATGGATCCCTGCTAAAGATGGCCGGTGCACCACTAAAGCCATTTATAATCACTTATCCTCCCAAGACATCAGTCCATTACCTACCCATGGCTCAAGGAGCATTTCATCAGATGTCAATCGAATTCTTCAAAAGGTCTGGAAGAGTAAACATCTTCCACCTCTTCTAAAGACCTTTGCTTGGAGACTCATTCGACATGCCCTTGCAACGGGGCAGAGAGCAGGTAGGTACTCGGCTCATATTGATCAGCATTGCTCTTACTGTGGTGCCTTGGAAACTGATTTTCATCTCTTCTTTCAATGTAACCTTCCTAAATCTGTTTGGTCTACTGCTAACCCTCCTTTCATAGTAGACAACATTCCTTTGGAAAATAATGGTGTGCAACGAACACTTCCTAGACTTCTTACGGCCAACCCCACTCATGATCTTTTATCCAAATTCCTTTTCATTTTGTGGTACATTTGGAAAGCTAGGAACGATCACAGATTCCAGAGGAGGGCTTGGACATCCTGGCAAGTCCACTACGCGGCCTCTGCCCAATTCAACACTAATATGCAGGCACTCAACGAAACACCACAAGATGGAACTACAACTACCACCCCTGCACTTCAAGACAATATACCAACACCAAGGCAAGGTATGGCAATTTCTATTGCAGGTGTGAACCAACAGACTACTTTGGATGTGCAGCAACAGCCCATCTACGACATACAAGGTATAAACTCCATAATTACAGGTCCAAGAGTACAAACCACTCAAGTGCAGAGTCTTTTACCAGGCATCAAATGTTACACTGATGCCTCAATCTCCTCAGATGCCCCTGGCCAGCCACTACGAACAGCTGGCATAGGAATTGTGTTTGTCAATTCGCAGGTACAACCGGAAACTAAGACACACATCAAGGCCATCATGAAGAATGTTTCATCGGTGATAATGGCTGAAGCCGGTGCTCTGGCCCTCGCCGCCAAACTTGCTGTGGCCTTACAATACACAAATGTCATCTTTTTAACAGACTGCAGCCAACTACTGCAATTCATTTCTACATCTGACCACAATCATCCACCAGATTGGAGAATGAAGATCTATACCCAGGAATTTGATAACTGTGCTCCAATGGTTCAAGCTCACCTCTACAAGATCAATAGAGAGCAAAATGTAGATGCTGATTCCCTAGCTAGGCTAGCTCTTTCAGCTGATACACTTGTACAACAACCTTGTCAGGTTGATTGCTCTTTGAGAGCTCATGGTGATCAGTGCCTCATATCTCAGGCACTTACTCATGTAACCTTGCACTTTGTATGGTTACTAGCAGTTTCTTGCTGCTAATTTGAATGAAATGTTATATTGTCAAAAAAAAAAACATATTTATTAAACTTGAACCTTTTCTTTTTCTCTTCAGGCTAGAGCAGAGGCGGGAGGGGGCGGAGGCCAGGGACGACCGGACGAGTCCGAGCTGACCGGCGGTGGCGAGAGACTGGCCGGCGGTGGCTGGGCTGGGACAGGACGGGCTCCGGCGCGCGGCGAACACGTCAGTGCGCTCGGCTAGGCCGGAGGTGGCCGGTGGTGGCCTGTCCACGAGCGCCCGCGGTGGCGACGGCCTGGAAGCGGCGGCGTGAACCGGTGGCGTGCTCGCGTTCCGGTGTGACCGTCGCAGTAGCAACCTAGTGAGCAGGCCGAGGAGGTGCAGGGCGTCAAGGCGAAGCAGCTGGGGTAGTTGGTTCGGCGGGAAGCTCGTCGGAGTCCGCTGACCACGCGCGAGAGACGCGGCAGCGCCCGGCGGCCGGCCCTGGAGAAGATGAGCTCGCGCGGACTGCTCCGAAGAGGATAGCCTGCGATTGGTGACTCGCGAGAGTGGCGAGGAGGTGGCGGAGCTGCTGGCAAGTCGAGAGAGACGATGGCGCAACAAGCAGCACGAATTTGGCCGCGCGGTGAGGAGCTCGCCGGCGGAGAGGGAAACGGAGAAAGAGAGAGCGAGCGCCGTCCAGCAGTTACTTGCGATGGCCACGGAAGCAGCTACGTGCCGCCACGCCCGTGAGCCGCAGAGGGCAAACGGTGCACGGCGGCCTGCTGACAAGCAGCCAGGCAGCCTGCTGCTCTGCTTGCCTGAACAGCCCTGAAACCTCAACTTCCTCCCTCTAAAACTCTCAAAAACATGTGTAAACTTCTGAAACTACAAGACTAAAAGTTATTCATCTATGTGAGCACTACAACTTCTACACAGAAACCTCATCCAGATTCTATTTGGTTAGCAAGTTACAGGTTCATAAACATTACTACTTTGAAACTGAACTCTGAAATTCAGAGTTGACTGAATTTCAGATTTTAGGATTTGCAAATTTCAGTTTGAATTTTGAAACTTTGAGCACCAAATTCAAGGTAAATTTGTGATTAAAAAAATTAACACCAGTGGCACACTTGACTTTGAAAATATGCCAAAGTTTGGCATTTGTTCTTTCACTAAAAATTCATTTAATTTGATTCCAAAGATTGAACTTTTGAACATTTTTTCCAACACAACCAAAATTGGACTTGGTTTTCAAACTTGGTTTCTGAAACACATTTGATTTGAAATTTTTTTCTAAAAAAAACTCATTAAACATTAAGCAGTTGATTGGAATTCCATAACCCAGAATTAGAGCTCATTGAGCAACAAGGTTAGGGTTTTGACCAACTTTGGCTCGAAAAACATAACAAGCTACACTAATGATCATTAAGCATATTTAAACAACAACTATTGAGACAAACTAAGCACAAGGCACATGATTAACGTTTCATGAACATTAGACCAAAATAAAAGCAACAATTAATTTACACAAATGCAACACATGATTTTTGCATATGCAACACGAATGGATTAAGTGAATGCACTCTTGTGAGGTGTTAATGCAACATAAGTTGATTTAGTACACATGATGCTTGATAATGCACATGCTCAACATTTTAATTGCCTTTTAACATCTAGGATGTTACACGGATATGATGGCCCCAGAGCCAATCCGCACCTCAATCCAATCACGTTGAGCATCTCCAACAACTTCTTAAAATTGACTTGCCAAATCTTGAGTTTTGGCAAGTTGCTAATTTATTTGGCAAGTGAAAAAGACTTATCTCCAACAACTCCTTAAAACTCACTTGCCAAAACAAAAAAGCCCGCTAACGAATGAAGAGGCCCGCTAAGTGAATGAAGAGCCCCGTTAAACGAACGAAGAGCACTGCTAACTTCTCTCGATAGCAAGTCCTTCCGCGCGCGAGGCCCATGAATAGCAACTTGGGATAAATAGCAAGTTGGTTTGAGAAGTTGTTGGAGAGAGATTTTTGTTTTTTTCCCAAATTAATAAGAATAGCAACCTCATTTGAGGAGTTGTTGGGGATGCTCACCCTAGTGACTAGTGTAGCCTCAAACTGAAGGACCAGAGCTCAGTGACCGCCGACGGTTTGTGGGGTCTCGGTGCTTAACTAAATCTATTGTGGGCCCCACACATCATTAATACCCGGCAACACGTGGTTCGTGCTGTTTCTCCCATTACCTAGCGCATATTGTTTTTTCTATTCAGTTAGGCTCCCTTTGCATCGAAGGATTTTCCTTCAATCCTATACTTTCCTACCAAAGATGGCCTTAGCGTTGAAAAAACAAGATTCGATTTTGCATCTAACACTCAGTGTACTACAGTTTATATGTCTCTAATGTGAACATGTTAGTTTTGGCGGCCTACCACCACGCGATAGTATGGTGTACCGGCTCTAAGACCTATTTGCAATTTGCAATTAAACTAATTTCTGTGAAATTTATGTAAAATTGCTATGAAATTTCTACATTCTAAAGGGGTCCAATGCATATGGTTAAAAGTGATCAAAGTTAATTGAAACCTTCAAGGCAGAGGTCCTGTATATATGACAGCCTTTGCCTCATAATTAGAGGCCATTTATGAGGGCTTCTCGCAAAACGGCTTCACAGGATGAAGCCATTTTGGAGAAGAAAAGAAAATAGCTTCGCCCGTCTTCTAGTTTATTTTTGTCTTTTCTTTTCTTTTCTTTTTTTTTTTGTGAAATGGCTTCATGCTACAGTGCATCGATTTGTGTAAAACCGGTGAAGCCGAAGCCACTATAAGCCGTGCCAAACACGCTCATCTACATTATACTTTTAAAGTTGTATACCATGTTCCCTCTCATAAATCTCTGTAGCACAACAGTGCCCTGACTCAGTTTCCTGTTCTAACAACAGTTAATCCAAAATTCATAAGTCGGCCTCAGTGCCGTGTTCGTCTCGTCCTTGTCTCTGGCGATTGGGAGGCGATTCCCAATCCACCTGCTTCCGCAGCTCGGCTGCACTGCTCCATCCGCCGCCGCCGTCTCTCCAGGTGACTCGAGTTTGGTCCAGGTGGTGGTTCCTTGCCGTCTCGTCTAGCTCCGTGCTCGGCGGTGGTAACTCCAGTTCGTTTGCGTGGCCGTCCGGCCGCCCGGAGTTCGTCGGCAGGCTGTCCGTGGCACGGTGAACCGTTCAAGCGGGAGGGCCGCGGCGGCGCTGCAGAGGTGGTCGGAGACGACGACGACGGGCTGGCGCTGAGCGACGAGGCTCTCCTTTCGTCCGCTGCACTGCCATCTGCCGGCGCTGGCAATGCCTCGTGTCCGCCACCGCCGCCTTGATCTGCCCGTGCACGACGCGAACGAGCAGTTCCTGAAGCCGGGTTTGCCTAATCCGCCTCGCCGGCAGTCGCCAGACACAGTTCAGCCAGAGTAGCGCCGATAGAGCTGCCCTGCCGCTCGCCAGCGACGTCGCGGAGGCCCAGTGCGGGAGGCTTCAGGGAGCTTCCAGGGAGTTCTTTCAACAGCTGTATCCAGCTGTTTAGGGACAAATCAAAATTGAATTCGAAGACTCTGTTACGATTGTTCGACAAACTTCCACGTCTATTGGTGACCACGTCTTTTCTCCTGTTTCGGGAGGCTGTGTTGGGTGACAGGAAGAGGTAGACTTTCTAGCCGCCGGAAATCTTGTCGTCGGTCTGGTGTGGGTGTTCCCATGGAGTCGCGTGCGGACAAGGTGACCGGGATGCTGGAGAGGATGAAGCTAACGGAGATTGAGAAGAGAAGCATCAAGTTTGGGGGTACAGCAGGCGGATACAATGCACGGGGAGATTTCCAGGCCGTTGGCAAGGTGCTGTCGGAGAAACCGGTTCGGGCGGATGCACTTGAAGCCGCGTTGGGACGTGTTTGGTGCCCTTTAAGAGGGATCGAATGCAAGCATCTGGGAGAGAATCGCTTTCTCTTCACATTTCACCAAGGATCGGGGAAGAAGAAGGCCATGGATGATGGTCCTTGGATGTTCGGCAATAATCTCATCGTGGTGGCGGAGTATGACGGGGCAAAAAGAATAGATGAGATCCCTTTTACATCAATACCGATCTGGATGAGGGTGTCAAAGCTTCCCCTGGGTTTGATGAACAAGGCGGCAGGGGAGGAGATTGGGGAGAGGATAGGTGAGGTGGTCAAGGTAGATGCGGAAGATGATGGAATGGCTTTTGGCGAGTGCTTGAGAATTAAGGTCCGATTGGATATTAGTAAACCTTTGATGAGGGGGATATTGTTAGATCTGGGGAATGATGTAGAGGAGAAAAAACTTTGGTGCCCTCTCAGCTATGAGTTCTTGCCAGATTTCTGCTACACATGTGGCATCATAGGCCATCCAGACTGTTCGTGTGAGATCAAACTGAAAAAGGGGGAAGTGCAGCAGTTCCAAAGGAACCTCCGCTTCTTTCCAAAGAAAAAGCGGCTTGTAGAAGACGATGGGAACAGATCTAGCAGGACGCACTCTCAGCTGCCGTGGAGGGTGAACAAGGGAGGATGTGGTGCTGGTGATATTGGTGGATTTCGGGGGAATGACAATGGGAGAGGAAGTGATTCTGCGAATTGGAGGAAACAAAATATGGATGAACAAATGATCAAAGGGGTGGGAAAGGATGAGCCAGAGGCGTCGAACCCCCCCAAACAGCAGGAGGATATGAAAACCACAGGTCTTGTTAAAAAGAAATTGTTTAATGAAGATAAGGAGGATGGAGAAAAAGAAAAGGGGGTGAGTGTTGTGGAGACTGAGAAAGAAGTTTTGTCGTTGAAGGCCTTGGACAACGTGAATAGAACCATGCAGAGGTCGATGGAGGAGGAAGGGGTGGATAAAGATAAAGATGGGGGAAAGAAGTGTGGCACTCGCCGTTTCAAGCAACTGACCAAGGTCACCAGATGGTGAGAAGAAGCTGGGAGAGAAGGCACATGGAGAAATGAATGGGGAAGGCAAGAAAAGATCAAGAATTGAGCTAGATGAAATGGATATCGACGAAGTGAGGAAGGGGAAAATGGGGAGGTTTACGGTGGAGTCTATCGATAAAAAGAAGGTGGGGCCGGCGAACCGGTCCTGCGAGGAATTATGAAACTAATGGCGTGGAACTGCCGGGGGTTGGGAAACGCCCCGGCAGTTCGGGGGCTTCTTCGGTGTCAATATGCCGAGGAAGCTGATGTTCTTTTCTTGTCCGAGACAAAAATGGACGAGGGGAGAATGATGAGTTTTAAACAAAAACTTGGAATGGGAAACATGGTGGTGGTGGATTGTGAAGGAAAAGGGGGAGGAATTGTTGCGTTGTGGCGGAATGGGATTGATGTGGTTTTACGAAG
This sequence comes from Themeda triandra, assembly GCA_018135685.1. Taxonomy (NCBI): domain Eukaryota; kingdom Viridiplantae; phylum Streptophyta; class Magnoliopsida; order Poales; family Poaceae; genus Themeda; species Themeda triandra. The sequence goes on along the minus strand of JAENPR010001016.1, from coordinate 200,598 downwards.
CAAATCAAAAAATCACATTGATTTGGAGGTCCGAGAGACTGGTGGTGTGAAGTGGCGTTTTACAGGGATGTATGGAGAACCAGAACTAAAAAATAAAACTTGGGAGCTGATGGAATGGCTTAAAGAAGACGACGGGGAAACCTTCCGTGGTTGTGTGCGGGAGATTTTAATGAAATTCTTTTCCAGCATGAAAAGGAGGGTGGAAACCTGAGACCACAAGCATGTATGGACCAATTCAAGGGCGCTTTGGAGGTGTGTGAGTTGGAGGATTTAGGTTTCACTGGTGATATTTTCACTTGGAGAAACAAACAAACGAAAGGAAGCACACATATTCGGGAGAGACTTGATAGGGCGGTGGCGAATGGTGGATAGAGAATGGCTTTCCCGCTGGCGAGTGTAAAAAATGGTGATACTTATCATTCTGATCATAGGCCAGTGGTGGTGGTAACTGAGGCATACCCGAGGAGAAGTGGAGGGAGTAGTGGTTTCAAATTCGAAGCTAGCTGGATTCAAGAAGAGGGGTGTAGAAAAGTGATCGAAGAAGCTTGGGAGTCAGGTGCCTTAGACAGGGGTTGTCTGAAAGAGAGAGTGAGAGGGGTGGCGGCTAGTCTGAAAGAATGGAGCATAAATGTTTTGGGAGATCTGGAGAAGAGGCTAAAAAATGCTAAGAAGGAATTAGAAAAATGGAGAAGGGAACCTATTAGTGATATGTCGGTGGGTAGAGAGGCTGTTTGGAGTTTTAAAGTCGATCGTTTAGAGGAGCAAATAGATATGTATTGGAGGCAGAGAGCACATATAAATTGGCTCCACTTTGGTGATCGAAACACAACTTTCTTCCATAATGCCTGCTCGAGTCGGAGGAGGAGAAATAGAATAGGCAGACTACTGAAGGAGAATGGGGGTTGGGCGGTAGAAGAAGTAGAGAAAAAGGAGCTTATTACTAAATTTTTTCTGCAGCTTTTCAGCACTAGTGTGGCACCGGGCGAGCAGCAGCTCCAACAGCTCCTTGATGCTGTCTCGCCTAGTGTCACGACGGATATGAATGACCTACTCTCAAGTGAATTTACTCCAGAGGAAGTAAAGGCGGCGTTGGATGCTATTGGAGACCTAAAAGCGCCTGGACCGGACGGTATGCCAGCTATTTTCTTCAAAAAGTACTGGGACATAGTAGGCGATCAGCTCACAAAGGAGGTCCTGGATGTTTTGAGGGGTCCAATGCCTAAGGGATGGAATGACACTATCATATCGCTAATCCCAAAGGTTGAAAAACCAGAAAAAGTGACTGATCTAAGACCCATAAGTTTGTGCAATGTGATTTATAAGGTGGTGTCCAAAGTTCTTTCAAATCGATTAAGACAAGTTTTGCCTGGCATAATTACTCCAAATCAAAGTGCATTTGTGCCAGGAAGACTGATATCAGACAATATCCTTATAGCTTATGAGCTTACACATGTCTTACTGAATAAGAGGAAGGGCACCCTGGGCTATGCTGCTATCAAGTTAGATATGAGCAAAGCATATGACAGAGTGGAGTGGTGTTTTTTATCCCAAATGATGCAGAAAATGGGTTTCAACGATAAGTGGATCGAGCTGATTATGAAATGTGATTCAACCGTGAAGTATCAAGTTAAAGTTAATGGGGACTTATCAAATCCTTTTGTGCCTCAAAGGGGTCTGCGCCAGGGTGATCCCCTTTCACCCTACCTCTTTCTGTTGTGTGCAGAAGCATTTTCAGCCCTACTAAATAAAGGAGAACGGGATGGTTTGTTAGCAGGAGTGAAAGTATGCAATGGCGCCCCTAGCATATCTCATCTTTTGTTTGCCGATGATTCTTTGATCTTGATTCGTGCAACAGAGGGGGACTGCGGGCAGTTGCAAACAATACTCCAGCTATATGAACAATGTTCGGGGCAAATGGTCAATAAAGCGAAGTCTGCTATTCTCTTTAGCCGAAACACAGATGCACACAAGAGGGAGGAGGTCTGTGATATGCTACAAATCACAAAAGAAACAATGAGTGAGAAATATTTGGGCCTGCCAGTACATGTGGGGCGTTCAAAATCGGGAACTTTTGGCTACCTAAAAGATCGAATATGGAAAAGAATTCAAGGATGGAATGAAAAATTCCTGTCGTGGGCAGGAAAGGAGATTCTTATTAAGGCTGTAGCACAGGCTATCCCTACCTATGCAATGGGATGTTTTGATCTATCAAAAACACTCTGCGACCAGATTGGTGCTATGATATGTAGGTATTGGTGGAACAATCAGGAGGGCAAGCATAAAATTCATTGGCTATCCAAAGAACAACTTCTGAAACCAAAGGAGGAAGGAGGGCTGGGGTTCAGAGACATTCACCATTTCAACCTCGCCATGCTTGCAAAACAAGGATGGAGATTGTGGCAGAATCCGGACTCTCTATGTGCTAGGGTCTTGAAGGCAAAATATTTTCAAAACTCATCAGTTTTGGAAGCAAAGCCGAAGTCGGGCATGTCATATACATGGCGAAGTATTCTCCGGGGCATTGATCTAGTCAAAAAAGGGATGATCTGGAGAATTGGAGACGGTGTGGATGTAAAAATATGGTCTGACCCGTGGCTGCCGAGGGACTCGAGCAGACGACCAATGACACCAAAAGGCGCCACCATACTGACAGAAGTTGTTGACTTGATTGATCCAATCTCTGGCTCCTGGGACACCCAACTTGTAAAGGATATTTTCTGGGAAGAAGACGCAGAAGTGATCCTTGCATTGCCGGTGCATGGAGGGAGAGAAAAATCTTTAGCCTGGCACTTTGATAAACATGGCCTGTTCAGTGTAAAGAGTGCTTATAAAGTCAGTAGAGATGATGCAGCCCGGAACTGCTGTATGAACGGTGGACAGGGTGGGAGCTCGAGTAGTGTAAGAGGAATCTGGAAAGAAATGTGGAAAATAAAATGCCCAGGCAAAATCAAGCACTTTCTTTGGCGGCTCACTCACAATAGCCATCCGTTGAGATGTAACTTAATACGTCGAGGGATGCACATTCCCACAAACTGCCCAGTTTGTGGGACTGTGGGCGAAGATGGTGCGCATCTTTTCTTCAAGTGCAAGCTGGCCAAACAAGTCTGGCGCCTCTTGAATTTAGAAGCTGAACGTGAATGTCTAGCTGTCATACCTGATGCGTACGGAGCAGTGGAATGGATCCTGACGCAAAAGGAACAGAAGAGAGAATTGATGGCCATACTCCTATGGTTCATCTGGTCAGAGCGTAATAGTATTAGAGAGGAAAGAAGACGACGGCCAGCTGCTGTTCTAGCGAGAAGCATTGAAATGTATATGCATGAAAACGTTTCTCAAACAAACTGTATCCTGACTACGAGAGGACAGCTAAGGAGGCAATGGACACGACCACCAGAAAATGTGATCAAATTGAATACTGATGGATCTTTCTTCTCAAATACAAAAGATGGTAGCTGGGGTTTCTTGTTGCGAGATAGTGACGGCGAGTTGGTGATGTCGGGAAGGGGCAGAACTAATAACCTGCTCAATGCTTTCCAGTCTGAGCTTGTTGCTTGCCTCAAAGGAATGCAGACGGCAGCTGAACTTGGCATTGGCCGAATCATCCTGGAGACAGACGCCCAAGAGGTAGTAAGTGCCCTGAATTCAGTAGCATATGACAACTCAGTTTTCGGTAATTTGATTGAGGAGATCAAATTTCAAGCAAGGTTAAATTTCCTTAGTTTCGTGTGTGTTCATGTTGGAAGATCATGTAATGAAGCCGCTCACGAGCTGGCTAGATTGGGTTATCTATGCTCTGAAGGTGAGGGGATCATTGTTGATTCCATCCCGGATGACATAGCTGTATTTGTTGCTAACGATCTGTTAGCCTCTGAGTAATGAGAACACCCAGTTTCAAAAAAAAAAAAAAAACAGTTAATCCACCAGCACCGCCCGATCCTGAAGCCTGTCCGCAACCTCCGATCTGATGACGTCCACGCGTCTGACCTCTGGAACCATCCCGTACTAGGCAAACCACGCTACCCTTATCCCTTCTACTGCTCCAGCGCCACCCCATAGCTGCCCGTGCAAGGCACGGGCCTTCCCACTAGTTGTGTCTTATTCATAGATAGATGCTTTGTGTTCCCACTTTCCAGCACAGCTGCTTTAATTGGGGATGCAGCATTTAGCTTTTCGTGGTCAGCATGCCTACGTCATCAAGTGCCAAAGAAAAAAGATGTGAGTACTCAAGTTAAACTAACACACGAGGTGGAAATATTTGTTCATTAAATCAGATGGTGACGTACTGATGATGATAATCGGATAGAGTATAAGTAAAAGTATATTCCAGTATCAAATTCAAAGTTTGAAAAAGTGAGATACCAAATAAATTAGAAGACATGATCCAAATTTTACGGGGTAAATAACATTGCATATGGTCATGTCAAGAGAAAACAATGCATGTCCTTGAAGAAAAGGTGAAAATGTAAATGTAGATTAACATAGATGAATCTTATTAGAGTTAGTTTAACTATAACATAATATAATAGTACCTAGCCCTGGCAATTAGACTAGTTTGCATTGCTATAAATTTTGAATCCTTCTAAAATACACACACCCCTGTTGGCTTGAGCATGATGGCACTGAGTCGTCTCTTATTCGTCTTAGTCGTCCTTGATGTCACTGAGTTGACACCTTGAAGCTTTGTTAAAAGAACTTTGAATGTGCCTATAGTACTGGGCACAAAAGCACTTCTAGCACGAAACGACAGGTTTGATTAAGTGTAACCATTACTCTTTGGACCATGAGCTATCAATGATAAAAAAAAGGGTTGTGTTTTACCTTTTTTTTGTCTATTCTTTTCTGCCAGGACGCCGATGGTTTGTGGGTCTAGTGCTTAATTAAATCTATTGTGGGTCCCGCACAACATTAACACCCGGCACCACGTGGTTCGCGCTCTTTCTCCCAATACCCAGCGCACATTGTTTTTTCTTTAGGGAAGCTATACTGCGTGAGTGTTTTAGGGGATCTCCACACTCGAATTTTTTTTTGCATTACCGATTGGCAACGGGGAGCTTCTCCCTCACCTCCGGCGACCTCTTCGGCGAGGTTAGTGGTGGGGATTGGGGTGGTTAGGGTTCGGGGTTGGGTTTGGGTTGGGATTGCTAGAATTTGCAGGGCCTAGAGGGAAGGTCGGGGGAGGCAGGCCAGCCCAGTGGTGGTGGTGGGCGTGGGGGCAGCGAGGACAACGGCGGTGGTGCCGTCGGCCCGGGCGGTGGAGGATGGCGGTTGAGCTAGGTCGGGGTGGGGGCAACGATGGTTAAGACGACGGCGGTGGGAGGTGGTGGCGGGATGGGCATGGAGGGGGTTGCTGCGATCGTGGTAGGGTCTCGCCGGACCTCAGCGCTAGTAGTGGCCGGCGCAGAAGTCCGGCGAGACCCTACCGCGCCCGTGGCTAGGGCGGCAGCGACGTAGAAGAAGGAAGACTTACCGGCTGGAGGAAGAAGGTGACCGGCCGCCGGAGATGAGCAAGGCGGCGGGGGCGAATGGTGGCTGGACGAGGGAGGAGAGAGGGGCGGTGGAGGGAAGACGGGCTCGCCGGCGCCGAGGATGGCGCTTGCGAGGCTACCGTGCAGGGGCAGGGGCTGCCGGTAGTCTCCAGCCAGAGGTGTCGAGCTGAGGATGAGACCGTGGGGGAGGTGGAAGAAGATAAGGATTGGGTTGGATCGACCACAACCATTTGATTCAAATCCCATGGTTGAAAGTTTCTAGTGTGGGAGGGATCTTCGAGTTAGGTGCAGACAGCTTCTTTTCTATTCAGTTGGGCTCCTACCTTTCCTACAAAATTCCTCTATTTCACGTAGGGCCTTAACGCTGAAATAACAAGATTCGATTTTACATCTGACACTCAACGCGTACTACAGTTTATATGTCTCTAATGTGACACCATTCGATATAACACCATACTGCACCTGCTCTAAGACCTACTTGGAATTAAACTAATTAATTTCTGTGAAATTTACTTGAAATTGATATGAAATTTCTACATTCTAAACGTGGTCTAATGCGTATGGGTAAAAGTGATCAAAGTAAATCGAAATTTTCAAGGCAGAGGTCCTGTATATACGTGACGGTCTTTGCCTCAAGATTACTCTTTTTTGTTTCTTATCCATGGATGTTTTGTGTTCTCACTTTCCAGCACAGCTGCGGTATCTGTGGATGCAGCGGTATGCAAGTCGCGGTCAGCACGCCTACATCATCATGTGCCAAAGAAAAAAATTGCAAGCATTCAAGTTAAACTAACCACACGAGGTGGAAATATTTGTTCATTAAATCAGATGGCTACATATTGATGATGATAATGGGATAGAGTATAAAGTAAAAGTAAATTCCACGATCAAATTCAAAGTCTGAGATACCAAATAAATTAGACGACATGATCCAATTTTTACGGGGTAAAGTATTGCATGTGGTCATATCAAGAGAAAACAAACTAAGATGAAGAGAGCAGACCATTTATTTTGTGGATACGTGGAAGTCCTTAAAGAAAAGGTGGAAATATAAATGTAGAGTAACATAGATGGATATTATTAGAGTTAGGGCCGGCCTGTTTGAATGGGCAAAAGTGTTAGTGCTAAAGTTTAGTATCTATTAGCATCCATCCCTTGGCAAATATTTTTTGAGTCTTGGCTAAAATTTAGCACCATCCATTATCATCCGTGTTTGGATGGGGTAGTGCTATAGTTTAGCACTTTCACCCATTAGCAGACTTGTTTCAAACATGCGCTTAGTTTAACTATATCATAATATAATGGTACCAAGCGCACCCTGACAGTTAGACTAGCTTAGTTTGCAGTGATATAAATTTGGAATAATCCTTCTAAATTATACACACCCTTGTTGGCTTGTAGGTCACATTGTCTTCCTCTGTCCACCCTCGACAATGCAGGGGAGCATGATGGCACTGAGTCGTGTCTTAGTCGTGCTTTTTTAGATAAAGGATAAAAATATCCGGCCTCTATATCCGTGGATGTACCCAGCCAATTATTACAGAGTCGTGTTTACATGAATGAAAAAATAAAGGAGGCCACAAGTCTTAGACAAAACGACTAGACTAGGAGCTAAAGCAGACGATATAAATGCTTCCACCCTCCGTTTGTTATTTCTAGAGCAATCATCTCCAATTTCTTGTTCATCTCCGAAAGTGCGTCCTTGGCCTCCTCATCACGCTGTAGCTGAGCCCAGAAGCGCAACCAGTACGCTCCCCTGAAAATAACCTGCATAATGGAATTAGTTTTTAATTTATTAAAAATAATATCATTACGGCATCTCCAGATAGCCCAACACAAAGCAGCCACACCAACCCAGCTCAAATTTTTGACTTTCTTATGTTGATTACTAAGCCAATTGCCAAACATATGGCTTATCGATCTTGGTTGTTGTCGACTAGTAGCAAAGAAAATGATCCTCCATAGCATCTTTGCACAAGGGCAATCAAGAAACAAATGTTGGATAGTCTCATTCCTATTGCAATAAATGCATTTCTGGCTCCCTTTTCAGTTTTTTCTAGCGAGGTTATCTTTAGTTAGAGTGACACCTCTTTGTAGGAACCACAGAAAGACTTTAATTTTTAGGGGGATCTTCATCTTCCATATCTTCCTATGTTGAAATGGTGGTTGTGTATCAATGAGATGGAGATACATTGAACGGACAGAAAATAACCCAGATCTGGTTAGATTCCATCTAAAATAATCTGATCCTTCCACCAATTCGACATTTGATATTTTTGCTACTAGGCTATGTCACTCTAAAAGTTTATTATCCACCAAAGCCCTTCTAAAAGAGATATTAAGAGGGTTTGAGGTCATCACTTTTGATACATTGCGTGCGGATCCCTCACTATATTATATAAAGATGGATAATTAACTTTTAGGGGCTTATCTCCTACCGATGTATCGTCCCAGAACCTCGTATTGGTCCCATCTTTGATATTAAAAGAACCATTAGCCAACATCTCATCTTTGATATGCATAAGGCCTCTCCAAGTGAGAGTCATTAGGTTTGGCTGTCACTTGAGTAAGTGATTTAGATGTTAGGTATTTATTCCTTAGCATCGATCGCCACATGCCATCTCGTGTTGAGTAGGTTAACCAACCATTTGGCTAGCAGGGACTTGTTTTGTAAGTTCAAGTCAAGGATACATAAACCTCCTTGGTCTTTGGGTCGGCATATGATGTTCCATCTCGGCAAGTCTACATTTATGTTTGTCTGAAGAACCTTGCCAGAAAAACCGTGATCTGAAATGATCCAGGTTTTTTAGGACTCCATTAGGAATCTCAAAAAAGGACATCATAAACATGGGTAGACCGCTCAAAACTGAATTAAGCGTAACAAGTCTCCCCCCATAGGATAGGTATTTTGCTTTCCAAAGAAGAGAGTTTTTGTTGAAAACATTCTTCAACCTTCCTCCATTCCGAATTCGAGTTGTCCGTGGTGCATTGGGATCCCTAGATATCTAAAGGGATATTCCCTGTATTACAACCAAAGAGAGTGGTATAGAAGGATTCCATCTCTTTGGCTGCACCATAGCAGAAGATTTCGCTCTTGTGGAAATTGATCTTAAGCCCGGACAACTGTTCAAAAGCGCATAGCAAAAGTTTAAGATTCTTTGCTTGCTCCGGGTCATGATCAATAAAGATGATGGTGTCGTCTGCATATTGTAATATTGACAGACCATCATCTACTAGGTGGGGGAGGATTCCTCTTATTTGACCATCATTTTTTGCTCTATTGATCAGAAGAGCTAGCATATCCGCAACGATGTTAAATAAGATAGGCGACATGGGGTCGCCCTGTCGTAGGCCACGTCTGGTTTGAAAGTAGGGGCCAACATCATCGTTAACTTTAATCCCTACACTTCCACCCGTGACCATACAATGTACCCATCTACACCATTTGGTGGAGAATCCTTTCATACATAAGGTTTGTTGTATGAAGGACCACTTGACCTTATCATAGGCCTTTTCAAAACCAATTTTGAGTATAATGCCATCTCGTTTTTTAGTATGTAACTCATGGATGGTTTCATGTAGGATAATGACTCCTTCAATGATGTTTCGGCCCGTCATAAAGGCAGTTTGCATTGGATTCACAACGGTTTTAGCAACCTTATTCAGCCTGTTTGTGCCCACTTTCATGAATATTTTAAAACTCATATTGAGAACACAAATTGGTCTATATTGCTGAATTTTATTAGCATTTGGAACTTTGGGAATTAGTGTAATGATTCCAAAGTTCAGACTGTGAAGGTCTAAGGCCTCTCTGTGTAGATCATCAAAAAGAGGCATGAGATCATTCTTTATTATTCCCCAAAAGACCTGATAGAATTCCACCGGAAAACCATCCGGTCCTGGAGCTTTATTATCCTCCATTTGGAATACAGCTTCCTTAACTTCAGATTCAGTGAAGGGCTGATGCGGATTTCATTTTCCTCCGGGGAAACTTGTGGAATATCTCGAAATCTGATCTTCCACTAGTGTGATCTTTGAATTTTCTGATGGTCCGAAAAGGTTTTTATAATATGTGGTAATATGGCTTTTAAGACGGTTATCGCCAACAACAAGTACCTTGATCATCTTCAAGTTTATAGATATATTGATTGCGATGTTTTCCAAGTAGCCACTAGATGAAAGAACCTAGTATTTGCATCCCCTTCTAATAGGGTTTTGACTTTGGCTCTTTCGTACCACTTTAGTTCCTCTTCCCTCAAAAGAGAAACTAAAGGCTCTTTTAGATAATGTTTATGATTAATTTCTTGATCGGATAAGGGGGAGACCTCAGCTTTCTTATCAAGATTCTCTAAAAGAGCCAGCAAAGTCTTTTTCTCTTTTTTGTAAGACCCCGCCGTATGCTTGGCCCAACCTCTTAGGTGTTGTCTTAGTCTTCGGATCTTAGACTGCCAACGCTCTAGAGGTGTGGACCCCGCACTTTCGGATTGCCAAATATTTGCAACCATATCATAAAATCCTTCCCATATAAGCCAACCTCTCTCGAATTTAAAAGGTCGGTTTTGGGATTGGTGGGTCGAAGCACCTCGTACTAAGAACAAGGGCGGTATGGTCGAAATCTTTCTATCTCTAGGTTCAACCGTTGTCAATGGAAATTGAATTTCCCATTCTCAGTACCGACGATAACTCTATCTAGCTTCTCGAAAGTTGGGTTGTCCCCCGCCCCGCCCAAGTATATTGACGGCTGACCATCATTATCTCCTTAAGATCTAGGGATTCGATGACAAAGATTAAAGAGGTTAGGCCATTTAGGGTCGAATTCCCGAGCTTTTTCCTCCGGCTTCCTCATTATGTTGAAATCCTCCCTATTATAAATGGAAGGAATTCTTTAGAGCAAGTGTTAGCTAACTCAAAGGAATGCACTCTTATTTTGACTTTGTGCCGGTCCATAAACCGAATAGAGCACAAACTTGAAGTCATTAGCTTTGCATCTAAGGGTGAATTTAACATAGAAATCCCCCTTGCTAATAGCTCCAATGCCAAAAGTCATCAGTCAACACCAAAAAGGATGCCTCCCGATCTGTCGTGTGGGCGCCATGGCATGCCATAGGAAGTCGCGTCCACCACAAAGATTTTTGAGGACATGATCTGGGAAAGAATTCCTTCTAGTTTTGGAGAGAGCTAAAAAATTAATTTGCTCTTCCTTAACTAATTCAGCCAGGAATCTGTGTTTAGCCAAGTCTCGTAAGACCTCTTCTATTCCGAAGACCCCTTTCATTTTAGAATAATTTTTGAGGGGGTCTTTGGCTTTCTCGGAAGCTTGCCATGATTTATTTTTTTGGCATTGTTGTATTTCTTCTTCCGATGGATAGGAGAGAGATCTTGGATATGATCGTTCTCCGCATCCAATAGATTCTCATTTAGATCACCACACACTTGGCTGAGAACTATATCGAGTCGGTCTTCCCTCTCATCGTCACTGCCTATGATTGTGGCATGAGATGTAGACTTACTCTTTTTTTGGTTTGCCTGGAGGACCAACCTATCAACCTCTAGATTTTTAATCACTGCTACACCCGAAGAGCCTTGGTTGATGCCTATCCTACCAAGTTTGAATTAACTTGCGAATCTGAAAAGTTCGTAAAAGAAGTACCTTGAAGTTCCAGGTTCTTCTTCGCCGTCAACCGCTCGGCTTTGGACGATGAGTTTGTTCATCCGCCATTGCTGCAAACCTGGGGCTCCACGAGGCATCTTGATGGTCGCCTCCTTTGGTCCTTCCGCATCCAATGGTGCAGCAACCTGTTTGCACCAAAATTTGACCGGCAGGCGAAAAGGTTATGGAGGGAATTCTTTAAGGGACTTAAGAGACGATGATGGTCAGAATGAGCGAAATTGATTTATCAAGATCGGCTATCCATGGAAAGGGAAGACCAGAATCGGCTATGCAAGATTGAACATAGGCACAAAGTGGCTCCACGACAAAGGAATAGTGGGTCCCAAGTTATCGGTTAAAAGTAATTGTTTTTCTTAGATTAATTTCCTTATAATTAGCAAGTCGTATCAGAGTAGGACTCGGTCAAGACCAGGGTATAAATATGTAAACCCCGGCACATTGTAGCAACAATCAACATTCAATCAATCAAACAACCCTTTTGGCCCCGGTGCCATCAAACCCTTAGTTCTTAGGATTTCGGCGTATTTGCATCAGGCTTGGCTGGTTCGACCTCTTGCTTGCTGTAAGTATCATTAGAAAAGGTTTTACTTATGCTAAGATCGGGCCGATTCGACCTCCTTTTGATGCATCTATGAAGGTGGCTGTTGTTCATTGCTAGATAGGGCCGGTTTGACCTCCTATGGACGCATTTGCAATAGTCGGTTGCGTGTTCACACTAGATTTGGCCAGTTCGACCTCTTATCTAGTATTACGCATGCCAACAGTATGTGTTAGCGCTTAACAGGGCCAATTCGACCTCCTGTTGTATGAGCTGACATATGCTAGTTATCGTCTCTGCTAGATTTGGCAAATCTAGTAGATTCATTAAGTTATCCTTGCTAGTTATCGGCTCTACTTAGTTTGGCATCCTAGTAGATTCATTAAGTTATCGATGTTGTTAGATCTATTTGTTATTTACTTTTAACACATCTTTGCCCGAATCAAGATTGGTAGATTTGGCTTATTTCCTTTTAGAATTCGATCGTCACCAATGTTTGCATTTTCTAGACTCGTAATGTTAACGATCGATCTCGTGCTTACATTAGCTAGAGTCTATCAATCTTATTCGTAATGTGTGCGCGTTCTAGGGTGTAAATAGCTTTATGATTTATTTGTGGAGTTAGCTATGCACTTAGTTCGTTCTCACGTTGGAATCGGTTAAAATAGCCGATCTGCCCGAGCTTCATCCATATCATTATTTGCATGAACATGTTTAGATCTATCTAGTTTATTGAGCTTGCTTGACATTCACGGGCTTGATAGATTCATTAGATTCATTCGTGTTAATGTATACGTGTAGGATTTTTACACCTCTGTATCGGATAGATTGAATCGGCTAACGGTTTGGAGCTTCATATGTGTATTCAGATAGCCGATTCAGTGTATTCTTTACTTCTTTTGGCACGTATCATGTCTAGATTTAATTCTATAATTGTTCATTTGATCATGATATGATTAACTGTCAATGCATGTTTATTTATCGGTTCATTATTTTACATGCATAATGGATCTTGACACCCTAGTCATTGTCCTAACTCAATCGGCTATTTAGCCATACACTCGAACTGCGGGAATCAAGCCGGCGGGTTCCAGGATTTGACTATTCTTTTCCTCCTCGTCAATTACGGGTCAAATTGATCGGCATGCCTTGACTCGACCGGATCGGATCGGCCGGAGACAGCCGTGGGGACCGAGAAACGTGAGCCTTGGTCTGTCTGGCTTGCGAGAGTCCGGCATAAGGACTGACCCCGTCACGTTTTTGTGCCAACACTCTTTTTGGCACGCCCAGTGGGACCACAATCGTCAGGCATGCCGAACTTGTCTGAGCTCGACATAAAAAACATCCTCAACATCAGCTGGGGTGAACTTGATAATGAGCAGAAGGTAGTGATCAAAACAGCTGCTGAGCAATTGGCAGAGAAGTGTCTGTTGTGCTTTGAAAAAGACCATGAGGATGAAACCGTCTTGAAGCAACAAATGCCCAGAATTGTGATGGCAGGAGAACACAATGTATATGATGACGAAGACAAGCAATACATATTGGCGGAAATGAACAAAATAATATATGAAGCCATCTCAGGTCATCAAATGTATTTTCTGAATATATTCAGAAATATTATGAAGGAGGCATTGGTTGGTTTCCCCATCGACCGGTTTGAACCGGCTTATTTTAATTTAAAGAATACAGCTGCCACCATGGGATCAAATGCTAATGGAGGAGTAAGTAGCAGTGCAGTTCCTAGTGCACATCAGCCGAAGGGTCAATCATCCAATTTTAGTACAACTTTAGATGTACCACCTTCGGCTCAAAAAATAGCCCCTACAATTGACAGAATCAGAAGGACAGTTGACTTTCGTGTCAACAAAGCTATGGAAGGAGGAGACCAGGGCAAGGATAGTGAGCCACCAGCAGGTTTTGCCGATGCATCAAGCCACAATCATTCTGGTATGACTCCTTGCCCAAACATTAGAGGATCTGCCGATCCTGGTGGCCTACTGATCAAAAAGCTTGTTGAGGTGATGGAAAAGGAATTTGGCATGAGGAGGAGCCATTCCAGATCATACAGTATGCCGTATCCGGAGTGGTATAATCGCATGGAACTCCCACACAATTACAGGATTCTAGAATTTTCCAAGTTCACCGGAGAAGACAGTACCAGCATAATGGAGCACATCAGCAGATACCTGGCTCAGTTAGGTGACGCTTCGACTGAGGAAATTCACCGAGTCAGGTTCTTAGCTCTGTCCTTGTCAGGACCTGCCTTCACATGGTATTCGTCCCTGCCACGCAACTCTATCAATACCTGGGAGGAATTGGAAGACAAGTTCCATGCCTACTTTGACAATGGAACAGCAGAGAAGGACATCGATGATTTGGCCCGTGTGAAAGGTCACAACGGCTAGAGGGGGGTGAATAGCCTAATAAAATTTCTATCAAGGCACTAAACCACAAGTTAGATAGCAAGGCGGCAAAAGTGCAAAGCTAAAGCTTCAACTCCTCTATGCAAGCCGACCTACACAATGCAAGGCTACTCAAATCAATAGCACATCAACCACCGTGATTAAGCTACACAAAGACGGTTCACGGGCGACCGAACAAGCAATTCTAACCACCGCGATTAAGCTACACAAAGTTGGTTGCGGGCGACCAACACAAGCAATTCTACTTTGCGGGAACGTAAAGAGAGGATGAAGGTTTATACCGCCGCGAAGAGATGAAGATGGCCAATCACCGGCGTAGAAACCAATCACCTCCACAAGCTCAAGCACAAGATAAAGGAGGTCGAAGCCTCGGCAGTCACAAATCAAACACAATGATTTTTTACCGAGGTTCACTTGCTTCCCGGCAAGCTAGTCCTCGTTGTGGCGATACACTTGCTTGGTGAGTTGCACGCTCAATTGGCTCGATGCCAAAGACCCCGACGGGGAGCCGCAATCTCCACACAAGACAAGGATCCACAAGCCACGCGCAATCCACTAGAGTATCCTTTCGCGAACTCCCGCGGGGAAGGATCAAGAACCCCTCACAAATGCCCGGCGTGGCCTCGAACAATCACCAAGTCGAGCTCACCACCACCCGCTGCTCCAAACCGTCTACGGTGACGGGAATCACCGAAGAGTAACAAGAATCCATAGCCCACTCAAAGAACAAGTGCCTCTAGATGCAACTCTCAATGCAACGCACTTGATCTCACTCAAATCTCTCTCAAGAATGATCAAGCTATCCAAGAGATGAGTGAGGAGGAGTGTCTCTAGCTCAAAGTATGCTCAAGAGTGTTAGAATGGGCAAGAGAGACCTCCCAAGGCCGGCCATCCTCTATTTATAGAGCCTCCACCAAAATAGAGCCGTTGGTGCCTCGGGCCTCCCCGATCAACTGCGCCGGACGCGCCTCCCGGGCACCGCCGCACGCGTCCGGCGCTCCTTCGCCGCACGCAGTTGTCGACCGTTGGCGAGTCTTCGTTGGAATCTTCACTGCACCGGACCCTGGACCCCTTCGAGCCCGCATCCATCTCGCCGATAGCAGACGCGTCCGGCGATGCTCACTTTGCCCGACTGAGCCACGCGCTGCGACCGACGGACGCACGGGTGCCAGCGTCCGGCGCCAGCCGCCCCACGCGTCCGGCGCGCCACCGCGCCAACACCCCTACTGGAGTGCGTCTGGTGGGCTGCCCCAGCGTCCGGCGCGGCACGCCGGCCGCATCCGGCGCTGTAGAGTGACCACGCCAGCGCATCCGCGAGCCAGCCACGCTCGGTCGCCTGCGACAGACGCTGCCAGCGTCCGGCGCCTTCCTCTCAGCGTCCAACGCCGGCACTCCTCGCGCGTCCGGCGCTCCATGGCAGCCGCGTCCGGCGTTGTTGAGCAGGCGACGTCCTCATCGTTTCGTCGCGCCGTCTTCACTCCAAGTCCATCCTCTTGCCTTGGGTACCAACTCCACCAGGTGTAGACCTCGTCTCAAGCACCAGAGTTAGTAGTACAAGTCACGAACACGTCGGCAAGAGTTAGCTCTCTAGTTAGTCTCTCATGCATCGTGCAAACTCACAACTAGAGGCACTTAGGATCGTGAATGAACCGAGGAAACCCCTCTTGATAGTCGGTTATCGATCCTAAATGTGATCACACTCGCTAAGTGTCTCGATCACCAAACCAGAAAGCCCTATCAAGTATACCTTCGCCTTGATCTCCACGGGCGTCTGCATCCATCACCGGAGCTCGATCATCTCACATGTCCACCATGTTCATCACAATGATCGCCATGCTCCATCGTCCACCGTCACGTTGCTATGTGTCTCACCACACTTAGAGCAAAGCATTAGCAACATTTGAGTGTCATTAATTACCAAAACCAAACTGGAGCTTTCAATCTCCCCCTTTTTGGTAATTGATGACCACCCTTCACAAACACTCACAAAGATATGGAAATTGAATTCAATATGAAATTGAATTGCTTGCCCAAGTCATTTTGATCATGAATCTTGGTTGGACAAGCATTTCAATTCCGGTTTTGGTTTGGTAGCTCCCCCTACATGTGTGCATCAAATGTTTGGTCGATTTTCAAGCACACATGCATAGATAAAACTTGTGGGAGAGTTATCACAACCAAAATGGTACTAAGGTTTATAGAGTTGACCTTTGAAGCGTGATACCAATCGGAGTACGATAATAAACCTTCCTTAGCACCATGGGAATCTAGACATTCACAAAAACTCAGAGTACCTCATGAGATCAACTTTATATGAGAGATACTTTGAACAAGTAAACCACTAAGTCTAGAAACCACCTATGCATGCTAGTACTTCACTTCATCAATCAAGTTCTATACTAGCAATACACCAAACAAGTATGAATATTGAATTTAGCTTGCAATGCTCCATATCATCATGTATGCACACACAAATGCAATAAATAGTCTATGAGCTTGCTCCCCCTATTTGTTTGCTCATGGTTGGGTCATATCATAAAAATTGATCCCCTTCCATTGCTCTTTGTGACTTCTTTCTCCCCCTTTGTCAACAATCACCAACAAGGGTGCATAAGATGAGATAAGCAAGTCAATCAACTATGGCCAAATCTAAATCACATGCCTAGAATATGTATCTTGGTTTGAACCAAGGGCAAGCTTCTTCACACCTCATAAGAATAAGGGTTATCTTGACCATGTTCAAATACACATCATGAGCAAGTACTAAAGATTTAACACTAGGTTCACTAGCTCACAAACATGTCATATGCCAACACTAGATCAAATCAAGCATAGAAACAAAAGTGGTGCCATATATACATCAAAGTCATTTGATTTGCAATGAATGATCCTAGCAAGATGCACAAATGCCTTCATGATCTACACAACCTAGCAAGGATGCATGAGATGCAACAACCAACTTTACCTTGCTTGCTATGTTGGAGAAGAGGCATGTCATAAATGGGGTGCATCAATCCATGTTGGAGAAGCTAAGTATGTTCAACTCATTCCTCAACTTGCAATATCTTTTCTCATCAAGAGGCTTGGTGAATATGTCAGCTAGTTGATCTTCGGTGCCAATGCTTTCAATGCTCACATCTCCCTTTTGTTGATGATCTCTAATGAAGTGGTGCCTCACATCAATGTGCTTGGTTCTTGAATGTTGAACTGGATTATTTGTCATCTTGATTGCACTTTCATTGTCACAAAACAAAGGCACATGCTTGAATTTGATTCCATAGTCCTTCAAGGTGGCCTTCATCCATAACAATTGTGCACAACAATTCCCCGCACTTATGTATTCGGCTTCGGCGGTGGAAAGGGCCACACTATTTTGCTTCTTTGAAGACCATGAAACTAGAGATCTTCCTAGCACTTGGCATGTTCCACTTGTGCTCTTCCTATCAATCTGGCAACCGGCATAGTCGGAGTCGGAGTATCCAATCAACTCAAAGCTTGACCCCTTGGGATACCATAGACCAACATCTTGAGTGCCCTTCAAGTATCTCAACACTCTCTTGGCCGCCGTCAAGTGACTCTCTCTAGGAGAGGCTTGAAATCTTGCAAACATGCATACACTAAACATGACATCCGGCCTTGAAGCGGTCACATATAGCAAGCTTCCAATTATTGATCTATATAGCTTTTGTTCAATCATCTTGCCACTATCATCAATATCCAAGCCGCCATTGGTTCCCATTGGTGTGCTAATTGCCTTAGCATCTTGCAATCCAAACTTCTTGATCATGTCCTTGATGTACTTGCCTTGACTCACAAAAGTGCCATTCTTCATTTGCTTGATTTGAAGTCCAAGGAAGTAGCTTAGCTCTCCAAGCATAGACATTTCAAACTCACTAGCCATCATTTTTGCAAACTCTTCACAAAAGTCTTGATTGGTTGAACCGAAGATGATATCATCCACATAGATTTGCAACACAAACAAGTCATCTCCAATCTTCTTGGTGAAGAGAGTGGTGTCCACTTTTCCCATCTTGAAGCCTTTAGAGAGAAGAAAGTCCCTCAATCTTTCATACCATGCCCTTGGTGCTTGCTTCAAACCATACAATGCCTTCTTGAGCTTGTAGACATGGTTGGGCTTCTTGTCATCTTCAAAACCAGGGAGGTTGCTCAACATAGACTTCTTCATTGATGAATCCATTGAGAAATGCACTCTTCACATCCATTTGATAGAGCTTGATGTTGTGAGCACAAGCATAGGCTAATAGAATTCTAATTGCCTCTAATCTTGCCACCGGTGCATATGTCTCCCCAAAGTCAAGACCCTCAACTTGAGTGTAGCCTTGTGCAACTAATCTTGCTTTGTTCCTCACAACTAGACCATCTTGATCTTGCTTGTTCTTGAAGACCCACTTGGTGCCAATCACATTATGCTTCTTCGGCCTCTCAACAAGCTCCCACACTTCATTCCTTGTGAAGTTGTTCAATTCATCATGCATGGCATTTATCCAATCCGGATCCTTCAATGCTTCATCAATCTTGGTTGGCTCAATGAAAGATACAAAGGAGTAGTGCTCACATATGCTAGCCAATCTTGATCTTGTTTGCACACCTCTTTGAATGTCACCAATGATATGATCTAGAGGATGATCTCTTGCAATGCTTGAAGGTTGAAGAACTAGTTCACTTGCATTGCTTGCTTGACCTTGATCTTGATCTTGATCTTCATGTTGAGTACCACTTGTGCTTGCCTCATTTGAATATCAATCACAACTTGAGTTGGCACTTGCACTTCATCACCATCTTCAACACGCCTCGGAATAATGTCACCAATGTCCATGTGCCTCATTGCATTGTTCAATTGATCTCCACCCACATCATCATGATTTTGAACTTCACTTTGAGAGCCTTGGGTTTCATCAAGTTCAACATCATGAACCTCTTCAACTAGCCCACTAGCCAAGTTCCACATTCTATAAGCCTTGCTTGAAGTAGAGTAGTCAAGAAGAAATCCCTCATCACACCTCTTGTCAAACTTGCCAAGTCTTTGCCCCTTCTTGAGTATGTAGCACTTGCAACCAAAGACCCAGTAAAGCAATGTTGAGCTTCCTTCCATTCAAGATTTTATATGGAGTCTTCTCTAACTTCCCATGGCAATAGAGGAGGTTGCTATAGTAGCAAGCTGTGTTGATAGCATCACTCCAAAACTTTTGGCTCACATTGTACTCACAAAGCATTGTTCTAGCCATCTCAATCAAGATCCTATTCTTCCTCTCAACTACACCATTGGATTGGGGAGTGTAGGTTGGTGAGAATTGATGTACAATCCCAAGCTCATCACACAACTCTTCAACTCTTGTGTTCTTGAACTCACTCCCATTGTCACTTCTAATCTTCTTGATGGTAGTGTCAAACACATTTTACACCCTCTTGACAAATGACTTGAATAGATCATAGACTTCACTCTTGTCAAAGAGAAAGAACACCCATGTGTATCTTGTATAGTCATCCACTATCACAAAGCCAAACTTGTTGCCCCCAATTGATGTGTATGTTGTTGGGCCAAACAAGTCCATGTGCAACAACTCAAATGCTCTTGAAGTTGACATCTCATTCTTCTTGGGATGTGAGTTCCCATGTTGCTTGCCGGCTTGACATGCACTACAAGGTCTATCCTTCTCAATTGCAACATCATGCAAGCCTCTCACTAGATCATGCTTGACTAACTTGTTCAATTGCTTCATGCCAACATGACCAAGGCGCCTATGCCATAGCCACCCCTTGCTTGACTTGCCAATCAAACATGATGAAAGTTGAGCTTCACTAGCATTGAAATCAACCAAATACAAGCTTCCATATCAATACCCCTTGAAGATGAGATTTGCTTGATCTTTGCTCACCACCTCAACATACTCCTTGTCAAATATGCACTTGTAGCCAAGATCACACAATTGTGCCACCGACAAAAGATTGAAGTTCAATGTATCAACTAGCAACACATTGGAGAGACTCTTGTCATTGGATATTGCCACCTTCCCAAGCCCCATGACATCACCCTTGCTATTGTCACCAAATATGATGGAATCAAATCCACCATTGTCATTCTTGTCAAGAGACTTGAACATACTATCTTCACTGGTCATGTGATTTGAACACCCACTATCAAGCACCCAATGCCTCCCTCTGGCTTTGTAATTGACCTACAAGAAGACATCAAGCTTTAGGTACCCATTTTTGCTTGGGTCCTTGAAGGTTAGTCACTAGAGTCTTTGGCACCCAAATGGCTTTCTTCTTTGAGTCCATCCATGGTGTACCAATGAATCTAGCACTCACACCATGCTCACTCTTAACAAGCATGTAAGAAGCATTCAACTTGTAAGAGGAAGCACTAGTGTTCTTGTTCTTGCATGCATGCTCTAAGTGACCAAATTGCTTGCAACTCTTACAATAGCTATCATTGTTCTTCACAAAACTAGTCTTGTGAGGAGCAAAGGTGGCCTTGCCTTTCTTGGGGGTATAGCCCAATCCCTCTTTGTAGAGAGAAGCTCTTTGGCTACCCAAGCACATAAGCAAGCGGTCCTCACCACCATAGGCCTTAACCAAGGTGTGATTGAGCTCCTTGACCTCCTTTTTAAGAGACTCATTCTCAACTACTAGTGAAGAATTACATGAATGATCAACACTACTAGAAGAAGTAGAAGCATAAGAGCAAGAGGGGTCAAGTGATGCAACAACAATTGAATCATCAAGTGAATCACATGATGTAGCCACATCTTTCTTTTCTATGATCACTACTTGTGATTGCTCGTTCTCTTGCTTCTCAACTAGAGAGGAATGAGCTTTTTCAAGCTTAGAGTGAGCAATCTCTAGCTTCTTATGGTCTACCTTTAGACTCTCATAAGAAGCCCTCAACTCCATAAGTTCTTGCTCAAGGCTTTCTTTGTCCTTGCGCAAGCCCCTACATTCCTTCCTAGATTCCTTGAAGGCACCTTTGCAATCCTCAAGCATGACAAAGAGTTCTTCTTTTGTGGTCTCATCATCATCACTCTCATCATCACTATCGGGTGGAGGTTGTACCTTAGTGGCCTTGGCCATGAAGCAAGATGATGGAGCACCAAATAGAGAAAGCTTCTCTTGAATGGCAATGCTTGCGTGCCCCTTCTTCTTCTTCTTGGAGTCATCATCATCATCACTTGAGGAAGATGAGTCACTCTCCCAAGTAGCCACATGAGATTCACCCTTCTTCTTCTTGTGGAAGGAGTCTTTCTCCTCCTTCTTCTTTTCTTGCTTCTTCCTCTCCTTCCTCATGGCATCTTCATCATCACTTGCATAGGGACACTTGGCAATGAGATGATCCTTGCCATTGCACCGGAAGCACTTCATGGGACGGTCACTAGACTTGGATGAGCTTCTCTTGCCGTTGGACCGGTACCCCTTCTTCATGAGCTTCCCCATCTTCTTCACAAGAAGTGTCATTTGCTCATTCATTTCTTCTTCTTCTTCACTTGAGCTAGAGCATGGCTCATCTTCACTTGAAGACTCTTGCTTCTTCTTCTTCTTGCCTTTGCTCTTGGATGATGTGGCCTTGAATGCCACACTCTTCTTGTTGTCGTCATCCTTTTTCTCACTTTCCTTCTTCTTCTTCTTCACCAACTCTTCCTTCTCATGATCCTCTCTAAACTCATCATTGGCCATGATCTCTTGAAGAACTTGATTGAGAGTTGGCTTGTCCTTCATGGTTGTCTTCATCATGATGGTCTTCAAGGTCTCAAATCTCTTAGGTAAGCATCTCATGAACTTGGTTGAGAATTGTTGATCCTTGACTTCTTCACCAAGTGCCTTGAGCTCATTCACTATCACTTGGAGCCTATGAAACATCTTCGGCACACTCTCATCTTCCTTCATTGTGAAGCTAGTAAACCTCTCTTGAAGCATGTAGGCTCTTGCCGTCTTCACACTATCGGTGCCCTCATAAGCTTCTTCAAGCTTGGCCCAAATGTCATGAGCCACCTCAATGTTCTTGATGAGCTCAAAAGCTTTGTCATCAAGGGCCTCATGGAATGCACTCGCGGCAACATCATTTGCTTGTTGCTTCTTCCCTTCGGTCGGTGTTGGCACCGCACCCTCAACAATCTCAAACTTTGTTTCGGTCACATTCCACACCTCTCTATTGATTGACTTGAGATGACTCTTCATCTTGAGCTTCCACTTGGCGTAGTCATCGCCATGGAAGGGTGGTGCCCTCTTGGTGTTGTTGATATGCAAGACCAAAGCCATTGCTTCAACGTAGGATGTTAATCCAACACAAACAAACGGTGCCCGGCTCTGATACCACGTGAAAGGTCACAACGGCTAGAGGGGGGTGAATAGCCTAATAAAATTTCTATCAAGGCACTAAATCACAAGTTAGATAGCAAGGCGGCAAAAGTGCAAAGCTAAAGCTTCAACTCCTCTATGCAAGCCGACCTACACAATGCAAGGCTACTCAAATCAATAGCACATCAACCATCGTGATTAAGCTACACGAAGATGGTTCACGGGCGACCGAACAAGCAATTCTAACCACCGTGATTAAGCTACACAAAGTTGGTTGCGGGCGACCAACACAAGCAATTCTACTTTGCGGGAACGTAAAGAGAGGATGAAGGTTTATACTGCCGCGAAGAGATGAAGATGGCCAATCACCGGCGTAGAAACCAATCACCTCCACAAGCTCAAGCACAAGACAAAGGAGGTTAAAGCCTCGGCAATCACAAATCAATCACAATGATTTTTTACCGAGGTTCACTTGCTTCCCGGCAAGCTAGTCCTCGTTGTGGTGATACACTTGCTTGGTGAGTTGCCCGCTCAATTGGCTCAATACCAAAGACCCCGACGGGGAGCCACAATCTCCACACAAGACAGGGATCCACAAGCCACGCGCAATCCACTAGAGTATCCTTTCGCGAACTCCCGCGGGAAAGGATCAAGAACCCCTCATAAAAGCCCGGCGTGGCCTCGAACAATCACCAAGTCGAGCTCACCACCACCCATTGCTCCAAACCGTCTACGGTGACGGGAATCACCAAAGAGTAACAAGAATCCACAGCCCACTCGAAGAACAAGTGCCTCTAGATGCAACTCTCAATGCAACGCACTTGATCTCACTCAAATCTCTGTCAAGAATGATCAAGCTATCCAAGAGATGAGTGGGGAGGAGTGTCTCTAGCTCAAAGTATGCTCAAGAGTGTTAGAATGGGCAAGAGAGACCTCCCAAGGCCGGCCATCCTCTATTTATAGAGCCTCCACCAAAATGGAGCTGTTGGTGCCTCGGGCCTCCCCGATCAACTGCGCCGGACGCGCCTCCCGGGCACCGCCGGACGCGTCCAGCACTCCTTCACCCTGCGCAGTTGTTGACCGTTGGTGAGTCTTCGTTTGAATCTTCACTGCGCCAGACCCTGGACCCCTTCGAGCCCGCGTCCATCTCGCCGATAGTAGATGCGTTCGGCGCTGCTCACTTCGCCCTACCGAGCCACGCGCTGTGACCGACGGACGCACGGGCGCCAGCGTCCGGCGCCAGCCGCCCCACGCGTCCGGCGCGCCACCGCGCCAACACCCCTACTGGAGTGCGTCTGGTGGGCTGCCCCAGCGTCTGGCGTGGCACGCCGGCCGCGTTCGGCGCTGTGGAGTGACCACGCTCGGTCGCCTGCGACAGACGCTGCCAGCGTCCGGCGCCTACCTCTCAGCGTCCGACGCCGGCGTCCGGGGGAGCCGCGCGTCGAGGAAGCTACTGGACCGCTTCCGGCACTCCTCGCGCGTCCGGCGTTGTTGAGCAGGTGATGTCCTCATCGTTTCGTCGCGCCGTCTTCGCTCCAAGTCCATCCTCTTGCCTTGGGTACCAACTCCACCAGGTGTAGACCTCGTCTCAAGCACCGGAGTTAGTAGTACAAGTTACGAACACGTCGGCAAGAGTTAGCTCTCTAGTTAGTCTCTCATGCATCATGCAAAGTCGCAACTAGAGGCACTTAGGATCGCGAATGAACCGAGGAAACCCCTCTTGATAGTCGGTTATCGATCCTAAATGTGATCACACTCGCTAAGTGTCTCGATCACCAAGCCAGAAAGCCCTATCAAGTATACCTTCACCTTGATCTCCACGGGCGTCTCCATCCATCACCGGAGCTCGATCATCTCACATGTCCACCATGTTCATCACAATGATCGCCATGCTTCATCGTCCACCGTCACGTTGCTATGTGTCTCACCACACTTAGAGCAAAGCATTAGCAACGTTTGAGTATCATTATTTACCAAAACCAAACTGGAGCTTTCACCGTGTCAAAATGAAGGTCAATGAGCCAGGTCTTGAATACCTTCAGAGATTCAGGCGATTGAAGAACCTATGCTTCGGCATAAACCTATCTGACCGCCAGTTGGTGAAATTGGCGATTAAAGGAATGCAACCTCACTTGAAAGAGAAGCTTGTCGGCTCGAGATTTCAATAATCTCGGAGAGCTCGTGCAAAAAGTGTCTCAGCGGTTTACGAATATGAGCAGTCACCGCGTCAAGAAAATCGACTGCATAAGGCCAATGTGGCTAATTATTATAAAGATTTGATATATGATTCAGATCAGGAGATTGAAGAGGTTGATGCCATTGAGTGAAATATTCAGAAGAAGTGTGTCATTGACCAGTCGTGGGGGAGATTAGATCAAAAATATGATTTTGACATATTGAAAGCTGATAAGATCTTCGATTTCTTGTTGAGCAAGGGTCTGATAAGAGTGTCTCATAAACCATTAAGTGATGATGAAGTGAAAGGAAAGAAGTACCGCAAAGTTCATAATTCTACTACTCACTCTACCAATGAGCGCACTGTTTTCAGAAATCAACTGCAAAAGGCTATTAAATCAGAAAAAATAGCTTTTGATGTCGGCAAGGGTGCTGAGCCTGCTTCTGCCAATGCCGGGATGACTGGTGCATTTTGTACGAGGAATATGTCTAAAGAAGAAGAGTGTGTTGAAGAACAATTAGATCTACATTGGGATTGTTCTTTTTTCAGGCATTGTTGGAATAATGGCTTGCGGTTACCAACTCTAAAAGATTGTCCTAAGTGTAATAATCAGTTCAAAGGACATCGGGAGCCGCGAATCAATCGCCGATTCACTCATGAGATGGTTGGGAGACCTATTAGGGATCGGTGTGATAACAAATGCAAAGCCCACAGTCATGATAGTCAGCATGCTTGGCAAAAAGATCAGCAAAATTTGGATAGTTCCACTGAGGTCAGAAGTCAATTCCTTAAAGAAGTTAGAGCCAAGCGACAAGTTTGGAGAGCCAAGCAAATAGCTGATTCAGGTCAATCGGCTCCTATTGATATGCAATGTATCTTGCCAAATAAACATAAAGAATTAGGAAACCAAGAAGCCATCTTCAGCAGATTGAGGCAGCATCGTCATCTGAAGGCCTTATATATCAAAGGACGTGTGGACAATAAACCAAAACATGATGCTAGTAGATGGAGGTGCTACAATCAACTTAATGCCTATGTCGGTATTTGAGAGGCTTGGGCTAAACACTGAAGATATGGTCGATGCAAGAATACAGTTGAGGGATTTTGCAGATAGAGTTTCCAGCGCCCGGGGGGCAATTAACGTCCAGTTAATAATTGGTAGCAAAACCATGATTACTACTTTCTTCATAATTGAGAGAGAAGGATTTTATAATCTGCTTCTTGGAAGAGATTGGATTCATGCTAACGGATGTGTACCCTCAACAATGCATTAGTGTGTGTTACAATGGATAGATCGAAGAGTTGAGGTGGTTCCTGTAAATGATTTGTTTGAGACTGCTTTGATCAACCAAAAGCATCATAGTCTGGAAAGATATGAATGCCTTTCTGGGAAAGAATTTTCAGGAGACTTTATCATCATAGATGATGAAAACCAACAGCCGATCCAAGCAGTCGGCTCTAAAATGTTGTTTTAATGAATAATCCAATCGATGGTACAGAAGGGAAGCTTGGACATGGCTTTACGTCGGTCGATATTTTAGAGGAAGTAGACATTAGACCTAGTGATAGACCAAGGCCGACATACATAAGTTCAAAGCTAGATCCTGAATACAGAACCAAGTTAATAGAATTACTAAAAGAGTACAAAGATTGTTTTGCTTGGGAGTATTATGAGATGCCTGGATTAGACAAATCGATTGTGGAACATCGATTACCAATTAAGGATGGATACCGACCTTTCAAGCAACCACCTAGAAGATTCAAGCCTGAAATATTTGATGACGTGAAGAAGGAGATTGAAAGGTTACTTGAGGCCAAGTTTATCAGATCCTGTCGATATGCAGAATGGATTTCTAACATTTCTAACAAGGCTACTCCAATGGATGGGTATCCTATGCCGATAGCCGAAATGCTCGTTGATGCAACTCTTTGGACACAAAATAATTAGCTTTATGGATGGCAATGCCGGTTATAACCAAATATTTATGGTAGAAGAAGACATATCCAAAACAGCATTTAGATGTCCAGGAGCAATCGGTTTGTTTGAGTGTATGGTCATGACTTTCGGTTTGAAAAATGCTGGAGCAACTTATCAAAGAGCTATGAACTACATATACCATAAATTGATCGGCAAAATTGTTGAAATCCACATTGATGATGTGGTTGTCAAATCAGGGGGATATGAACAACATCTTGATGATCTGAGAGAGACTTAGGAATGCACCAAGAAAAATGGTCTGAAGATGAACCCACTTAAATGTGCTTTTGGAGTTTCTGCTAGACAATTTTTGGGGTTCATGGTCCATGAAAGGGGGATTGAGGTAGGACAGAAAAGCATGGATGCAATTGAAAAGGCTGTTCCACCAACCAGCAATGTGAAATTGCAATCATTACTTGGACAAATCAATTTCATCAGAAGGTTCATTGCAAATCTATCAAGCAAAGTATTGCCATTCTCTCCCCTACTAAAATTAAAGAATGACCAAGAATTCAGATGGGGTGAGGTACAACAAAAGGCATTTGATGAGATCAGGGAATATATGAAGGCACCTCCAGTTTTGATTCCTCCTCAATCAGGAAAGCTTTTCAAGTTGTACCTGGCGGCCGAAGACTTAGCGATTAGTTCGGCCCTAATACAAGAATTCGAGGGAAAAGAAAGGGTTGTCTACTATCTAAGTAGAAAGCTATTGGATCCTGAAACAAGATATACCCCTATAGAAAAGCTCTGCTTATGCTTATATTTCTCTTGCACTAAGCTAAGAAGGTATTTGTTGTCTTCAGAATGTGTGGTAGTGTCAAAAGTAGACGTCGTCAAACACATGTTGTCAATGCCCATTCGAATGGCGGGATTGGAAAATGAATGTTAACATTATCGAGTTTGATTTAAGGTATGAATCGGCTAAAGTAGTCAAAGGACAGGTGATGGCTGATTTTGTCACTCAGCATTGCAAGGTAAATGTCGGGATAGTAAAAGTAGCATCCTGGGTCCTTTTCTTTGATGGATCGTCTTGCAAGCAAGGCAGTGGTATTGGTATTGTTCTTATCTCCCCTCGGGGGGCAACATTTGAATTTGCTTTCCAAATTGCACCAACTACCACGAACAATCAAGCTGAATACGAAGCAATCTTGAAGGGATTTCAGCTTCTGGTGGAAGCAAAGGCCGAGTCAATTGAAGTGTTTGGGACTCTCAATTGATAATTAATCAATTACTCGGCCTATATGAGTGCTGGGATGGAGTTCTGAGAAAATATTATGATCAATGCAAGGAACTGTTGTAGAAATTTGTTATTGTATCATTACAACACATTCCTCGAGCACAGAATCAAGAGTCTAACAGGCTAGCTCAAAGTGCTTCAGGTTACAGGTTGATTCCAGAGATAATGGATGAGGAAATAACCAGTGATTGGAGGGATGAAATCATCAATTATTTGAAGAATCCATCATAGAAGGTCACAAAGAAACTCAGGTACAAGGCTATCAAATTTGTTCTGCTGGGGGATCAGTTATATTATAGAATGATAGATGGTGTACTTATGAGGTGCGTCAACCATAAAGAAGCTAGTTTTATTATTCGACAAGTACATGAAGGATTCTGTGGAGCACATCAGTCTGCATATAAAATGAAGTGGGTGATCAAGAGAGCTGGGTATTTTTGGCCTACCATATTAGAAGATTGCTTCAAATTTTATAGAAGTTGCCAAGAATGTCAGAGATTTAGGAACATCCAACGAACCCCAGCATCTGCAATGAATCCCATCATGAAGCCTTGGCCATTCAGAGGATGGGGAATGGATTTGATTGGCCAAATCTATCCACCTTCTAGCAAAAGACACAAGTTTATATTAGTGGCTACTGATTATTTCACCAAATGGGTTGAGGCCGTTCCATTGAAGTTAGTCACTTCTAAAAACATGGTGGAGTTTGTCAAAGAACACATAATTTATCGGTTTGGGATCCCGAAACAATTACAACCGATCAAGGTTCCATGTTCACGTCCGAAGAATTTGAGGAGTTTGCTTGAGGAAATGGGCATCAAGTTGACTAATTCTTCTTATTATGCTCGGAGCCAATGGACAGGCAGAAGCTTCCAATCAAATTCTTATCAAATTAATCAAGAAGAAGATAAATCAACAGCCAAGAAACTGGTACTTAACGCTGAATGAAACATTATGGGCATATCGGATGGCCCAACATGGATCAACCAAGTGTTCTCCCTATGAGCTGGTATATGGGCATCATGCAGTAATGCCATGGGAGATTCAATCTGGTTCTAGGAGAGTCGAGTTGCAAAAAGACTTAAGTGCTGATGATTATAGTAAGCTTATGATCGACAATTTGGAGGACTTACATTATCATCGCCTGAAGGCTTTAGAAACAATCGAAGCTAATAAGCTAAGAATTGCCAAACATTACAACAAGAAGGTCAAGCTGAAGGAGTTCGAGAAGGACGAACTCGTTTGGAAACTCAGATTACTGATTGGAGTAAAGGATAACAGGTTTGGCAAATGGTCTTCAAATTGGGAAGGCCCCTACTTCATTGATCAGGTTGTTCCAGGAAATGCTTATATATTAAGGGATTTTAAAGGAGAAGTATTTGAGAGAGCCATTAATGGTAAATTCCTTAAGAAGTATCACCCCAGTATTATTGAGGACCAATCATGAGGAGATAAGTCAGTTTGTCATAATAGCCGATGTGATCATCGCCTTCAGTACAAAATAACTGATGAAGTGTCAGTAATAGCCGATGCGATATGCATCGCCTTCAGAGCAAAAAATGCAAAATGCAAAATAATTGAGACATTCAAGCATACTCAGGAAGAATGCAGAAGAACCCTAACCTTGAAGGATCAGCATCAGAGTTATCGCAATGCACACTGACATCGAAGGATCAGGACCAAAGACATTTTTGGGAGCAAAAGATAGATAAATTCAGCAATTTATTTATTT
Organism: Themeda triandra; assembly: GCA_018135685.1. Taxonomy (NCBI): domain Eukaryota; kingdom Viridiplantae; phylum Streptophyta; class Magnoliopsida; order Poales; family Poaceae; genus Themeda; species Themeda triandra. Next base: position 171,044 of record JAENPR010001016.1, on the reverse strand, counting down.
ACAAGAAGAGCCAAGAAAAGTGGTTGCAACCTAGTACAACCTACTATCCTAGATTGACTACATCAGCAAAGACTCCTCCTGGGCCTCCTTGGCACTGACGGCCGCTCCCTGCCTTCTTCACCAACTGCGGATGACCTTAGCGATGGCAGCAAGACCGTCGATCGTAGCTTCAAGAGTAGCAATCTTTGCCCCCAGAGCTGTGGCCTGCTTCAGGGCATCGTCACGCTCCTTAGAGATCCTGACAATCATCTTGTTTTTCTCCTCCAAAGTGAGCCTGACGTCCATAGCCTCCGCCGTTAGTTTCAGGTTCATCTTCCGCACGTGGGTGAGACCACCCTTCACATCCCGCTAGATCCACGCCCGTAGGACGCCCGTCGATGGAAACTTCAATGGTCCCATCACTAGAAGTCCTACAAAGAATTGATGAATCAGAGGAGGTGATTCTACCAACCTGGATTCAACGGGAAGTGTAAATTACCTCCGCCTGCATTGGTACTTTGAGCGCACGGTCTCGCCCCATTCAGGGCATGGTGTGCTCGCTGCGGAAGGAATCCAGGTGAAAACCTCCTTCCTCGCGTCCTTGCTGCTCGCCATGAGTGGTGAATGGGGTTTTTGGGCTCGGGAGGATTTTCTGGAGTTGAAGCATAGAGGCTTGGATATGTGATTGAAGCAGGACAGGTAGCCCCAATTTATAGCCTTGATGTGACGCGTGAGGAGGTGAATTGATAAGGGTTAAAGGAAAACACATTGCAGATTCCCACGGGCGGCATGCCATTGGTTCCCAAGAAAGGAAAATGACCTGTTGGTTTTTAGGATTATAAATGGAATTTTGGAATAAAATATTTTATCCCAAAATTGGGGGGCACGTGTTTACATCAAAATTGATTTATGGAGGGAATTCTTTAAGGGACTCAAGAGACGATGATGGCCAGAATGAGTGAAATTGATTTATCAAGATCGGCTATCCATGGAAAGGGAAGACCAGAATTGGCTTTGCAAGATTGAGCAAAGGCACGGAGGCTCCACGACAAAGGAATAGTGGGTCCCAAGTTATCGGTTAAAAGTAATTGTTTTTCTTAGATTAATCTCCTTATAATTAGCAAGTCGTATCAAAGTAGGACTTGGTCAAGACTAGGGTATAAATATGTAAACCCCGGCACATTGTAGCAACAATCAACATTCAATCAATCAAACAACCCTTTTGGCCCACCGTGCCATCAAACCCTTAGTTCTTAGGATTTTGGCGTATTTGCATCGGGCTTGACTGGTTCGACCTCTTGCTTGCTGTAAGTATCGTTAGAAAAGCTTTTACTTAAGCTAAGATCGGGCCGGTTCGACATCCTTTTGATGCATCTGTGAAGGTGGCTGTTGTGCATTGCTAGACAGGGCCGGTTCGACCTCCTATGGACGCATTTGCAATAGTCAGTTGCGTGTTCATGCTAGATTTGGCCGGTTTGACCTCTTATCTAGTATTACGCGTGCCAACAGTCTGTGTTAGCGCTTAACAGGGCCGGTTCGACCTCCTGTCGTCACCAATGTTTGCATTTTCTAGACTTGTAATGTTAATGATCGATCTCGTGCTTACATTAGCCAGAGTCTATCAATCTTATTCATAACATGTGCGCATTCTAGGGTGTAAATAGCTTTACGATTTATTTGTGGAGTTAGCTATGCACTTAGTTCATTCTCACGTTGGAATCGGTTAAAATAGCCGATCTGCCCGAGCTTCATCCATATCATTGTTTGCATGAATATGTTTAGATCTATCTAGTTTATTGAGCTTGCTTGACATTCACGGGCTTGATAGATTCATTAGATTCATTCGTGTTAATGTATACGTGTAGTATTTTTACACCTTTGTATCACATAGATTGAATCGGCTAACGGTTTCGAGCTTCATATGTGTATTCGGATAGCCGATTCAGTGTATTCTTTACTTCTTTTGGCACATATCATGTCTAGATTTAATTCCATAATTGTTCATTTGATCATGATATGATTAACTATCAATGCATGTTTATTTAGCGGTTCATTATTTTACATGCATAATGGATCTTGACTCCCTAGTCATTGTCTTAACTCGATCGGCTATTTAGCCATACACTTAGAACTATCTGGAATCAAGCCGGCAGGTTCCAGGATTTGACTATTCTTTTCCTCCTTATCAATTACAGGGTCAAATTGACTGGCACGCCTTGACTCTGACCGGATCGACTGCCGGAGACAGCCGTGGGTATTGAGGAACGTGAGCCTTGGTCTATCTGGCTTGCGAGAGTCCGGCATAAGGACTGACCCTGTCACGTTTTTGTGCTGACACAACCAACCCTTCAATGGGGTCAGTCCCCACACGGACGTTGTACCTAGCAGTCTCGTCATGCACCTCTTGCATCATGGGGGCGAGGCTCGCTGCAGGAGCTGTGGCCACCGTTCCTGTAACAGCATACACGGGAGCCGTCGGGGCGGCAGCATCCAGGATCGCCTCCTGGGGTGCAGCATCAGCCGCTGTGTCGGTGATGGTCACAGCTGCTGTCGCATCCACGGGAGCCGACGGGGCTGCCACCACAGTCGCGGGAGCCGGCGAGTCTGCCTCCGCAGCCGCGGGAGCCGGCGGGGCTAGGGCAGCCGTGGGCTTTGCCTGGAGTGCACCAACAGCCGTAGGTAATGTTGTAGGGACAACCACCAGGGCCTCCTCCACGGGCATGGGGGCGGATTCTCCCTCCATGTCGTCTTTGGATGGTGTGGTGGATGTCGGGCGCTCGCCGTGGCTGGACAGCAACCCACCAGTAGGAGAGGGGTCGCTGTCCACACCAAAAGAGGCACAGGGGACGCGGGGTTCGAAGTAGAGCTCCCCCCACATGCTCCAACAAGACCGGCAGCGACGACACCCTATCGGGAGAGTGAATCGCCCCTCCCTCAGGGTAAGTGAAGGTGTCGCCGTCATGGTCCGGCAGAGGGAAAGCAAGTGACAGTGGGGCAATAGGCGATGTCGAACCCCCCGCACCAGCCTGTCCCTCTACGGTGTCATCCTCCACGCTAACCTGCAGTTTAGCATATTCCACAGAAGCCACCCCAGTGGATCCTAGCAAGTGAGGTGAGGAATTCACTGGTTCAAGCATGACTTTGTTACAAATTTCATCGATCAAAACTTCACACGCCTGATCCAGCGCCTCTTTCACCAACGAAGCCAGATGCTCTTCGTCCACCAAAGATGCTTTCTGATGGTGGAGCACATTCTGAGGAGGTGCCTGTGATTTGTTTGAGGTATTTTTATCATTTTTTGGATCCTTTGGGATCAGATCCTCTGCCTCTTCCATCTCACGGTCCTCCCCATTAGTATTTTTATCCTTGTCCCCATTATCCTGCATATCTTCACTAGGATCACTGACAACAAGCTGTAGGGCTTCATCAGGTTTAAAATATAGGTGGTAGATGCATTTACCGACACAAACATCAGCCTGTGGAGGGATCCTTTTAACATCGAGAACCGCCACAAGAATCCGAACCTGACCAGTCGCACGAAGGTGTAACATATCTACCTTCTGAGTGGCCTCCATAATAGAGGCCCCTATTGGTATAATTTAAGTGCAACTAAAATATGAAGGATTCCGCAAGCGCACAGAACATACCATTATAGCATTTTATCGGGAGTAAACCAGGTATCGTTATTTATATTTTACCACAGGGAAGCAAGAGTTAAAGAATCTGATAATTCACCATCATGCATCTACTAACTTAGTAAACCAACTAGACTAAAGCAGGCGTAAATGATATATATATTTATAGGGTAATATAAATAATAAAGCACACATGAAAATTCTAAGATAATTGAGTAGCTAGCTAGAGTGAGAGGACAACGGGAGAGATCAAAGTTCCTAAATACTTTTCTTTTACTCTGGTCCTATGATAACAGGGGATGGACAGATATAGCAATCATACAATAGCACTTCGGGACATCAGAACACTAGCCACAGAAAGGGAAGAGAAGGGGGCTAGGAAGCTCTGACTACCGTCCTACGAACACCAACCCGAACGAGGTGGAATACGACGGCCGTCAGGACTGTCACGATCCTGGGGCTACCACAACAATCCACAGGATTGGGTGCAATCTCAGGTAACCTCTAGTCTAGACACCAAGTCTACACCTTTGATTACTACTCTAATTACCTAGGATAACTAGAGCACTCGATGCGAGCGAAGATCCCATGCTAGAAGAATAACAACTATACTAACCAATCACTAAGTAGGCATAAAAGTAATAGAGAAGATAAATATATTAAAGCATAAGTCTTACAAAGAGTAGATACAAAGGCATACCAAATCTCTGAAGACTTCTCCAGAACCAGAGTGCAGCTCCGCTCTCCCTAACTCTCATCTAGGTCTAATCTACTATATTGCAAAGTCTAGCCCTAATTCTCTAGAGAAGAGAGGCCATCCATTCGAGGGAAGCCTCTACAACTCCATATGATAGATAGATGGTGCCTAGGGGGGTCCTGATCTTCTTATATAGGGCGCCTGGCCTGGCCCTCCTCCTTTAGCAAGCGATGTGGTACTAAACTTTCCACCATATCTCATTAAAATGCACATAGGCCTTAATGGACCAAAATCTGATTTGGGTCTAATTAATCCCGCAGCTCTTTTATGTGGAGTCCTTTTATTAATATCTCTTGATTCTGAACTTCAAATATAGTAAATAATATATCCATTTCGATCAGCTTGACGAGATCTTCACAATGGTGTACTCCGTTCTGTCATACTAGTAATCCATGTGAAGTGCCATGTTATCGATCCGTGTGATGTGCCATGTCATCAATCCGCATGAAGTGCCACGTCATCAATCCAGGAGACAGACTCCCATTGGCTAGCAAGAGGGGGCGCCACCCAAGAGAGGTGGGCGGCCACCCAGCCTCTATGACAGGTGGGCCCTCCTGCTTTGTCTCTATATAAACATGACATGTGGGCCTTCCTCCTTTGTCTCTATGTAAACATGACATGTGGGCCCTCATTGGCTCTTTTCTGATAACCCCCTGCAGAAATAGATATTCACCAAAACTCATGGAATTCTGTCAGAGTAACCCCTATAGCTAGATATTATTTATGATTAGGTCTTTTTTTTTGCTTAGTTGACGGTAAAAATTGACACTTATCGACCGTCAACACCCACTGCCCACAAAGGGAGAAAAGAACGAAGCACTCGTGGCACTTTAGTGACAGTCACCCAGACCTGATCCAACACTTTGATTGGTTGGACGTCATCAACAAATTCTTCAATAAGAAAGGTGGCTTCTTTATTCCTTGTGTTGACAGTGCTGATCTGAACCATTCGGTCAAGCTCCTCCTTACTCGGAAATGGGACGGCATAAGATTGATTCCCTAGTTCTTGCACCTCCCAATTCCACTGCACCGGGATGATCCTAGCCAGTTCTGACTATAATAACTGAGTAGATACCTGCCCTCTTTCCACTGTTATGAGAGCTACAGCGGAAGACTAGATCGGAGCCACAATTTGATAACTCCTTGCAGCCTGGATATGGAAAAACCCTGCCCCGTCATCGGCGGCACCACAATATGCCACTGTTGGTTTAGGACCCTGAAGTAGCGGACATTGGTTGGTGAAATGTTCCTCGGTACAGATTGTGCACTCCCGCTTCGTGTATTCCTTTCGCTTCCTCTTTTTCCCCTGTTCATCAATCCCGGGGGCAACTTCAAGATTGGTGTCGGCCGGTGGGGGATGAAGACCCCCATCACCTTGCGTGGCAGCAGCACCGCCATCAGCAGGTAGCTCCTCGATCTCCACCTCCTGCGCAGCCTCCCCTTGAACGGCCGCTCCAGCGGCAGGATTAGGTCCACCTCGCGCTTGTCCTCTGTTGCCCGCATGGGCCCCGTCCAGCATTGGGTGGCGCCCACCTCGAACAACTGCACCACCGGCTGGTGGTGCCCCTCCTCCTCGATTGCCGTGACCACGGACTTCACGGTCGCGGCCACGAGCGCCCGGAGCAGGGCCACCGCCCCGACCCCGTTGGGGATCGTTCCTTCCTTGAGCATGACCTCGCCCCCAAAATCTTCAGCCTCCACCACCAGCCATGACGATATCTTGGTACGACGGCACGACACCAATGGCTGTGAAGAGGGAGGGGTCGAAGAGGCGGCGTCTAGGTTTGCATACGATCACTTCGGGTAAGGGGGTTGGATGTCGCCCACTCTAGCTGGGCCCACCTAAAGGATTGGTGGTCATGGGCCTGCTCTGCTTGGTCGGCCCGGGAGATCTGGAACGTTGATTTTGAACTCCCGCTACCCTTGGTGAGCCGCCCTTGTGTGTTGATCTGGATTGTAAGGCCGGCAATATGATGTCGCCAAGGGTCACCGCCGGCGTGTCTCGCCGTGGTGGCAGTGGGCCTTTCCACATCTTCTTCCATGGAGCCTGAATTTCCCGTGGAGAGGACGATGGGATTGACTTCATTGCAGGCAAGGGTACCGCTGGAATCTTCGGTTGGGGGGTCGCCGCCTGTCGAGATTGGACAGCAAGCTGAGGAACAGCCTCAGCATCACCCAAATCCTCACAATCTGAGTCGGAATCAGAGTCCCAGAATTTGCTCGATCCCTCGCACAGATTTATGGACGCACCGAACCAAATTTCTTAATTAGAGATGGCCATCAATCTTTTGCCGTAGTCTTGATCAAAAAACGCAGTGTCCTTTGTCGTGAGCCTTCAAAATGCCTTCCGTATCGAAGGTGCAAGTGACACGGAAGGCATCCTCCATTAGAGCAGTGACTCCTGCAAAATACAGAGGAAAAAACCACGCCTAACGGTGAAGAAACGGATTGAAAAGGGGAGAGAATCGGTCCTTATCACATGTGTCCGCCGGGGAGCATGCGCCGAATCAGAGGTTGATTCGGTGTCCGACACGGAGCCGATCCCGAGCTGATTCGGGGTCTTCGATTCGACGACGCGCCGGCCCGTCACCCGCCGCGCTGTTCCTGCGTCCGGATGCGGTGCGGCGGATCGGGAAGACTCGAGGCAGTGACCGGCGAGCGGCCGCACAGCAGATCCGGGGGCCGCGCCCGGCCAGCAGCGGTCGGTGGGCGGCGGGTCCCGCCTGTCGCCCTGTCGCCGCCTGGAGGAAGGATCTAATACTAACCTCAGGCCAAACGCTCTCTTAGTCGTGCTTGGTGCCACATTGCCACTATTCTTCTTCCATGCAAGTAATCGCCTTAGTCTCAGAGGCTGCTGCTGATTACTGTAATTTTGACAATGGAATAAATACTCGCCTAAGAACTGTAACATGCCTAATATTTAGCGTAACAAAGATTGGCAACCAACAAAATATGTCGTCAAACACATGACAACAACCGATACTGTAGCTGCAATGATTGCAAGATTATTCGGGAAGGAGAAAGTTGTACAAAAATGTTAAAATAACAATCGAATGCTTTGTTAAAAGAACTTTGTGTGCGCCCATGTATATATAGTACTGGCACAAAAGCACTTTATAGCACTAAGGACAGGTTCGACTAAGTGTATCCGTTACTCTTTGGGTCATGAGCTATCAATGATAAGATATAGCACTAAGGACAGGTTCGACTAAGTGTATCCGTTACTCTGGGTCATGAGCTATCAATGATAAGAAAAGGGTTGTGTTTATCTACATTTTTTGCCTATTCTTTTCTGCCATTGTGGGTCCCGCACACCATTAGCACCCGGCAACTTTACATCGTATCCACTTTCCAGGAAGCTGCGGGTAACTGAGGATTTAGCGGTTGGCTTGTCGTGGTCAGGACGCCTACGTCATCAAGTGCCAAAGAAAAAAGGCGATGCGGGTATTCAAGTTAAACTCACGCACGAGGTGGAAATATTTGTTCATTAAATCAGAATTGCTACGAGCTGATGATAATAATCTGATAAGAGTACAAGGTAAAAGTAAATTCCACTATCAAATTCAAAGTTTGACTAAGTGAGATAGCAAATAAAGTAGAAGTCGTAATCCAAAATTTACGGAGTGAATCTGAAATAATATTATATTGCATGGTTGTCATATCAAAGAGAAAACAAACTCAGATGAACGGAGTAAAAGTCCTTAGAGAAAAGGTGCAAATGTAAATGTAGAGCAACATAGATGGATATAATTAGAGCTAGTTTAACTATAACATAATATAATGGTACCTAGCCCTGTCAGTTAGACTAGTTTGCTATAAATTTGGAATCCTAGCTTGTTGTTGACGCCGAAGATCGCTCCTCAGATCAACGCACCGTGGGTGGGTTTTGGACGCCCTAGAGGTAGCTCGAATCGACCTGCAACAGTGGCACCAACGCAGCGTAATCGGTAAACCGATCTACCGATCGATATAGCCGATGTAGAACCCGTCGACGGCCGGATAAAACCCTAGAACCACCTCCGGAAGGATCCGTCGGGAGAGAGGCACGTAGGGGATCTCCTAGAACCAGCAAGGCCACCTAGGATCGCCGACAATCTCGCCGGGAGAGTTGCCGAACAGCAGCTAGATGGGTTGAGAATAGCAAGAACTAGGGTTAGGGCATAGAAGAAGGTAATTAGACGAGTTGTCTAGTTGTGTTTCGTCGATTGAGTTGGATGGGATCAATCGGCCATGATCCTCTCAAATATATAGAGGGGGGTGGTCTTATCCCGGTGGAAAACAACTCCGACTTGCGTCCTCCAAGTTTCCCACGTCAAAAAGTTACCTAAAACCGATTTGGAAAAGAACCGGTTTCTGAACGGTGCGCGACATGCGCCGGACGCGCGTCACCGGGGCGCCAGACGCGTCCGTTGCGTGCGTTCGGCGCTGGCCCGCGCGAGCGCGTGCGAACGGACCTCTCTGGGTCGCGTCCGGCGCGCGTCGGACGCGTCTGGGGCCAGCGTCCGGCGCTCAGTCCTTGGGCGTGGCCCGAGCTGGCGCGTCCGGCGCGCGAGGTCCCGCCTGGACCTCTCTGGGTCACGTCCGGCGGGTTTGTACAGAGCGTCCGGCACCTGTTCCAGGGCCGAATTTGCTCACCACGCCGAGGCACATGTGTTGATGATGATTTTTGCTATGCCCAAGGTCCTTATAGCCTCCTTAATGCCCCAAAACCTTCCTTGGACATTTTCGAGTGTCAACACTTATAAATTACACACACCAGCCTTGTTGGCTTGTAGGTCACATTGTTTTCCTCTGTCCACCCTCGACACTGCAGGGGAGCATGATGGCACCGAGTCGTCTCTTAGTCGTGCTTGCTGCCACATTGCCACTACTCTTCTCCCATGCTGGTAATCGCCTTAGTCTCAGAGGCTGCTGATGATTACAGTTGCAACTGGGTCCTGTACATCGCTGATGTTGTTGTTTCCATTGTAGAAGCGGGCGAGATCGGGGTGAACTACGGCATGCTGGGGGGCGACCTGCCGGACCCGGCGTCGGTGGTAACGCTGCTGAGGAAGAGCGGCATCACCTCGGTGAGACTGTACGACGCCAACGCGACGGTGCTCAAGGCCCTGGCCAACACCGGCATCAAGGTGATGGTAATGCTGCCCAACGACGAGCTCGCCGCCGTGGCCGCGGCCCCATCCAGCGCGCTCCGGTGGGTGCGGAGAAACGTGGCAGCGCACTACCCCGCCACACAGATCGGCCACGTGGCCGTGGGGAACGAGGTGTTCCTGAAGGCCAAGAACCTGACGCCACAGCTCGTCCCGGCCATGAACAACGTGCACGCCGCGCTGGTGAGGCTGCGCCTGGACGCCTCCATGAAGGTGTCCACGCCGCTGGCGTTCACAGCGCTGGAGGAGTCCTGGCCACCGTCGAGCGGCAGGTTCCGGGACGACATCGCACAGTCGGTGATGAAGCCCATGGTCGATTTCCTGCGACGAACAGGATCGTACCTCAGCATCAATGCCTACCCATTTTTCGCGTACATCGCTCAGCCAGACAAGATCTCCCTGGACTACGCCCTCGGGAACCCCAACCCTGGCGTGCGCGACGACAACACCGGCCTCGTGTACCACAGCCTCCTGGATGCCCAGATCGACGCCACCTACTTTGCCATGGAGAAGCTGGAGTCAGCCGGTACCAGTATGGTGGTAGCAGAGTCTAAGGGGCAATCAACCACGCCTCCTGTATATGTTCCGGAGACCGGGTATGCATCGTCCGGTAGTCCGACTCCAAGTCCTCCCAGTCCCAGCGGCGGGGGGAGACGTTTGTTGGCGGCCGGGGATGGATGCCCGGCGGCCTCGGTAGCCAACGCCCAAGCATACAACAACAACCTCATCAACCGCGTGCTGTCCGGCGCCACGGGTACTCCATACCGCCCTGATGCCGACATGGACGTCCATATCTTCGCCCTCTTCAACGAGAACCTCAAGAGCGATAGACCAGACGACGTAGAGGAGTTCTTCGGCCTGTTCTACCCGAACATGACCAAGGTCTACGAGTTCGACTTCCACCGGGCCGCGCTGGCGAGCTGGTGCGTGGCGAACGCGTCGGCAGGGGCCGCGGCGCTGCAGGCGGCGCTGGACTACGCGTGCGGCCACGGTGCCGACTGTGGCGCCATCCGGCCCGGCGGGACGTGCTTCCAGCCCGACAACAAGCTTGCGCACGCCACGTATGCGTTCAACAGCTACTACCATCGCAACGGCCGGGCCAGGGGCACGTGCGACTTCCACGGCGCAGCTTACGTTGTCTACCACGAACCTATCGGTGAAACCTCGATTTCACTTCATTCACAAGTACGAAAACAGCAGCATCGATCTCACCCTCTTGTCGTACAATATGTATGTTTTACAGGTAACTGTGACCCGAACGCGAGCAGGTGCGTGGCGAATGCGGCCGCTGGGGACAAGGCACTGGAGGAAGCGCTGAACTATGCCTGCGCCAACGGCGCGGACTGCAGCGCCATCCAGCGCTGTGGTCCCTGCTTCGAACCAAACAATGTGGTCGCCCACGCCTCGTACGCGTTCAACAGCTACTACCAGCGCAAGGGCCGGGCCAGGGGGACGTGCGACTTTGCCGGCGCCGGCTCCGTCGTCTACCGGGCACCAAGTGAGTCCACGCTTCGCTCCCACGTTTCCTCTCTCCGTGATTCCACCTTATCCTCAGTGGGGGTGGTGTCCAGTAAACTGTAATCTCACTGCTGCTTGGTGCAGAGATAGGAAAGTGCGTCCTCCCATCAAAGGCGTGGATGCTTTGAAACAAAAGCAAAGTCCGGATGACATTGTGCCATGTGATCCGCCACTTCAATAAAAGTCCAATTTAAAGCTCGGAACCAGCATGTCACATGCGTCAGCTGGGTTTCGACTCTGTCACATGCGTCAGCTGGGTTTCGACTCTGAGGGCAGGGGATTGTAAAATATTTTCACTGTCCGTGACGGCTCGGAGGGTAGTGTTAACGTGTAAAATATTTGACTTCCAATTGTTTCCGTGCTTACTCTGTATCTCCTTCCATGTACGTGCATCCCCAATATATACATCCATGTGTGACTTAATCCAACTATGCCGTTGAAACATAACCTGCATCAAATCGATAGATTAGTTGCAGATGGAAAAGACTTCAACCAGCTTAGTACTTTGCAAAAAAGTTGAGTTCTATTTTGAAACTCGTAGAATTAGAGTTCATACTGATCTATAACATGAAGAAGGAAAGGGGGATTCCAACCAGATTAGTACTTTCTCTTGTGAAAAATTAGAAAATCTGCAATTTACTAATCCCAACAGCTCACTTTCGCCACATAACAAAAGGTAGTTGCATTATGGAGGCACAATTCCACCCATATACTAATCAAAAATTCAGGTAAAGAACCCATATTGTGAAGATCACAATGATACATGTACCAGATTATTCCCAAACCCAGCTCCAAAGCAAGCACCTATTCTGCGATCCATTGCAACGCCGCATCCATGCCTTTATCATCATTGAATATTTGTCTGTCGTCTATCTGCTGAATCATTTCAATATATTTACTGTGCCTCAAAATATTTTACGTACTATATATTCACCGTACCGTGTTATAGGCTACTTTAAAAAATCTAGCTGTGTGTGACCTGCACATTTATGCTCCTAGTATCAAGAACTTGTATGCGTGTATCTTATATATATGATTGTAAACTTGCTGCAATTTTTTGCTTCATCTTACTATTATTTTTCATTTTTTCACACCAATACGTACTCTTGGACGAATGTAACTTGAGTTTAGGCCTAGTCCAATAAAATTTTCAACAGTTTGATACTATCAACATATCTTTACTCCTTTTTCCTATAGGTTGTCCTCTAGTCAGTTATTCTTATCTTTCTTTGTTGTCCTAATTGAACACCTTTTGTTTAAACTAGAGGTTATGCTCTATGAATTATGAAGTCTACGGACTGCATTTTGCTCTTCCTAATGGTGTGACCTTGAGGTACACCTTTCAGGCCTAGTGCAAAAACCCATATTCTTTTGTATTGTTTTTACTTCTATATATTGCTTGTATATCAGTCGCTTTGTCAGCATTATTCCTTGCGTCGTCAACGAAGGTTGCAGTTTCACTTCACCATTAACAAAAATTTTGGGGTACAATTCCACTACCCTTTGAATCACGCTGCATGCAGGAACCTAGAGCTACGGGATCTAAGACCACTGTGGCATCTGCCTCGTGACCTCGCCATTTGCTATTGGCAATGCTGTTCGAGGCGTGTCAATGGTAACCATCAGATGAAGGCCATTTCAGACAAAACCCCAGGCAAATGCTTCCTGCACATCGCCTCAAATGACAGACCCATTGAGACACACCTCGCACTTACGTAGATCCCATTCCCCATGTTATCCTGTCAACTGAAAATGGTTCTTTTTTTAGAGAAAAAAGTTTTGGCATCTGCGACCACATACAGCCAAGTCAGCATTCTCAACTTATAAGCTGACTTCACAAATGAAATAAAGATGTACATAAATAATATAAATAAAATTAATAGCAAAGTCTATTATTGCTCCTCCATTTATTCTTAGCAAAGATATCTATGGCTACGACCACCAAAGCCTTACTCGCTAGATGGACCTTCTTCCTTGTATCCTCGAGCTGCAGTAAGGACCAAAATTTTAGTCAATATGGTCCCCTAAAAATTGCCTGCATAAAATAGGTCAACTATTTTTCTCAAAAACTGAATCATTACGCGTACACCAAATCGCTTAGAAAAGAGTCGCAACCCCAACAAAAATTAGCCTTCTGTCTTTCTTGCTTATGCCTGTTAACCAATTTCCTAGCATATAAGCAACTAACTTTGGTGGGGTTATCCCAGTAGCTATCTGAACAACTCGTCAATTAATTTTAGTATGTTGGCACTCAAAGAATAGATGCTTAATTGTTTCATTCCTATTACAGAAGAAACATTTTTGGCTTCCAAACAAATTTCTCGTGGTTAAGTTATACTTTGTTAGAACAAACCTTGTTGGAGGTACGAAAGGAATATTTTATCTTTAGAGGAACATTCAACTTCCAGATAAATTTATTTGTGACGAGCGTGTCCTTGTTTATGAGGTATTGCTACGTAGATCTTACCATAAAATGATTGTGACTATGTAAATCCCAAATAAAATTGTCCCTTCCATGTGTAAGTTGGTAATTGGGTATTTTAGATGCCAGGTTATGCCAGGACATTAGTTTCGAAATGAAATATTCGGGGGCATTTGATTTATTACATTCGCTATGTAACGCGGGGTAGTGGACTATATTATAAAGGGTCGGAAATTGCTCTCTAAGAGGCTTGATCTCACACGACTAACCCTGTACTGACGTCGACATCGACATGGTCATGTTGGTGCCACCGTTCTGGCGAGGAAGCCCGGCTCGGACGGGGCCTGAAGGGCGACCGTGTCGCTGCCGAGCATCATCACCACCGACGACATCGTCGGACGGAGAGCTGGGTCATGCTGCACGCACAGAAGCCCTATGTGGATGCACCTCATCACGTCGGCCTCATGGAATCTGCCGCCCATAGAGGGGTCTACCAACTCCATCACAGTCCCGGCCTCCCAGTGCTCCCAAACATGCACCCAATCGTTGTTCTTCCTTCCCGTGACGATCTCGAGCACAATTACGCCGAAGCTGAATGCATCCGATCTCACGGAGTAATTCCCACGCATCAAGTACTCCGGGGCCATGTACCCACTGAAACCAGAAATCAAACAAAGTTTCTGTCATTTTTTTTTCTTTTCCTGAAGCAAATTAAAGCTGAACCGGGGTCAAGTGTGATACTGACACACTGTTTCGTGGTACCGAGCACTTACTTGTTGCCAACGAAGCGGTTTGTGACAGCATGCGTCTGGTCTCGGCCGAAGATCCTCGCTAGACCAAAGTCTGTGATCTTGGGATTCATGTTCTTGTCTAGCAAGATGTTGTTGGCCTTGAGATCGCGGTGGACTACTTTTAGCTGAGAATCCTCATGGAGGTACTGTAGGCCTCGAGCGATACCGTTTATGATCTTGTACCTCTGCTCCCAATCCAGCATCTCACGCTTCTCGTTCTCAGTGTCTGACAGTAAAATTGTCGTAGAGGAAGTCAACTGAAGCGGAAGTTGCAGAAATGGATCGAGGACACAACACACATCGAACCCGGTTAAATAAATCAATACCGAAGAGGATCAGGTCAAGGCTCTGGTTGGGGGCGAACTCGTAGACAAGCAGCCGTTCTTGCTGCTCCATGCAGACTCCCAGGAGCCTGACGAGGTTCTTGTGCCTCAGCTTGGCCACCAGTGCGAGCTCTTTCTTCAGCTCCTCCACTCCTTGCGTCGAGCTCTTCGACAGCCTCTTCACCGCTATCTCGTCACCATTAGGGAGAACACCCTGGACAAATCAAAACATTGCACGCTGTGATTCATGGGTATTTTTCAATTCAGAAGCTAAGCATCTAAGGAGGCATATTCGTTCCATACCTTGTACACCACACCGAGGCTGCCTTCGCCGAGCTTGTTGCTCTCGTCAAAATTCCTCGTGGCGGCTCGCAGGGTGGAGACGTCGATCATCATCGAGTCCACCATCTCCATATCCTCTGCTTCAGTGGAATACATGGGGTCTGTTCCAAGTACGAATTGGATACGGCATTTCTTTTCAGATTACTCAAAAGTGTTTCACTCCATAAAATTGGAGAGTTTGCAGGAACATACCTGACTGCTGCGCTTGTGCAATTGGCCGCCGGCGCTTCCAGAAACAGAAACAAACTGTAAGGTTTAGGGCTGCTAGAGTAGGAAGCACAACTGCAAGAACCACTACGGGAACACTGTATTTTCTCCCACCTATCAAGTAACGAATGCGTGAGATAAGTTTCATCAGAAACTATATAAACTACTAGAATAAACGACATGTGTGACAAAAAGAACAAACAAATCTCTGATCTCTAACTCACCTCCTCCGATCGGAGGCCCAATTGTTGGCTGGACAGCCGGCGCCGGCGCCGGGCTTAGTGATGCCAGCCGCACCAGCGCCGGTCCACTGAAGAAGGACGCTGTCTCGTACCGCCAGGAGCAGTTGAGCCAAAGCACCCTGCCTCCGATATGGTCCCAGAACCGGGCCAGATTACTCGCGATGATCCCGGTGAGGCACTTCCGGCACTGCACCGGCGTCTGGTCCGGCGTGCACTGCGCCAGGGTGTACACCTTGGGGAACTCCTCGTTGAAATCGGCCTCTCCTGTGGCGAACCGCCCCGTGGAGTTGAACGCGGCGTGGTCCGCGGTGGCGTTGATGAGCGCGGCCAGGAGGCGATTGAACCGGGCCGGGTCCGAGGTGACGTTCGCGTTGTTTACGATGGTGTACCACTGGGATGTCGGGCCGGTGTCGTCGCCGCTGGGGAGGGCGTGCACGTCGGAGTAGTGGAGGATGCAGGGGTCGTAGTAGATGGTGGCGTCCTTGTTGTAGGAGCAGTCGTTAGGCAGGTCCTGGAAGGCCTGGGTCAGGCAGCCGAGGCAGGTGCTGGCGTTTGTGTCACCGCGGCACAGCCCCATGGCCCAGAGTTGCTCCGGGATGGCACCGACGACGACGGTGGCGAAGAGGTTCGGCGACGCGGAGGCGTTCTTGGGCAGCCTGGTGGCGGCGAGGTTGAGGTTGGCTTGGTACGTGCTGTTGGGCTGGAACTGGTTGCTCGTGCCGCATAACGGCCACGGGTAACTCGCAGCGCGGGATTGGAGTAGCGAGACCGCGACGATGGCGGCAATGGCGAGGAGGTGGTGCTGAGCCATTGTGTACACGGTTGGCTGGTGGATGTGGGAGGGAGAAGTACGTGAGCAGGCAGCTTATGTATAAGGGGGCCGGGTAAATGAGTCACAGACACACGGAACGTTGTCCCACTGACCGCAGCAGTTGTTTGATGCTGGCCGAGTACGGCTCGTTTTAGTCCATTCGGCCTTTATACCGTACCTTATTCCTTTTCTATGAAGTCCTTTACGCTTTAATCACTCATATTCTCCACCAAGGTCATCGATCGATAAGCAGTTGGAGGCCTCTTTTCCGAAGCTTACTGTATTCAGCACCTATATCTATATATTTTAAGTGCCCATGTTCCGTGGCGTATCGCTCTTTCATCTATAAAAGCAAATGTTACACTGAAATTAACAAAATGTGCATCAAATGACCGATCGACTAGTGCATAACACGTTTTGACATTTGCTATTTTAGTACGTATATGAACATTCATATGTCATCATGTTATTAACTGTATGTATAGTTAAATCTTTGCTGCACAACAACACTGACATCTAATGTATTAAAAAAATTTGTTTCCTTAAAAGAAATCTTTCTATTACTGTTTCTCTGTGGATTTATGCTAAAAAAATGGAGGAATCCTAAAATTCCCACTAAAAAGAAAATCATATATGGCCAATAATTTGTTGACACTAATCAACGTCGACAACAATATCTATTGCATCCATTCTGTTTCCATATTACCCAACTCTATTACAAAATAATTAACCCAAAATAGCCCCTTAATACATACTTCTAAATTACCTACCTCTAGCTTTATGACAAAAAACACACAAAACTACTCCTAGTACAAGCTTCTAGTTACGTTTGGCACAAAACAAATTTCGGTAAATTAATTGATAACGATTGCATGACCATACCAATCATGTCAATCAGAGAATAGATTCCCGGGTCATTTATTAGTCCGGTCATCATGTCGGGTCAACCGAGGAAGGAAAGATAGTCGCGGAAGGTGGTCTCTGCCTCTCTGGTCTGGAGTTTCGTTCCACACGACGCTCGTGTTGCACGTTGTTGTCGCCATCGGCCCGGGGAGAACTATGGGCGCAGCTGTGGCTCTAGCTAGCGTGCATGTAGACATATGCAATGCCACAACGGACTTGTACGAGTACTACCGTACCATTGTGAACGACAGCAGCATCCGGAAGACCATCCTGGTACCATGGTGTGAGAGGAGCCGAGGACCGGCCGGGGTCAGTGGTCTAGACAAGACATCTAGCCGGCAGCGCATTAGCATCGCGAAAACGACTCTACTCCAGATGCCGAGTGAGGTACGTAACCACTAAGGCCTCGTTTGGAAAATCCCCCCAGATTTCCTGGGTCCTGCCTCCCGGGGCTGGCCCTGACGCTAATACGCAAGGAGAAAGTGAGTGTGGTAGCGAGAGGTTGGCCCTACCTCCCGGGGCGTCGCTTCCACTGCTGGTTCGACAGGGTCAGGGAAGCCCGTGCAGTAGCGTGAAACTGGTGGAAAGGAAAGCAAAGACCAAAGAGCAACAGGGCTAGGGAAGCTTTTTGCTCATCGTGATGAACTCTGAACCCCGGGGCTGCTTTTCCTGTCTCCTAACCGAGTAGCATGATAAACATTGCATGACAAGGCTCACAAGGTTGTCGGGTCAACATGCCATGTGCATTCACACCTGGGCGCAGTGGCTAGCAAACTGACGCTTGTGGGTTTGCTTGAGCTTATTCTTGAAAACAACGCGCACTGTGCCATGAATAACTGACGGTAGTAGCTTTTTCTTCTATATCAGTTGGTGTCTAATGTCCAGCAAAATTATTGGAAGGTACAGAATATTCTTGGCAGATGCGTTTGGCCTTGCTTTCGTGAATAAATTTTTAGGGCATTTAAAATTTCAGTTTGAGTTTAGAAATTACAATACTGTTGGTGACTAGCGAAGCTGATGACCAGACAGGAATGAGCTAGATGCGGAGAATGCAAGAATGGCATACCCAAAGTGGATATGTGTCGGTGTTTCAACCCAACGTTGAGTTAATTTACGCTGCGCGTCTCGGGGCCCGATGGCTTGCACTCAAATACGAGGAATTATACTGGTTCAGATCACGGGCCTACGTCCAGAGTACAGTGCAGGGTCGAGTTTGTGTTCCTCGAATTCAAGAGCTCAGGGTCTTACAATGGGGTGCTTGTAAGCCTGGGAAAAAGGTGAGATCGAAGGTTTAGCCAGAGAGTTGCTTTTTTCTGGCCCTATCCCCTAGACAAGACGTCGTTGCTGGTGCAGATGCATTCATATTGACGACAGATCACAATAGCTAGCGAAGACGACAGAGCTGTGGGACGATCGATGTAGGAGGAAGCCGAGCATGTTGACAAATTTGAGTAGTCACAAAGAGCCACTACGGGAAACCCCACAGATGCCGAGTGTTAGAGGGTTTGCTGAGTGTCATCCTCGGGCACTCAGCAAACAATCTTTTTGCTGAGTGTTGCACGAAAAACACTCGGTAAAAAAAACACTCGGCAAAGAGGTTGTTTGCCGAGTGTTTTTTCTGACACTCGTCAAACAACTTCTTTGCCGAGTGTTTTTCTCTGGCACTCGGCAAAGAAGCAAGTTTGCCTAGTATTTTTTCTGGCACTCGGCAAATAAATAATTTTTTTTCTTTCCTATACCTCACACTTTTTCTAGTCTCCACATATAACATGTGGTATTCCATGTTAAAGTTTGGTAATTTTTTGTATCTTTTTTCTATATTTAAATAATTAATTGCATTTGAAGCAATTTTTTGAATCAAGTGAAAATTGTACTGCAAGTTATTTAAATAATAGAACAAAATGAGTAGAAAATTGATGTTCATATCATCCATGCCTGTTTGAGGCTTAACCTATGAAATGAAAAGGAATTTCGAACATCTTGCTCGTAAAAACATGACAACGAATGTGTGGTCGTATGGTTTTAAAAATTTTTAAAAAGCAAACGAAGTCTGAAAATCATGATATTTATCATGATGTGATGATATCATACGTGGAGGCTGTGATAAAAATTTGACAAGGTTTTGAACATTTTGTCACATATGATGTTTAGAAATCGAAGCATCTCATAGGAAGGATCGTGGCGTTGAGCGGGATTCAAAAAGATTTGGAGGCAAAGTGATATTCGAATTGTGATTTGACTACAAAATTTTTTGTACAGGCAATAGAGAACAAATATTGCTTCATGTTAATTTTTAGTGATTTTTTGGAACCGTTTGATAATTTTAATGTATTAAGTGTCATTATAGAATTTTAATTGATATAAATTGAATTTGAGCTGCAAGTGCATAAAATAATTGAATTATATGAGTGGAAAATCAAATATATATTACTAAGTGAATTTGACAAGGTATTGTTAAATTAATTGATATTAATTTAAATTTATATTATGGAAAAGAAGGAGAAGAAGAAGAAGAAACCTAAAAATAGAAAAAATAGAAAAATGTTTGCCGAGAGTTCCAGATCTAGCACTCGGCAAAGAACTAGTTTGCCGAGTACCGAACAGTAGCACTTGGCAAACTCAATTTCATTAAGACTGCCCGCTCCCCTGCCTCCTCCACGTCTCTCTCCCTCGGCTCCCCGCATCCCCCTCCATCTCCTCGCTCCCCGCCTCCATCGCTCTCCCTCCTCCGCCTCGTCCCCACCCTGGCCTCCATGGCTGCCCCTCTCCTCTCCCCTTTGCTTGCCCCTCACCTCATGCCCGGGATGAGGAGCGGCAACGGGGTGAGGAGCGGCGGCGGTCGGTGAGGAGATCCTGCAGTGGCAGGCGTGAGGAAATCAGGCGGCGGCCGGTGCGAGGAGATCCGGCGGCGGCAGACGCAAGGAGATCTGGCGGCGAGATCTACGGCGGCCGACACGAGGACATCCGGCGGCGAGATCTACGGCATGAGAAGCCCCTCTCTCTCTCTCTCTCTCTCTCTCTCTCTCTCTCTCTCTCTCTCTCTCTCTCTCTCTCTCTCTCTCAAATCCGGTGACGGAGCAGCGATGGCGGGCTCCAACGATGGCAGAGGCGCGGGCTCTAGCGTCGGTCGGCCCAGCGGCGTGGCCAGGGCTACTCCTCCCAGCGACGCGGACGGACGGCTCTCCTCCCTGTGATGTGGTGCCGGCTGCGGCGTGGACAGCCGGCTCTCCTCCCTGCGAACGGTCGGCTCTCCTCCCTGCTCTCCTCTTGCGACGCGGCGCCGTGGCGGTGGCGACGGCGACGGCGTGGTGGTGGTGGCGACAGCGTGGTGGTGACGTTGAGGGGAGGGGCCAGCGGCGGTGGCATGGAGTTGCTGCCGGCATGTGTGCTTTTTTTATATTTTTCGAAAATCTTTGCCAAGTGTAGATACGGCACTCGGCAAAGCTTCGCCGGGTGCGCGATGGAAAACACTCGGCAAAGGAGTCTTTGCCGAGTCTTTGTTTGCCGAGTGTGCTTCGCCGAGTGTTTATTCCCCTTCGCCAAGTGTTTCAGGCACTCGGCATCTTTAGGATGTCCCGTGACTGAGCGCTTTCAAAAAAACCATTCTCGTCCTCTCCTAGTGCAGCTTTTCCATGAGAGGGTGGTCTGTTAGCAATACAAGACTAATTGGTGCATCCCTTCCAATGCTAATGGACCTTCAAGATTTATTATTATTATTATTATTATTATTATTATTATTATTATTATTATTATTATTATTATTATTATTATTATTATTATTATTATTATTATTATTATTATTATTATTATTATTATTATTATTATTATTATTATTATTATTATTATTATTATTATTATTAAATGAACTTGGCCCATACATTTAGCAATCTCCCACCACATTTCAAATGCACATTTAGAAATTTGTCTGCTCTCACTACTGCTTGATGTACCAACATTTCAGCGGAGATTGTTACCTTAAACTTCCATCTAGAGCTTCAAGCTACACTCATATACAGCTTGACAATGGACTATGCCTTGAACTGCAACTGTAGATTAATGTTAAAAGCGAATGCGCAAGTGGAGAATTAAATTGAAGGAGAAGCAATTTTGAGGAACTCAAGAACTCACCTGACACTCCAGAAGTTCAGATATAGTGCCACAAAAACTTTCTTAATACTTGTGGCTGCCCTCTTCTAAGAGCCAACAAGACAGACAGACTCGACTATACAAAAGCGAGATGGGTTCACGGTGTCGAGCTGGTGGAGCCAATTCTCCGGCACGCGGCGAGCACCGGATGGCCCAGCCGCGACAGGTTGGGCCGTTGGGGGGGACGACGCTCGTGATGCATATCTGTTGCGTTTGCGGCTCGCCTACATTATACTCCCTCCGTTCTAAATTATAAATCATTCCAAAAATCTTGAAAAGTTAAACTTTTTTAAGTTTGACTAAAATTATAGAAAAAACTACAATGATTTGTGACATTAAATAGATATACAATGAAAATATAAGTAAAGAATATTCTAATGATACTTAATTGGTATCATAAATGTTATTATTTAATCATATAAATTTGACAAAAAGTTTGACTCTCCAAGAATCTTGGAATGACTTACAATTTGGAACGGAGGGAGTAGGCATCTCTGGTCCGGCTACTACTACAGGCCTAGTAAAAAGTTGTTTTTACTGTGCTATATGGCCTGTTTTTACTGTACCATACGTACCTGGGAGGCCTCTCACATAACATTACCACTGTAGAAACAGATTGCATGCATGAGGATCATCATGCAATCAGCGCGCGAGATATGGCTAATTAATCTAGGTCCAACAGAAAAGAAAAAAGACGAGCGCCGGATTAGAAACACCTTGACCTCATCACCACCCCAAGTCGGTCGAGCCAAGCTGTGTCTGCATCAACACCGGGCACGTACGCGTGGCGGCCTACTTACTACTTCAAGGCCGTAGCATCGTCGGCCTGTCCTTTCAATTACGCTGTATTTATTTATAATTAGTAGTAGAGATAATGCCAGTTGAATGTGACCAGTCGCACAATGATGCACAACCACATGTTTCGAGTGCCATTGGCCTTTTGTGCTATTGTAATAGTCAGACGAAACGACAAATAAAAAAAATAAAAAAAAGCGTCTTGGTTAAGTAAGATTATTTACTCGAGCACACTACTACTCCTATAGTATAAGTGAATGTGAATGTTTTTTTTCCTTAATAACCAAATCTGTATGCGGACTGTGGTTGGTTTGAATCAGAAACATTATATTTGGAGCTGCATGCAAGTGATCCACTCTCAAACTGCTTTGCAATGAAATGAAGAAGCGTGGCAGAACAACGTGGAGGAACGGCCGCCGCGCTATAGGCGGCGCTGCTGCCTCTTTGCTTTGCTTTGCCTATTTGAATTATGGGATCCAGAGTCACACATGGTTGAGAAACGTGATAGCGGACGTACTAGGGCCACGCGGGAGCTCGCTAGGCGCTCCTCCGCCGGTGGCCACCCCGGCCCCGGCGTCCACCTAAGCCACGGCAGCCGCCACCCCAGCGCTGTCGTCCAAGCTTTCATAGCCCGCCGCACCCTGCTTCCGCTGGCCCCTCTCCCTCAGCTCCGCCCCGCGCGCCCACCTTCCTGTCACTACTCATGGACGGTGGTTCCCCCTCGCGCCGCCGCTCCTGGGCTGAGGAAGCCGAGGAGGAGCTGCCCTCGCCCAGGTCGCTTGGCGCCGGGAACCCCAGCCTCTTCTCCGACAAGTTCCTTGGTGGCGGATCTGGCGACCGGCTCCACTTCAGCGACTCCGAGGACTCCGACTCTGAGCCGCCTTCACCTCTCCCCCGGGCAGGAGCAAGGCCCCGGCGCGACTGGGCAAGCGTCGGCGGCGGTCGCGCTGACGACGCCGCAGGGACGCCGGGTTCATGGCTGACGCCAGAAGGGCCAACCCCCTGGTGTTGTCCGCCGACCCTCCCCTCCCCCCTTCGTGGTGCCTCTCCTACCCACCCCACTCGTGCTCTCGGCGACCCGGACGCGGACGGCTTCTTCGTGGTGCGTAGTCACCGTCGCTGGCGTCGCCGCTCGCCCCCCAGGGGGTCCGGGCCTGTCGCGCCGGAGTTGGTGGGCTTTGCTTCAACTGCCTCGCGAACAATCACATCAAGGCAAACTACAACTTCCCGCCCAGGTGCTTCAACTGCTGGGGTGAGGGCCACCGTGGATTCGAGTGCCCCTGCCCGGAGCGGGCGGCTGGCTCCAAGCGCCGCCTGTCGCCACCGCACCTTGCGGGTGAGCGCGGGGCCTGGGGCGCTAGCCGTTGCCATGGCCGCCGCGCGGGCTCTGTGGACACTCGCTCAGTGGGGTCCACGTCCACCAGGAGGTCTCCTTCGGTACCGTTGTGCTGCGCCCCCTCACCAACCCCGCCGCCGCCCCCACCACCGCTCTCGCCTCTGCCTCCGCCGCCACCACTGCCGCCGGTGATGGCAGTGTCCTGCTTTGATGGCGCCCAGCGCAGGAGGAATACGAGCCTCATCGTGATCCCACGCTCGGAGGCATTGTTAGTTGCGGAGGCTAGCCTCGAGCGGGCGGCTGTTGTGACGATCGGCGGCACCAGGCCCGCTATCTCCACTGCCATGGTGTCTTGGTACTTGTTCGAGCGGTTTGAAATTCAGGCTGAGGATGCCGACGTCCGCCACCATGAACCACAGGACTTCATTGTGCGGTTCCGGCGCCTGGAGGACAGGAACAGGGTTCTAGCGGCCACTCCCGGGGGTCACGTGCTGCCCCTCGTCTGGTGGCCATGGACCAGGCACTCGTCGGGCACCAGGGGCTCCTTCCACTTCAAGGTTCTCGTTGGGTTGCACTGCATCCCCCTCCACGCCCGCAACGCTGCCACGGCACAACGGATCCTAGGGCCGGCCTGCGTCGAGGTTGATGTCGTTTGGCCAAACGACGTCCCTGTGGACGACGACAGGGAGCTCTTTGTCACGGCCTGGTGTGTGCACCCAAGCTTCATCCCCGACGAACATATCATCTTCATCCCGGAGCCGCGTGTCTTGCACCCTGCTCTGACTTTCACGACTCCCGCCCTGGTCTGTACTACCTGGTTCGCATTCGTCTTGTTGCTTTTCAGGAATGGGGTACTCCGGCGGCACCGCCTCCGTCCGGAGGAGACGATGGCCATGGCGGCGACAACGGGGGTCACGGTGACGGCCACGGCACACCGGAAGGCCCTGACGGATCACCAAACCCTGAGGAGGACCTCTCCTGCCTCTGCGACAGTGACATCGACGCCTTGGCGGACAGCAACTGCAATGGCTATCACCCGGGCCTTGCCCGTCATTGCCTCGACGCGCCGCCGGCCGACGGCGTGCCCGCCGTTGCCCACGGGTCTGAGAACGGGGCCTGCGCGCCAGTTCTCCTCATGGGTGATGTGGCATACCCCCTTGCGTGTCAGGGGGACGCATCGCCCATTGGTCAGCTACCTGCCACACCCTGGCGCCTGCATGTCAGCGTTCGGTGCGCTGACGAGGGGACGCGTGTCGACCGGCGTGGGGTGGAACTCTTTGACCCCATGTATTGCGAGATCAATCGCTGCACGCCCTCTGTGCCTGCCACCCTGGGACCCCCTCGCCCTCCTCGCACACCGCACGCCCACTCCATTGACCTCGGGCCGCGCGGTGACCGTCCTTCCAGCAGTTGCCGCAGGGGTCTGGTGGGTCGTGCTCTGGATGCGGACATCCAGCTCCTATCCGCTGCTTCTCTGGGGACGCCACTTGGGCCTGCTACTGAGCCTTTGGTCGACCTCGCTGCGGCACCCTCGGCGGAGCCAGATTCGTCCCAACGTGGATCTTCGCTGCGGCTTGTGCCATCGCCCGGGGGCCCATGCGCGCCCCCTCCCATTGGGGCCGCGCCACACGATTCCCTGACGGCAGTCGCCGCTGCTGGCGGCACAATGCCGTCGCTGGGACAGTCGCAACCGTGCGATGACCACCTCCCCCTCCCCTCCACGGAGCCGGTGTCCTTCGTGGACTCCCTGCGTCTTACCCTACAGGAGCCTCTGCTCCGATCTGCCCCCCGCGCATGTGTCTCCAGGATCCCTGCAGACTGGGTGCCGCGTCGGAGCGACAGGCTGGCAGCGAAATCGGTCTTCCACAACCCGCAGCCAGAGAGACAAGCAAAGTGGGTGTTGCTTCGCAGGTGGTCCCACCGTCCGGACAACAACAGTTCTACAACTCCTGACGCAATGATCGCGGCCAAATTCCATGACGCATTCGCCACGCCGCTGTCTTCTTCCAAGCGGGCGGCCATGCGGGAGCTGTTTCCCCGCGTCATCGGGTATGGAATGCTGGCTGACGGTACCTCCCTCTAATTCGGAGGCTCTCCACTTCTCGGTCGCTCAGCGGGTCACTAATGAGTGCAAACTACATGCTCATCTGGAACGTGCGTGGTCTCAACAACCGCGAACGTAGTGTTTTCCAGGATATCATCGCCCAACATCGGGCATCCATCGTCTGCCTCCAGGAATCGAAGGTCGAGAACTTTTCTGTTTCCATGAACTATGATGTAACGGGAGTTGACTTCAATTATGTCTCCCTTCTGGCCTCCTGTGTGGCCGGAGGGGCCGTGCTCTCCTCGCGCCGCGACCTCTGGGCGACGTCTCATGTCTCCATTTGCCATTTTTCCATCACGCTGCGCCTCGTACCGCTTGGCGGCCTAGGTGGGCCTTGGTGGCTCACGAACGTTTACGGCCCGACTGAAGACAGTGACAAGCCAGCTTTCCTCCCAGAACTTTGTGATGTCTGTTTTGCTTGTCCCGGTCCCTGGCTCATTTGTGCGGACTTTAGCATGATCTACCTTGCTTCCGACAAGAACAACGACAGGCTACTCTGGGGAGCCATGCGTCGCTTCTAGAGGTTTCTTGACGACCTGCAGCTTGCCGAGGTCCACCTGTCCGGCCGGCTTTACACATGGTCTAATGGTCGGGACAACCCGACCCTCGAGTGCCTCAACAGGGTCTTCGGCTCGGTGGATTGGATGCAGCTGTTCCCCTGCCACCAACTTTGATGCCTCTCATCCGACTGCTCCGACCACGCGTTGCTGCTGCTTGTGCTCAACACTCAGCCTTGGGCAACGCCACGCTTCCGATTCGACAACTTCCTGACCAAGATCGGCGGCTTCCTCGACGTGGTCACCGTCACCTGGAACGCCCCGGTGGGGGACTTGGACGCGTGCCGACACCTCGACCACAAGCTATGCTCGTTGGCCAGGGCGCTGAAGAGCTGGCGCGCCACACGTGTAGGGGACATCCGCCTGCAACTCGCCGTGGCCAGGGCGGTGATCTATGAATTTGACCTTGCCCAGGAGTCTAGGCAGCTATTCGTTCTCGGCCTCAAGGCCAACATTCTCGGCCTGGCTTCCCTGGAACGCACGATGGCTAGACAGCGCGCGTGTTCGCGTAGCCTTGCTGAGGGCGACGCATGCACCAGATACTTCCACCTACAGGCATGCCACTGACGTCGAAAGAACTACCTATTCGCTATTGGCCATAATGGGCTCACGTTTACGGAGGATGGGGAGAAGGCTCAGATCGTGTTTGACTACTATAACGATCTCCTCAGCAAGCCATTCGCTAGGGAACACCGCACCGACCTAGCGCAGCTTGACCTCCCACAACTTGACCTCAGTTCCCTGGCGAATCCTTTCTCACCTGACGATATCTCCTGGATCGTCCGCGAGACACTGCCAGACAGGGCGCCTGGTCCGGACGGTTTTTCGGGTGCTTTCTACCGGGCCGTCTGGGACGTCGTTGGCCAGGATGTCATCAGGGTGTTCGAGACCTTCTGGGAGCTCGACCTGAGAAGTCTCCACTTGCTGAACGAGGCAACGATGGTGCTCCTCTACAAAACGGCATCACCACAGTGCCTAAAGGACTACCAACCGATCAGCTTGATACACTCGGTCGGCAAGCTCATTGCTAAGGGGCTAGCCCTTCGCCTGGCGCCGTTCATGCCACACTTGATCCGCACAAACCAGTCGGCCTTCATCAAGGGACGCCAGATACACGAAAACTTCCGTGCGGTCCAGCTGACTTGCCGATTCCTCCACGCCAAGCGCCAGCCGGTGGTGCTGCTGAAGGTGGACCTGGCCAAGGCATTCGACTCTGTCATGTGGCCCTTCCTTCTCAATGTTCTGGAACATCTGGGGTTCCTGCGGCACTGGCGCGACTGGCTCTCGGCCCTCCTGGGCATAGCCAGCACAAGGGTGCTCATCAATGGGAGGCCTGGGAGGCGCATTTGCCACGCGTGCGGGCTTCATCAGGGGGATCCGCTTTCCCCGCTTCTGTTCATAATCATGATGGACGTCCTCAATGCCTTGATCGCCGAGGCTGACCGCAGGCATGAGCTCTGTCCGCTACCGCACAACATCAAGCACCGGGCTTCGGTTTATGCCAATGATCTCGTCGTCTTCCTGACGCCATTGCTCGAAGACTTCTCATGCATACGTCAGATTCTTCAACTCTTCTCTGGAGCCTCGGGTTTGGCATGCAACTTGGACAAATGTGCCATAACTCCAATTCGTTGCTCCCCCGACTCGACTCAGGTGGTCCTAGCCGTGTTCCCGTGCACCGTCCTAGAGTTCCCAATCAAGTACCTGGGAGCACCTTTGTCGACCACCTCCCTGAACCGCGCCCATGAGCAAGAGCTGGTGGATAAGATCTCCGCCCGGATACCCACCTGGAAGGCCGGCCTTCTAACGATGGCTGGTCGAGCTACGCTTACTAAGACCACCCTGTCAGCCATCCCAGTTCATGTGTCCATTTGCTGTAGCCTATCCGCTTGGGCAATCGCGGCGATCGACAAGCGGCGTAGGGCTTTCCTTTGGGCTGGTTCGGAGTTGGTGTCAGGGGGAAGTGCAAGCTGGCCTGGACCACGGTTTGCTCACCCAGAGCCATCGGCGGCCTCGGCCTTCCGGACCTAAGGGTGCAAGGGTTCGCGCTTCGCCTGCGCTGGGAGTGGTTGCGCCGCTCTCGGTTGGACGGTGTCTGGTCCATGCTTCCTTCGCGACCGGAGCGGCTGGTCCACGCCATGTTCGGGGCATTGGTCCGCGTCCAGGTCGGTGACGACGCCTTGGCCAGATTTTGGACATATTGCTGGCTCCCGGAAGGGCCCCTGTGTCACTCGGCACTGAATCTGTTCACTGCGGTCGCGCGGCGCAGGCGTTCCAGGAACGTCCGAGACACACTCCAAGATAATCATTGTGCTGGAGACATCTCGGGGGCGCGCGACGGCGGCGGTGCTCATCGAGTACCTCCAACTCTGGGACACGCTTCTCGACTTCTAGCTCCAGCCTCACACTCCGGACCGTTTCATTTGGAGGTGGACGGCCAGTGGTGAGTACACTTCTGCTTCAGCCTACGAGGCCTTCTTCATCGGCAGGACCACACTGCCGGCTGCGAAGCTCGTCTGGCACGCGGCTGTACCTCCCAAGGTGAAGTTCTTCTTTTGGCTCGCTCTGCACAGGCGCCTCTGGACTGCTGAACGCCGTATGCGCCATGGCTTGCAACCCGACGCCCTCTGCGCGCTCTGCGACGAAGAGGATGAAACGTCGGATCACTTGTTTGCCACCTGCTCCTTCACCCGTGAGGTCTGGACGCGCCTGCGTGCGGCGCTGGCCCTCCAACACCTCGCCCCGGATGGCCAACTACCTCTTGACGCCTGGTGGCTCTCGGCGCGTCTGGCTCTTCCGTCTGAACTCTGACGGGCCTTCGACTCTGCCGTTCTTCTGACCTCGTGGGCCATTTGGAAGGAGAGAAACCAGAGGACCTTCGACAACCTGGCAATGTCGACAGCTCAGGTCATCACCGCTGTCAAGGAGAAGTTGTGCGCCTGCACCGCGGCCGGGTTCAGGTGCCTTGCCTCCCTGTTTGCAGCGACAGCTTAGCCTTGGCTCGCAATCCCCCTGGTCGCGCCATAAGTTTCTTTCTAAGTACACCATTCAGCTGCGCCGTTGAGCCAGCGATCCTTGTACTCATGTCTTTCTCTGCCTCCCTTGGCACCTCGCCGGGGGGCAGAGAACTTGTATCCTTCAAAAACTCTAATTTCTCTTCATGAAGCACGTGCAGCGCACGATTTCAAAAAAAAGCTTTGCTTTGCCTGCGGCCGCCACAGCGGGTCGCCACGCGTGCCTTGGGCATCCGCGGCGTGGCGCGTGCCAACGACAGACCGCGTTGTCCTACCCTTGGAGTTGGACGGCGGAGCACGTACAGTACAGGCTTGGTGATTCACAGGCGCATCAGGATGGACCCCACCCCAAATGAGGAAATAGTGACCGCCCAGTTTCGGAATGGCCATGAGCTTCTATGCGGTCCCCAACGGAAGGAGCAGCCCGCCGAGGTGAGGACGCGGGCAACCATGATCAAATCAATCCTTGGCCTTGTTTAGGGGGTGTTTGGGATTGCTCCGCTCCCGTTTTTCAGCTCCACTCCAACTCCACGGTGCCAAACACCCTCAGCTCCAGGAACTCTCCTCCAAGAAAAAGGTGGAGCTAGAGGCCAACTCCATATTTTTTCTGAAGTATCTCAAGGGGTACTCTAGTTTTTAGAGTTTTATACTTCCACATAGAGTTGCAAAGTAATTACCCACCTTGCCAATCGATCTTTCCCCTAATCCGCTCCCCCGCTCCTGACAGCAGCGTGCGCATGCACGGTGTGCGAGCGTGTGCAATGTGTACGCATGGTGTAGTACCACAACTCAACGTATCACCGGATTCTTGAGGAGCCTTGGCACGAAAGCATGCACGCAGGCTTGGCAAATCAACGTGACAGCAACATTTTTGTCAAAAATAAAAATGTGACAACGGCATCACAAATTGGCATAAGGAATATATCATGATGTCTCCCCGGCTATTGTCTTTCTACTAATTATAGTAAATTAGGTGCAATTATTAAGTGCAATTTCAATCAGGGATATAATAAACCATTTACATGAAAACAATTCATTCTTAGAATAGAAGCAGAGTTATGTCTTAAACGGTACCACCTGCTCCACAAATTCCACGGTGGAGCTGCTCTATAGTGGAGTTCGTGGAGCAGAGTTAGAAAAGCGGAAGCAGAGCGGTGCCAAACACCCCCTTAGATTCCAGATTTTTTCACTCTCTCTTCATCACATCAACTTTTAACCCGCATAAATGGAGTATTAAATATAAGTAAAAAACTAATTATACGGTTTAGTTGTACATCACGAGACAAATCTATTGAGTCTAGTTAGTCCATGATTGGATAATATTTACCACATACAAACAAAACATGCTACAGTTGGAAAGTTGGAATTTTTCTATCTTTTTACGCAATCTAAACAAGCCCCTTGTGCTGCGGCGTTTACGGCTCGCTCGTCACCCGCTCTCACGACGCTCGGCGTCTAAGAATTTTTTTTTCCCCCTCTTTGTTTTTTAGTTGTAGAGATGGAGAATAGCCAACAAGAAAGACTCGATGAGGGCGAACAACGTGAAACACGGGATTTGGGGTTGGTCGTTGGTAGTGGACTGAACCTATTACTGCCTTGATGTCCAATGATGGTTGAGCACCTGATGTCCAACGAAAATGAATCTTCCTTAATCCCACAACTGCGCGTCCTCCTGCCGTCGCTGCGGTCAAGCGGGTTTGGCTGGTTGAGCAGCAGTAGCAAGTAGCAAGTAGCAAGTGTGGTGTGTGCCGTGCCGAAGCAAAGCAAGCCGCTCCTGCTCTGCGCCGACCATGCTCGCCGGCAGCTATGCCGTCTTCGCCGCCCTTACGCTGCTTCTGTCGCTGCCGGTCGTGGCGGCGGAGACTCTGCATACCTGCGACGACTCCAGCTACACAGTAAACAGCACATTCCAGACGAACCTGAACCGCCTCGCAGCGGCGCTGCCCGCCAACGCCTCCGCCTCCCCGGAGGGCTACGCCACCCTCGCCTTCGGCACCGCGCCGGACCAAGTCAACGGGATGGCCCTCTGCCGCGGCGACACCAACGCCTCCTCCTGCGCCGCCTGCGTCGCGGCGGCGATCCGGGACGCACAGCAGGCCTGCCCGTTGAGCAGGGGCGTCACCGTCTATCGGGACGCCTGCACGCTCCGCTTCGCCGGCAGCCGGTTCCTCGACTTCCTCGGACAGGACCAGTGGATCGTCTCGGAATTGTTGTATGGCCCGAATTCTATTTTGGTACAACGTACGCTGATTTCATTCAGTTTGGGAGATGCGTCTTACAAATTTGGGAACTTGTTATTACAAGTTCTATGGTTGAGGTCGCCCCCGGGAGTGTCGAAGCCGATGTTGCTTGGTTCAGCACCGCCGTCAGGAAGATCTTCACCGCCCTGATCGATAGCGCGGTGGCCGCGACGAACTCGACGAGAAAGTACTTCGCAACGGGGGAGATTGGTTTCGACCCCAAGATCTACGGGCTGGCACAGTGCGTGCCGGATCTGATGCCGGCGCAATGCAGGGACTGCCTCGGGTACGTCTTCAACCAAGTGACGGCGCAGTACCTGAGCGGGCGCCCCCCCTGGAACAACGGTTTCGTGGTTTGGTGCTCCCTGAGGTATAGCGTGTCCCCAATCTACGACGGCAGGGCGATGCTGCAGCTTCCCGCGCCGCCGGCAGCACCACCGGTGGCCACGGGCACGCCCAATTCTTCAGGTCCGGAAGGACGCTCAATTCTGGTTTTCCTCAATGAACAGAACAATCATCATGTTGACTAGCAAATATTGTCGAAATTCACCAAATCATATAGTCTTGAGTCTCCTGGCTTCCTCAAAATGCTGGGGGTTACAAGTTGTACACCTTGAAATTCATTTGTGGTGTATGCAGGGAGGAAAAGGAGTGCAGCCGGAATATCTGCAGGCATCGCCTGTTTCATTGTGTTGATGTGTCTTTCTGTTTTTTCCTTCCTTCGCTTCAAGCGAAGGATTAAGGCGCTGAAGAACAGTTACTGTGAGTAGCAATGTGGTCTTTGATTCATTGTTTTCCATGAACCGGAATTTACTTGTTCTTACACCAGCACCGAAGAAGGTAGGGAGAGCTCAATTCACCCTCTTTGATTTGCCAACACTGCAAGAGGCAACTGAACACTTCTCAGAGAAGAACAAGCTTGGAGAAGGTGGTTTCGGTGCCGTGTACAAGGTAAGTGATTGAGCGAGAATGCGAGGGGAAATAAACTGTAGTCCATTGTGCCTTCTCTGAATGAGAATTTGTTTCAGGGGATACTCTCTGATGGCCAAGAGATAGCAGTCAAAAAACTCATTGGAAATACCGGGCATGGGTTGTATCAGCTACACAATGAGGTGCGGGTACTGGCAGAGCTCCAGCACAAGAACCTTGTCATGTTACACGGGTTTTGCTCAGATCGGAATGATACACTTCTGGTCTATGAATACATCAAGAACGGGAGCCTCGATAACTTTCTATTTGGTATATATTTTCATAATCATTCACCTCATAAGTTACATATCCAGAATTCCATGGTCAGAGGTCACAGTAAATACAATGTTACTCTACTCTGACAGTTTCGATTTTGTTCTGAACTTCATCTTGCCATTATGATTGTGTGTGTGTTTACCTATCAGTAACACTAACACCTAATACAAGCTCTTCATTTGGTCACAACAGATGATAGTAACAGAAATGAACTTAAGTGGGAGAAACAGTACAACATCATCCTTGGAATCGCCAAGGGCATATTGTATCTCCACGAGGACTCAAGCACACGGATCATCCACCGGGACTTGAAGGCAAATAATATTCTTCTCGACGATGATATGGAACCAAAAATCGCAGATTTTGGGCTGGCGAGGCTTCTAGGAGAGGGCCACACCCACACTCAGACATCCGGAATTGTTGGGACATTGTAAGCTACGCTCATGCACAGATATGTCCTCTCTTTGTGATGCACCTACTGAATGCAAGTAAGTTTTCCAGGCCTAGCTAACTGAACTGCCTCTGCTCTGCAGAGGCTACATGGCGCCGGAGTATGTGATGCACTGCAGCATCTCGCCCAAGATCGACATCTTCAGCTTCGGGGTGTTGGTCCTTGAGATTGTGACCAGGAGAAGCAACTGCAGCTATGACGACCACATCACCGTGAATCTCCTGAGTGATGTAATGCCATGTCCGTTGCGTTTTGTTATTTTGTATCTCTTTTCTCACTGAAGAGTTAATCTGATGCTGAACGTCTTAAAGGTCTGGGAGCACTGGACGAAAGGGACGATGTCGCAAATGCTGCCCCAATCGCTGGATGGATACAGTCGAAGCCAGGCTCTGCGATGCACCCATGTTGGTCTGCTATGCGTCCAACCGGACCCTGACGACAGGCCTGATATATCATCCGTGTTGTTCATGTTAACCAGGGATACCATGCAGCTCCAGCTGCCTGCGCAGCCCGCATTCTTCTTTGGGAGAGAATCACCTTCAACCTCACGGTCAGATGGGCAAAGCACCTATGTATATGGCCGGTCTGGTTTCATATCGAAACAGGGCATCTCTGTAAATGGAATTACAATTACTGAACTTGATCCTAGATAGATACGCATTCTTCTTTGGGAGAGAATCACCTTCAACCTCACGGTCAGATGGGCAAAGCACCTATGTATATGGCCGGTCTGGTTTCATTTCGAAACAGGGCATCTCTGTAAATGGAATTACAATTACTGAACTTGATCCTAGATAGACAGAATTTGTGAATACCGAGGCCATGGAATGCAGCATGAGCTTAACCACTTTCGAGGCTAAGGCCCCACCACCAGCGAGACGGTTGATGCTACATTGCTACTCCACACTGTGATACAGTTTCCGGCTACATTGCAGGAACACGATTGATCAAAAACAGAAAATGCCTTGCCAACACTGAAGGCTGTGAAAACCAGAGTGGTGCCTCCAACCCCCACGCAGCGAAGAGCGGGAGGCCACGATGGTGAGAGCCACCCCCCCCATGTCGGCGGCCTCAGCTGCCAGCATCCAACAACACCGCTCAGATCTTCCAAACCCTCACGCTGGTTGTCACCGCGACGACCAGCAGCCACCTCCCCTCCTCCGGGCCCCCTTTCGTCGGTGCCACCTGGCCGCAACGTCCACCTGTAGAGCCAAACCCACCCTGCTGCTCTCGTCGGTGGCACGCCTCTTCTACCCTGGGCCCTAGGGAGCCGTCCAGTGGCCATCTCAAGACTGTACGCTAGATGGAGGACAGCGACGACAAGCCAGAGTGCGTTGACTACAACTTCTCCCCATGGCCTTCTCCGTGGCTGTCGACCTACCTAGAGGTGGTTCGCCGCTCCGCCACGACCACCTCTAGTGGCACCCGTGCCATCCCCAGCCCCACCAGCCACCAAGGCACCACCTATTGGGCGCTGTCCCTGGCGTCGCGTCTCGCGTCGGACCCGGCGTCGCCGTGCTCAACCACTGCAGGTTGCGCCCCTACCAGCATAGGTGCATCCAGCTAGTCACACGATGGCGGAAGGGGGTTCTCGCCGTCGAACATCATAAAATATAAAATAATTAATTATGGTAAAAACAAAAAATAAAATAAATAAAAATATAAAAATAAAAAGAATAATGAAAAATAACATGAAATGAAAAAAGTAAAAAATTTAGAAACAAAAATAACGTCATACTAGGTCTAAAATAGGAAAACATACTATTTAAGTCTAACAAAAAAAACCTTACACCCTCACAAAAAATAACATACCAAAAGTAGAAAAAATCAAAAAATATTATGTAGACATTATACAACATCAGAATATATATCATGTGAACATCATATAACATAACAAAAAGGATATTATCATGTGAACATCACAAAAAATATCATAGAACATCACATGTATACTGCGAGAACATCACATATATACTACAAGCAAATATTACAAAATACATCATAGAACATCAAATGTATACCACGTGAACATAAAAAAATATCACAGAACATTACGTGTATAACACGTGAACATAACCAATCAAATCTACATGAAACTATGGGAAGGCCCTTTGGCAGGAGTCAGGGGAAACAAAGGAAAGGAACTGGCCGCTTGTTTCTATTTTTTATTTCAAAGGTACTAGCATTGAGAGCAATCCATTCAAACGCCACTGCACACCGCACCCACCTGCCGTCTCTCACTGCTCACCCATACGACCACACACCACTAGCGTCTCTCTCCTCAGTCCTCACGTTCTCTGCCAAGAACAGAAAAACAAATCCTCTTCTTCCTCTTTCAAATCTCACCTCCAAATCCAGAAATCAAGTTATGCATGTCACACCACCGCGTTCTCCATCTCGAGAGCTTTCTATTGTCCTATGGGACTCTCGCTGGCACGGAGTATCGGAGGAGATCGAAGAAGGTCGCCCTCCATGGCCGCCTCAGCTGTTAGCACGCCGCTCGCGTCACCAGGATAGGCTCGCCCAGCTCGTGCTTCCTCGAGTGTTGGCCACAGCGGCGCGGCCACAGGACAACGGCGAGCTACCTCTTCCTCGAGCGGCGTGGTGCAGCGTAGCGCAGGAAGACGACATCAAGCAGCGTCTCGCATCTCGTTCTCGGTGCTGTGCTACCATGGCCGAGGAGGAGGAGGCTGTAGCGGAGGCGGCATCCTCCACGCTGGGCTCGCCGACCCGCGCCGCGGGGCAGGGGCATGGGCAACGGCAACAGTGCAGGGAAGCTTCTGCAGCGAAAATTTGTGCGAATAGACGAGCGAGCGCGCGAGTCATTTTATTTCGCGCCAGGAAAGTTTGCATGAAGTCTGAGGTCATGCTTTTGTTCCTATGGAATGGAGGTATAGGATTGGAATCCTATGGAACAATTCCTTTGATTTTCCTTTGAACCAAAGAGCAGGAAAGGAAAATTTCCTAAGGAAACCCAATCCTGTAAAATTCCTTTACTTCACCTGTGAACGAAAGGAGCCCTAAATATATTAAGAACATCACATGTATACTAAGTATTATAGAACATCAAATCTATACTACATGAACATCACATATATACTACGTGAATAACACAGAAATATCATGACAGAACACAACATGAAACATTAAATATATGCTACGTGAACATCATATATATAGAAAATAAAAGATAAAAAATAAAATTATTAAAATAATTAATTAAAATAAAATAACAAAAAAGAAAAACACACGTAAAAACATGATTAACAAATGATAAATATATAGAACAAATAAAATAAATGAATAACTTAAATAAGGATGGGAAAAGAAAATTAAAAAAAAGAAAGATAAGAGAAAATAAGAATAAAAAATATAGAAAACTAAAAATAAAAGAAAAGAAGGAATAAATAGAAGCATGAAAACAATAAAAAGAAATCAAAAAAGAAAAGAAATGGTAAAAATTAATAAGAAAAGAATTAAAAAATAAAACAAAATAAGAACGAAAACATAGAAAACTAAAAAGAAAAAGAAAAATGAATAAATAGAAGCAGCAAATAAAACAATAAAAAACAAAAAACAACATGCGAATAGAAAAGATAATTAGAGTAAAATGATAAAACAAGACAAAAAGACCAAAAAACAACAATGATGAAGAAAGAAAATGCTACAGTAAATAGAAACATCACACAACTAGTATATGTAAATAAGTAATAAAAAAATTAGAAAAAAAAAAAAGAAAAAATATAAGTGAAAAGAAAAGAGAGAAACTAACGTAACAGCCTGCCTTGAGTTAAGAAGAGAAGAAATATAAAAAGACGAAGCTACGAGTCTATCAAGAATTAAGAAAAAAAGGAAATATAATAAAAATAGTAAGGCCCTCCACAATATGGAGTAATACTAAAAAAAAAATGGGATGCCACATCAAGAAAAGGAAAAACGAATCTTACATAGCTGCAGCGTTCTGTATATATATAAAACCGATGCCATGATTATTTTATGGGACCCACAGAGTACTAAGAACAAAATAAAACACGATGCACACGTCTTCCTCTTGCTCTTTAGTGTGTCACTCTGTCCTCTCCTGCTCTCCTTTCCTCACAGGCAGTTGGCAACACTAGTATATTTTATTAACTGGGTGCTGGGCAAGCACCGACGCAAGTAGATGCGTCGCTCTAGGTTTTGCTGGCACCGCTCGAAACTGGCTTCGCTAGTTGCAATGGCATGGCAGGAGTGACTCTAGAATCATACCTCTCTTCTTTTAGACATCATTCCAGCCATATATTGTGGAGAGCCTAAAGGGAAGAGGAGAAATGCTGAGCGCTGTGCTTGGTAGAGTTAGTACGCTTCATGGGCCGCTCCATGCTTGGCCCGTTCTGCCTTACCTGCCGACAGACGGAGCTACCTGTGGGAGCACGGGAATCGTCGGCGCGCTGCTCCGGTCCACCCGTTCGGACCAGAAGATTTTCGCCGACGAGCTCTAGAAACTCTGATTCTTCCTGAGCGCTGGTTCGAGGAATACCAATTGTGTCCGAAGAGGGTAGTATGCCCGGTCCGTCCAATGTTAGCGGGTGCAGTCTTCAGTGGCCGGACCCAAACATCGGACCAGAACAGAGTGTGCGGACCTTGAAGTCCATCAAACGGACAGAAGCGTCGCTCGCGAGAAACACAATTTAGATGACTGTGTTATAAAAAAGGTGGTAAATTAAAGAAGAATCATTAATTAAAGTAAAGGACACATCAAAAGAAGAATCCATCATGAAAGGTACCGCCGAAAGCCGATAAAGCTTAGCATAACAAAAAAAAAAGGAATGAACAGCGTTGTTGAACCTACTGCCTACACATTGCACCTTAAATTGGTGAATACTACTCATCTATTTTATTATAAATTGTTGTAGTTTTTTGAATATGTAATTTTTGTTATATAGACATATAATAAAAAGATAGAAATCAAGTCAAAAATATTACAATTTAGAATGGGACGAGTACATATGTCTATGTACATAGATCGCAAATATACGAGGTCTCTAGTTCCAACTGCAGGGGATGCAAAGTCAGGAGAAAGGTATTAATGCATACAATTCCGTTTAAGATGAAATATAATTCTTAATAAAATTACACAACAAAGGATATTACTTGATTTTTAGTTGATACTGGTATGACTAGTATGGCCGATACTGGCCAGAGTGGCAGATATTGATTGGTATTGAGAGAGTAACAGGTCGGGGGTGTTTTCATACCCATCTGTCTATTGCCTATTTGGATCCATCTCAGCTAAATTTTAGTCAGCTAATTTGACTAGCTAAAGTTTATCTGGTACTGTTTGGATCCTCTAGCTAGGTGCTGTCACCATGGCCAGCTATTGTGTCTTCCTCTGGTGGCCATCAGCCTCGCTGCCCCACATCAGCTACAGCTCCCTCGACGCCACGAGGGCCCTGCCGTCGCCGGCCACGGTGACGTTCGTGATAGGAAGGAGTAGCGGGCGTTCGCGGTGGACCGCCTCATGCTCGACTCCTACTCGTTCCGATTGCTCCTAGAGATTGCGGCCCGAAAGGAGGAGCGCAAGGGCAGCACCATCTTCGTTGATGTCGATACCATCCGCTTCGAACACATCCTCTAGCTCTCCTGTGACACAGTCCATCCCCTAGTTCTTGCCCTACCGACGGATCTGGCTCGCCTGCGATGCCGGGGCTGGACAGAGGGAGCCTGAGGAGTGGATTCAAAAAAAGAGGAGGATAGTTTGGTCATTAAGCCTTTTAGCTGGTTTTAGCTTGGTTCAAACAGCTAATAGGATTGTGTATATTTTGACCTACAACTAAAGTTTAGATGGGTTTAACTGTGAACTAAAGTTTAGCTGGTGGATCCAAACAGGACCTATAGCTATGGATACATTAGCATTTATGTCTCTAAATAAATTTATTATAAAAATATATTGCATATACCTAGTCTAATGGTACTTATTTTGTATAAAAAATCTTTATATTTTCTTATAAATCTAGTCAAAGTACAAACTATTTGACTCCTCAAAATCTGATAACTGCATTTTTTTCCCATGGACGGAGGTAGTACATAGGCCATTTCTGTTAAGTACCGAAATTGTATTGATATGCTTATTAGACCTTGTACGTGCAACTCTCAAAATTAATCTGAAAAGATGTCTGGTCTAGCATGACTAGGACAGGACATCAACCAAATTGCTGCACAATTGCTAGGTTCAGTGGCGTTCAGGTCCCATCTGAATCAGTGGACAGTGACGTGACGAGCCTTGCATTGCTTGCATAGAAGCCTTGCATTGCTTGCATAGAAAGGATTCCAGTTTACTTTCCCACTGACTGACTCATCTCCTTCCTGGTCCTTTCGTTTCATGTCGTCGAACTCCGCACAAAATTCTGCAAGAGCAGTGCAGGACCTACTCGAAAGCATAGTTGCCCCCAGAAATAGACAGAACTCTGCCAGCCACCGATACAGAGCAGAGAGCACACTAGCTAATACTCCGTCGCCGACCATGTCGTCCACCGCTGGCAGCAGCAAGCCATCGGGATCCGCTTCAGCTATCGTCGCGGACGCCGCATGCGGGTACCACATCCTCAAGGTGAGCGGCTACTCGCGCACCAAGGGGACTCCAACGGGGGAGCTGATCAAATCTCGCCCCTTCACTGTCGGCAGCCGTCGCTGGTGCATCCAATACTATCCCAACGGACACACCTCCGAGTGTGCCGATTACATATCCCTTTTTCTTCACCTTGATGAAGGTGTGACCAAGGCGGTGAAGGCACAATATAGGATCCGTTTCATCGACGACGTGAAGGATCAAACACAGCAGTTGACAGCAGAATCACTATTAAGTTTCGAGAGCCATGGAGGCTGGGGCTATACAAGGTTCATCGAAAGGGAAGCTTTGGAGAAATCCAGGCATCTCAAGGACGATGATTCTTTCGCGGTCCGCTGCGACATCGCCATCGCCAGCGAGCTCCGCACAGAGGAGCTAGCCTTGGCCGAGGCCCCTACCACGACCTTCTTGTCTGTGCCCCCATCTGACTTACACCAACACCTTGGCGACCTCCTCGAGACCGAGAAGGGCGCCGATGTGGTGTTCCAGGTCAGCGGCGACACGTTCAAGGCGCACAGGTGCGTGCTCCCAGCCAGGTCACCAGTCTTCAGCGCAGAGCTCTTCGGCCAGATGAAGGAGAGCGATGCCACCACAGGCGTCGTCGTCCGCATAGACGACATGGAGGCGCATGTCTTCAAGGCTCTGCTCTTCTTCATCTACACCGATTCGTTGTCAGAGATGATCAGCAAGGAAGATCAAACTGCCATGTCCCAACATCTGCTTGTCGCTGCGGACAGGTATGGCTTGGAGAGGCTCAAACTGATCTGCGAGCACAAACTCTGCAGTTGCATAGAGGCGACCACTTTGGCAACTATCCTGGCGTTAGCAGAGCAGCACCACTGCCACGGGCTCAAGAAGGCGTGCTTCAGCTTCCTCAGCTCTCCGGCAAATCTGGCTGCTGTCCTGGCAAGCGATGGCTTTGAGCATCTGAATACAAGCTGTCCGTCGGTTATCAAGGAGTTGATTGCCAAGCTTGGTACGTAAATCTATTGCTAGGTACTTTGTGTTTGAGAAATCATCCTAAGTAGTCACTGTATTCCGGACTTCCTCTGTTATTGTTTGGTTTTGCATTGTCTACTATTCTGGATACCGTGTAGTAGTATCTGCAAATGCAGTTTCGTTTTTATTTTCTCCCTGCAGCTATGTTGTGCCATTGCATCTCTATATAGGTCTACCAACTGATGTTGAACAACTTTGTTATTGCCGCACTGAACACAAGATATCTTTTTCACAATCACAAGGGAAACCCAAAAATACCGATCCAAAAGGGTTCAATGTCTTGATGTTAGTTCAATGCAAATCTACCGATCTACGTATTAAGCTACAAGTACTTTGTCATGTTTGCTTTATTTGGCGTGGCTCCACCATGCTCTCAGGTCTCTTGGTTTGAACTAGTTTATGGGTCCCCCACACTGTGGTAGACTGGTAGTGGTGCAGGTGCCACAGAAATGTATCGGTCCCACTAGTATTAGCTATTGAGCACCCAATCCCTGAGACCTGCAGCGTGAGCAATTTCCAGCATGCATCAAAGTAATCTTTATCAAAAAAAAAAAAAGTCAGCTAGAATCATAGGGACCCACATCAAATAAAATAGCTCTCCACTGCCGTTCATTCGTGCGAGGAAGAATCCCGCATTTCTCTGTTCTTCCGCTTTCGTTCCATGCTGCTCTGCTAAATTCAACTCGATCCCTCTCGTCCTTTTAAATCGATCTGCTCTTCACATATCCTGCCTCTCCAGTTATGCCTAGGGCGTCTCCAACAACGCAACAAAATCGCCAGCCTACGTGGAGATCAGAAAAAATAAAAATAAAAAAGGAAAAATAACCAAAACACTCTAATCTGTAGAACGTGGGAGCAAGAGTCATCAAAAGATAGTAAACTCATCGAATGGCATGTGAGCTTAGTGCTTCATTTCTCTGATTGTCTCTCTATTAGATTGGCTAACTGGCCCTCCTAGCTAGCAGTGTGTCAATCATTGGGGATGCCCTTAGTTGCTATCTGGTTCCGTGGAAGGAAGGGAAGGCTAGTAGGCGGCAGGCCGCAGGCCGCAGGCTGGACCGATGAGAGAAAGAGATGGAACTCTTCTAACAGTAGCAGAGTAGGTAGGATGGGGAAATTGGACGAATCAGAGAAGAGAACTACAAAGTAGGTAGGATGGGGAAAATTGGATGAATCAAAGCAGAGAACTAGAGGAGAGTTGGAAGAAGAAAGGACAGAGAGGTGTAGGAGAATAGCTTTAGAAGGTAGCAAATATGTTACAGCATAAACGTACCTCTCCCTGTGGGCTCATCCTCCCTTTTAACGATACAGAGGCTCAGCCTCTTGTCATGCAAGCAGGCGTTTACATGGTGTTGTCCACTCTGCGCTCACAACACAAGTGTTGGGCTGATGAAGCCGCTTAGTCCTCCTGGGCCTTAATGCTTCATCAGCCGCAGGCCCTGTTCCCGGATGAGAAACAGTAGGGGTGGTAGCGGTAACATCGTGCCCCCCCCCCACCCTACCCCTAGCAGGCTGTGTGACCCAAGTAGTTCGTAGCTCTTGGAAACTGCTGACGGATGGCTTCATAGTCTTCCCATGTAGCCAAGGACGATAGAATATTGTTCCACTTGATGAGAACTTGCTGGACATATATGTTGAAGTCTCACAACAGAGAGTGGGTCTGCACACGAGCCAGTTTCAACTAAGAAACATGGAGCACGGGGTGCATGGAAGAGTGAGGTGGTAATTCCAGCTTGTAAGAAAGAGAACCAAATTGAACAACCACATGGAAAGGACCCAAGAGGCGAAAGGCAAGCTTTTGATGTGCCCTCGGAGCCAGAGAAGTTTGAACATAGGGCTAGAGCTTCAGAAACACTAAGTCTCTGACGTGAACGGAACACTCAGAGCGATCGTTATATGGGTCTTGCTGCAATGAAGATGTTGCAGGTGTTGATCCATGAACTAACGATCGCCTGCCTAATCATGCACTTCAGATATGGTAGTGTTAGAACTTAAGCGCGGATGATATCCATAAAACACCATAAAGGGAGAACACCCAATAGCTGAATGGGTACATGTGTTGTACCAAAATTCAACGGATGGTAACCACTGACTCCACTTGTGGATTGGGAGGCATGAACATAGCAGCGCAGATATATTTCCAAGCACTGATTGACACGCTTGGTTTGGCCATCAGACTAGGGATGTTAAGCTGCATTGCGGCACAACTGCACATCAACGAGATGGAAGGGCTCTGTCCAGAAATGACTCATGAAAACCTTGTCGTGGTCAGATATGATCGATTGAGGTAGCCTATGGAGCCGGTAAACGTTGGACATGAACAACTTGGCCACCGTGACAGCAATAAAGGGATGGTAGAGTGGAATGAAGTGAGGGTACTTGGTGAGCCGGTCCACAACGAGGATGCCATTGAAGATCTTGGACTGTGGCAGCTCCTCAAATAAAGTCCATGGAAAGGACTTCCCATGTAGAGGATGGAACATGAAGGGGTTGCAAGAACTCTAGGTACTGTTGACAAATCATGAAAAACTGTCTTTAATCCGTGCCAGGCAAAATACTATTTGATCCACATTATAAGTATTAGGGACCCCTACATGGCCATCCCAAGCACTACTGGAAACATATATCAACTGTCGCTGGAGTTTAGGGCTATCACCGATCCAGATATGGTCCTAAGAGTGAAGTAATTAATCCAGTACTGAAGGAGAAATGAGGCACTACTGTAGGATCAGTTGCAAACTTAGCAATCGGCACCGAGGGGGGTTTTTTTTATATTTTAATCCTTTTTAATAAATATTTTAATACTAACCGCCCCTGAAAATATTTTGCATCATATAGCCCTTATGGTCGCGTCAGTCCCGGTGGCGCGACCAAATAACATAGTCATGCCACATACGTTGGCGCGGCATGATACGGCACATTCGGCGGTGTTTCCGACGTGGAAAAGCTTATCGCGCCACTCCTGGTGGCGTAGCAGTACAGTCTTGTCGCGCCACCGGAGTCGCGTGACAAGACTGAACTTTCAAAAAATCATAACCCTTCAACATGATGTCGGATGAAGATGATTTATATAACAAAATTATAGATCTCCACAAGATCTACAACTTTCTAGTTTTGAGTTTTTTCATTTGACAACATTAAGATGCTCAAAAAAGTTATATAAAGTTTCAGCACCAAAATGATCGTGTATTAGTGCCTGTCGCATTAGAAAAATAATATCCTTCGCGAGGGTCCAGGTGCAACCCCATATAAGTGGGAGTTATCACTATTAGTTCAAAATTAGAACGATGTTGCACTATATCAGTTCCAAAATTGGATGCGTGTTTCCTTGTTTTCTAATGGAAAAAACTTTTATAGTTTACTTGCTCTGATCCATCGGGCTTCAACAAATTCAGGATACATATATAATGACCATGTTTACCCTACTATCTGTTGTATAGTAGACTGTTGTACATTTCTTTTAATTTACTGTCAGTTATATGCTGTAGGGTAGTAGTACAGAGTACATAAATGCTAATGATATCACCGGCTCACAGCTACTTGCACCCTTAATTTTGGCAGTCAACAAAAGAAACTTACAGCAGTTTGATTCTGCATGAATTAGTAATTTCAAGCATACTGTCAATAATTTGTAATTTCAAGCATACTACGCAGACAAGGCCATGGCTTCGTGCAATGTATGATTCTTAGGAGACAAGTCCAATGCTTTTGTTAATAAATATCTTCTTCTCCGCATATTGCTCATAAATTTTTTTCTTCGGAAGCAAAACTTTGATAGCCTTCTCACACTACAGGAATTCGCGGGTTTGCAGACAGCTGAAAGCTGTCGGCGAAGCCCCTTTTATCAAGTCGGCGAACAGTTTGCCGACAGATTTCCCTATTCCTGTCGGCAAACCGCTGTCGGCAAAAATCCCGTCGGCAAAACGGGACTTTGCCGACAGAATAAGGGCTCGGGCGGCGTACTTTCGCCGGCGGCCACGTGGTGTCTGTCGGCCGAAGGAACAGGCGCCGTCAACTCGGCCGCTGCCGTTCGGTTCGCCGACAGCCACGGCCGC
This sequence comes from Themeda triandra, assembly GCA_018135685.1. Lineage (NCBI taxonomy): Eukaryota > Viridiplantae > Streptophyta > Magnoliopsida > Poales > Poaceae > Themeda > Themeda triandra. The sequence continues at coordinate 126,415 of JAENPR010001016.1, read as the reverse complement.
GGCAAAGTCGACAGGTTGCCGGCACCCGTGACCACAAGGTCAAGTTGTCGGCAAAGAGGCCGGTTTGCCGACAGCCAGATCCAGGTGGCTGTCGGCAAAGAGGCGAGTTTGCCGACAGCCATGACCAGAAGGCTGTCGGCAAAGAAATTAATTTTGTTAAAAAAAATAAACATTCATTAGATGTTTTCCCGCACCAATACATTAGCATATCACCATATCCGCACCAATACATTCGAATTATATATCCATTCATAGGTTCCTATAACAAATATAATGTTTGCTATCCTATCAAATAAAACAAAACCTTAATAAAGCATTAGGACTAAATAGCCACTCTACCTCAAATGCCTTACCACAAATGAAAAATGTCAGCAGCTAACCAAAATAAGCAAAGATTGGTCCAACAAACAATATATCGCAAGGAAATAAGCACTATGTTTACAAGCACAACTCATCATCACATACAACTTTCCCATAAAAAAATATTGACTCGAGTTGCATTTTGATCAGATGCATATATCAATGGAAGCACTAACACCAGTATGATCACCTGGAAGCAAACTAACCAAATCACAAAACATACCCATTTCCACGCCCAAGGCTATGCCGAGTTCTACAAAAAAAAAAACTGTATAATTTTTTGTCACCAGGACAATGAAGCAGTAAATTATGTCACATAATCATTGGTTCTACAACCACGACAAAGCTTTGATTCCAAATCCAAACAAGGAAACAGAAATCAAATACAATATTTTATCCAAGAAATCTTCAACAAGTTCATGAATGGGAATTGTGCAGCATCTTGAACTTGCTACAGCCATTGAGGATGTGCATTGATCTCGATGACCAAGGATGTGCATTGCAATAATAACTAACTACCCAACTCAATACTAGGCAAAGTAGCATCAGGTTTAATAGGTTCAGTTTAACAATGGACAGTCAAGTTTAGCATCAGGTTTAATAGGTTCAGTAGTAACATATTCAGTTAGCTGTAAGGACAGTAGGACATTTGCAAAGCTCATTGTATTCAAATCTACAAAGCTCAGCTATTTCAGTACAATAGTTGACGACTATATAATAAGATGAGAAACACAAAGTGCAGAAGAATACAAAAGTTGAAAGGTGTGAAAACTTGGCTCAGATTTGCCCCATTGTCATCATGTCGCTACTAAACTGGTTGCTTATACAAGCCATCCTAGCCTAGTAGCATAAAAGTAGGGGGGCAATTTGATCATCATCGCCGCTGCCTCAGCTTAAAAGTAGGGTTCCATCATTGCATATATGCCACTGCCTCAGCTTAGAAGTTTCTAGTTGTTCATCATTGCAAATGCCAGAAAAATTGCCTCAAACAATAGTATACAGTAGTATAGAGAAGTAGTGGAGGAGAGGAGTAGAGGACAGTAGGTGTAATAGTCAGTTCAATTCAGAGATGACAGTGCAAGCATCAGGTTCAGGTTCAGTTTAGTTTAACAAGTAGTACAGAGAAGTAGAGATTCAGTTTAACAGTAAGGCATGAACATGGAGCATTATGCATCTCAAGTAGAGGAGTAGAGAAGTAGTAGTAGAGGAGTAGAGAGGATCTACGCCGCAAATGATTTACCACAACGTGGCCCATTGTAGAGAGAAGTAGAAGAGAGTAAGACAGTAGGAGCAGTAGTGTATAGTTCAGTTAAGCATCAGTTCAGTTCAAGGCATCAAAATGAACTATGGGCTCAATTAAGCATCAGTTCAGTTCATTTCAACAGCCAACTAATTGTGCCAACAGAAACTAACATTGGCATGACATTGCCAGGTTACAAACTTGAGGTAGCGCTACAAATGTTACAGCTAACAGAGACTGAGGGAGTTAAATCCAAGTTGATGTGTGAACAATGGCTCTCTAGAACCAAACAGAATAATGAAAACACTACCACTGATACTAGCAAGATAAGAAACAGAAGGAAACGAATAAGTAAACTGCACTGTCCAGTAAATGCGAAAGCAAAGACCAAATGACAGTAAAGCAAATACAGATACTACAGCTTGATATCACCATACCATTTGACACAGCTTATTTAAAACTACAGTAACAGTTCAAGAAAACTGTTACTTGCTGCATAGTATATTTTCAAGCAATTAGACTTGCTTTCTCTGATTCACAACAGAAAAAAAGAAGGCAACATGATTAGACTTGCTAGGCTTGAATCACAATTTCTCAGTCACATATTGAAAGAATGGTCAAACTGGCATCACAATTTCTCATTCACAAACTGGCATCACAATTTCTCATTCGCAAATACTGGCATCATCGGCAGTGGCATCTATGCTCAGTGTATACTAATCATGCACTGCATCATCGGCAGCATAAAATTCATCAAAAATTGGCACCCAACAGCATCCAATTCATCTAAAAAAGGCAGGCAAGATGTTCATCACCGGTGACAGAAGGAGTCGGGGAAGTATAGATGGTCCACACGACGGCGAGGAAGAGGACGATGCGGTGGAGGTCCTCGACGGCGGCGCCAAACCCGGCTAGGGTTCCACCCGCGCGGTAGCGAGGATGGCGATGGCGACCGGCAGCGGCCGGCGGCGGCTAGGGTTTCCCGGCCCACGATGCAGTCGGCGGAGGTCCTCAACGGTGGCGCTCGAACCCGGTCGGGGCTCGCGATAGCGGCCAGAGCTAGGGTTTTGGTCCGCGCTCCAACTCGGGCGCCTCCCCCTCCTCATCCCCCTTCTTCCCTCCCTCTCCGCCGGCGCCGCACCTCACGACGCGGAGCGACGAGGACGGGGATGGGAACGCGGAGGAGGAAGAGGAGGAGGAGCTGGCTGGTGGCGGGCGCATGGCGGCGGCGGGGCGCGAGAGGCGGATCACGGCCATGGCCATCGCGGCGGCGGGGAGCGGGCGGATCGGGGATCGGGGAGAGAGTGGGAGAGAGGGAGCCGGCGGCTACGGGGGAGGGAGTGGGGGTGGGGGTTAGGGTTTAGTTATATATATATGATGGGGAGAGTGGGAGTGGGCTGCTGGGCCTATTGGGCCATAATGGGCCATAAGGGTTACGCCTTTGCCGACAATTTGGGCCGTAATGGTCATCGGCAAAGGTTATTTCTTTTTATTTTGTAAATTTACTTTGCCGAGTCCGCGCAAAGCATGTCGGTAAAGCAACCTTCGCCGACAAAGAAAAACAAGGTGTCGGCAACCTGTTTCTTTTTTTTTGTTTTTTTTTTTGCTCCATTTTTTTGTGTGGAGTAAATACATTATTATACACTTAATACTGAAGTTTGGGTCAGTTTTGACTTTTTTTTCCTATATTTCATTAATTTATTTTGTTTACTTGAATTTTTCTAAGCATAATCCAAGTTTGAACTGCAGGTGCATGAAATAATCAAACTTATCCATTCGAAATATGATATTCATGGTGGGGAGTGTGTTTTAAGGCCGTGTCCCAAAGCTCACCCAAAAGTTTCAAGTTCTTGTCCACGTAACACGACCATCCAGGATTGGTAAAAGTGTTTTTTAATTATATAAAATCCAAACGAAGTTGAAAAATCACGAAACTTGACGGGGTGTCGTGTTATCGCATGTGGAGGCTATGGAAAAAATTTGAAAAAGTTTGGAGCAATTTGCGACGTCACATGCTAAAAAGCCACAAAACTCCACATGTGATCACAAGTGAGATGTGTGGAGATATGCAGGTTTTGAGCATGTTACGCCGCAACTTGCTCCAAACTTTTTCAAATTTTTTCATAGCCTTCACATGCGATAACACGACACCCCGTCAAGTTTCGTGATTTTTCAACTTCGTTTGGATTTTATATAATTAAAAAACACATTTGCCACTCCCCGGATGGTCGTGTTACGTGGACAAGGACTTGAAACTTTTGGGTGAGTTTTAGTACACGGCCTTAAAACATATTCCCCACCATGAATATCATATTTCGAAGGCCAAAGTTTCGTTATTTCATGTACCTGCAATTCAAATTTGAAAAAAGCGGGAAAATTCAAGTGAATGAAAAAAATTAACGAAATATAGCTAAATGTTTCCAAAAAGGCCCAAATTCAAACATGTGATTGTAAACAATGTATCTAGGCAACAAAAAAATTTTGAAGTCAAAATTCAAAAAAATGTTTGCCGACAAGATCGAGTGGTCAGTCGGCAAAGAGCATAGTTTGCCGACAAAACCAGGGGTGTCGGCAAACCGTGGACTTTGCCAACAAGACAAAGGTCAGTCGGCAAACCCTGGACTTTGCCGACAGACCCTAACGGCGTGGTCTGTCGTGGCGAAAACGGCGACGACGCCGTTTGGTCGGGCCAGGGCTTCGCCGATGACCTTAGTTTGCCGACAACTGGGCTTGTCGGAAAAACCATCTTCGCCGACAGCCAGTGTTCGCCGACAGCCCGTCGGCCCGCGTGTCAGCCGCGGCTGAGTTTGCCGACAGCGGTCTTCGGCAAAACAGCTGGTTCGCCGACGACCCGATCCTGGCACGTCGGCAAACCCTGGGTCGGCGAACAGCCAGATTCCTGTAGTGTCAATTTTCTCATGAACTTCACTATCCGGAGCTGTCTCATCGTTGCCTGCCAGAAAACTATTGAACTGGTGTTCTATATCACAGTCAAGTGTATGCCCTGTACTTAGTTCACTGCATTTAGGAAACATGTTGTGATCATCGACTTCCTTCAAAGCTTCCTTGAAACTCTTCTTTTCCTTAACAAACCGCTTCCAAACCTCAAAATATAGGCCACGCAGGGCATCATGCTCCTTAGAATAAACACGCAACCACCATAGATATTCCTGGTATGCATTCCATACTAAAGATGGTAATATATAAGGATACTCTGTCGCAACCTTCAGTGCTTGGGTAAAAGCTTTATCATCCACAATCATCCACTCACTTGATACAGGGTGTAGATGGACATATTTTTTGAGCCACTGAAACGCTTCGATATTGCTTTACAGTACTCCAAATATTCCTTGTCACTTGCATAATCACTAAGAGTTTGGTGGTAATTATTCCAATCCAGATACTCAAAAGGCTGTTGCTGTTTTGGAACTAACCGCTGGTAGTCATCCAAGCCAGCAAGATTGCAGTATTCTGGATGGAAAAAACCATTCGAATCCCTCTTCATAGTCCACGGAGTAGTCCCTTTCATGGAAAGTGTCTGGTTTGTAGTCCTTTAGTTTCCTATCATAGAGATGAATCCCTTTAGACAACTCATAAGCTTTGATACGATACATTGCCAGTTTTCTCTTTATCTTGTCAATCTCTTCAGGGTTGGAAATGTTATATCCTTCAAAGTCACGACCGACCCAGAATTCAGCTGGAGAACGTTTGAAAGTAATTTGGTCACCATAAATATCGGCATCCTCGCTGATAGTTCCTCCTAAGTTCATTATTTCCTTCTCCAAATCAAGATCTTTAGCGTTGATGAGGATTGTTCCTTCACTAGCTACTGCTAATCTGGGCTCAGTATCCCCCTATCCTGTTTAGAGGTGGGACTTGGGCCAGGCCGGGCCAGCATGGCACGGCCCTCTTGCGCTTCGTGGTAGGAGATACGTCGGGCTGTGCCAATATGGCACAGTAAATCTTTTCTTTGCCTCAAGCATGACCCGGCACGCTGATACGTCTTCAGGTCATACCAAAAAACCATGCCATGACCCACCCTCAAATGGCACGGCCCAAGTCCTAGCTCTAGTCCTGTTGATTACACGAAAGAGACGGGCTCTGAGTCTCAGGCATCACGTCCACTAAATATATACAACTCCATGGATTCGGTTCCTCCAAGAAAACATAAGCCTAAGACCGATCTTTATGGCGATGTTTTCTAAAAAGCTCACTGAGATCGTCATTAGATTCCTTGACGTAGACACGGTTTCATCCTCTGTGGTACATCCTGATGAGAGGCTCATCATGATGCGGAATGTTCCTCTCGAGATTACCGAGCCCACAAAGAAGCTCCTTGTCTGCACATTCTCTTGTGTTCTCATCCACCTCTGAACTGAAAAGATCAAGTCTGTTGTCACAGATTTTATTTTTGGCGAATACGCACGAGTGTGCATATCTTTGTATTAGAAGGAAGTAGTTTTATGTACAAGAGAGCGGCAAGCGGCATTACAAAATCAAAAAAATGGATCACATAATGGAAACTTGAACAATCTTCAGAGAAGCCGATCATGGCAGTGCAGGCTCTAGCCGTGTGGTAAGGCATTCAGGCCCTTTGCTCCAGCCTCGATCCAGCGTTCGCCCTCCAACTTGATGACCTATAGAGTCTCGGCGGTTGTGGCCATTTCGTTTCGTAAACAGCGAGCGTTCCGTTCCTTCCAAAGATGCCACGACACCAGCACGAAGAGTGAGTCCATACCTTTACGTCGATCACCATTGAAACCCGTACACAGCCTTCGCCACCACCTGATGGTTGTTGGGGCTGTTGCTGGCAACTCGAGGCCAAGGGTTTGCATGGCTAAGAACCACACCTCCCTAGAGTAAGAACATTGGGCGATGATATGGTCTATGGACTCAACTTCCTGGTCACAGAGATAACAACTTTGCTATGCGTCGAGCCTATGTCTCCTTCTGTCCCCTATCCAATGTCGGGCCTGAATGCACACACAGATGAAGGTGCCTCCCTCTTCCATAAGATCTTTCCCTGGAATCACCTGCTTGATGTTGCGCTCACCGATTTTGCCGCAGAGATCCTCATCTTCCTCAGCACTGCTGTCATCATTGTATGGTGACAAACAATGAATGGGATTTGTCGCTAGATCCAAACCAGAGCCAAAATCTCTAAGGTTTGAAATCTTTTGCTGCTTAGAACCTCCAAGTGAAAATTGTAGCTGCTTCTGCCACCTTGAATTAAGGTGTGGCATGATCTACCCTCGTCTAGATTCACTTCACCACACATGCATGGGCATCAATATGAAGTATAATTAGCACATTAGGCAAGTATTTTAAAAACAGTGGACTTGTGAAATGTACAACATTATTGATAGATAGAATAGAAAATTTTGTAACAGAACTATATAGGGAACGTGGAAAAACTCTTGGAGGTCGCCTAGAAGGAGCAGGTACATGGCCACATTGCCCTGCACCGTATCCGTGCCGCCACGTGAGGAAATATATAGGGAACGAACAAAACTAGCGCAGTTGTGTTGGATTCTATAGGGATTCTATTCGAGGGCCGCGGAAATGCCACCCTAGTAGCACAACACACGTGGATGACCTCTGCTGCCTTACCGCAATTGATTTCATATCAAAAGGTCATCAACTACGAAATTGGAGTTCTGTTACCAGCCCATGTCTGATCAATGGATAGACGGCTTTGTGTAACTTTCATGATTTTCTTTATTTCCTTCTATGTATCCGGAGTTTAGAGCTTGGCTCATTGTACTTTATCAAGTTCATTTTAATAAAAGTCCAGTAGGGGCCGAGGCGACCCCTCCTATTTACTTAAAAAATATAAAATTGGAATTTTCATTGAGATCTACAACTTTGGTTTTAGTAGGACAATTGGATGAGACGGCAAGTGAGTCCACCACGCACATCAGTGACATGGAGTAATGCAAGTAGCCTCAGCCAAGGATATCTGAATGGCAAACTAGGTGCAGAGAGGCGCTACAGATAAACATATCAAAACTGAACAATGATGAAGACATCATTTAGGACTGAATCAAATTATTATTCACTCCAAAATTCATAGTATATGCGGCATACAAAATTTGAGAATGTACCATATAATTAAGCATTATCAAAAATCCAGAGGTCACATGTTTATATGGTCAAGAGGTCGAAGCCTCAGCTGCATCGTGCGCTTTGGGCAAAGGCGCTGACAGGAAACGACTGGGTGGACTTCTCTAGCTGAAAGCTGAGCTGGTCACCAGCACGGCTGACGTGGCTGAGCCCAAGCCACGCAAACTCCACCTGAATCCTCACACCGGACAAACGGCTGATGGGTCCGGACTTGATGGTGCCACTAATGATGCTCTCAAATCGGAACTGGAAGTGCTTTCCAGCGATGCTAACAAAAAAGTTGCATTCACCAGGTAGCATCACTTGAAAAGCACCACCAGGGTGGAGCACGTAAGACTTCACACCGAGTGGTAGAAGACGCCTTGGCATGTTGCTCTGCTCTAGGACATCATAGGCCGTTTTGGCCGCATCGTCCCCCGTCAAGTTGGCCGAGGTGGTTGCTATGGAGGAGACAGCTTGCAGGATGGAAGCAGCGATGAGGGGCAACGGCAACGAGGACAAGCTCTTGGTGGTGGCACATGACTGCTATTGTTTTTTTTTTTGTGCCTTAGGCTTGAAGATATGGTATAACCACAAGTGTAATCTGTCTACTAGTATGCTGGCTGGGAAAATTGTAAGAGAATTGGGGAGAACGAGATGCCCTTCCTGGGCACTCGGGTACATGTTATATAGGCAGAGAAAAGCCCCCTGTGTGGCTTACAAGATTAGGGTTTGTTACAGAGTTTGTTACAACAAGATATCCCTAGATTTACTCTCTGGCTAACAACCTCTCCTCTTATCTACACGCTAACATAGCGTCTAGGTACATGCTAACTAATCCTTATCATCTAACACTCCCCCTCAATCTTAGCCACTAACAAGGTTAAGATTGGTTCTGAATTGTTTCAACCGCACAACAGGAATTGCTTTGGTGAAACCATCCGCGAGTTGATCTCCGGAGTTTATAAACCGTCCAATAATTTTGCAGTGACCCTTTCTCTCACAAAGTGAAAGTCGATCTTGATATGTTTCGTCCTGGCATGGAACACTGGATTCGCAGAGAGATACTTGGCGCCCAAATTATCACACCACAACCTCGCCGCAGGTGGATGTCGAATGCGCAGTTCAGTCAACAACTTCTATATCCACATAACTTCCACAGTAGCATTAGCAAGCGCTTTATACTCCGCCTCGGTGCTAGGCCGGGACACAATAGCTTGCTTCCTCGCAGTCCATGAGACCAGGTTGTCACCAAGGAAAACCACAAAGCCACCTATAGAGCGTCTATCATCAACATAGCCAGCCCAGTCAGCGTCAGAGAACGCACTGACCATCATTGATCACGACGGCTTGATCTTAAGTCCCATCTTCATAGTGCCATGAACATACCTCAATATCCTTTTTACAGCGCTCTAATGCACGGTGGTGGGTGCATGCAAGTACTGGCACACTTTGTTGACCGAATAGGATATATCTGGCCGTGTCAAAGTTAGGTACTGAAGGGCACCTACCACACTTCTATACTGTGTGGCATTGTTCGGTCCAAGTGGATCACCATCAGCGAGACTTAGTTTCTCCGTGGGAGACATTGGTGTATCTACTGCCTTAGCTTTGTCCATCCCTGACCGAGATAGGATGTCAGTGGCACACCGCCCTTGAGACATCACCAAACCATCAGCACCCTTGGTTACTTCGATGCCGAGAAAATAATGAAGGTCCCCCAAGTCCTTGAGAGAAAATTCAGCCTAGAGATCCTTAAGAAGAGCTGTCGTTGCTTGTTGTGAGGAGTTGGGTACAATTATGTCATCCACATAGACCAAAACAAACATGCTGCATCCCCCTCTATGATAGTAAAACAAGGATGTGTCTGCCTTTGACGCAACAAAACCGAGAGCCTGAAGCCTCTTGCAGAGCCGTGCATACCACGCCCGAGAGGCGCCTGCTTCAAGCCATACAGTGCTTTATCAAGACGACAGACAAAACCTGGATGTTTCTTATCTGCATAACCAGGGGGTTGAGTCATGTAGGACTCCTCTTCCAGGATGCCATGAAGGAATGTGTTTTGGACATCAAGCTGCCTTAGCGACCAACCTTTTGTAACTGCAATGGAAAGAACAAGCCAAATCATAGCTGCCTTGACCACCGGGCTAAATGTCTCCTCATAGTCAACACCATACCGTTGCTTGAACCCCTTGAGAACTAGGTGTGCCTTGTACTTATCTATAGTGCCATTAGCCTTGCGCTTGACTTTGTACACCCATTTGCATCCAACAATATTTTTACCCTTGGGTCGTGGCACAAGATGTCAAGTCTTGTTCTTCATCAACGTGTGGTACTTGCTATCCATGGCTGCTCGCCAATTCTTCTTACCAAGAGCATCATCAAGTGTTGCTGGTTCTTCTATAGCAAGGGCACTGTGCATACACCACTGTATCGTACCGTCAGTGTACGTTTTCGGTTGGCGAATTCCCCGTTGGAGGCGAGTAGCGGCACGTTGAGCTCCCAAGTCTTCGGTGGGCGCAGGAATAGCTCCAGACGGTTTAGCCGCATACAATCCGGGTGACCGAATCACAGTGGAAGTTTGTGCCGCTGGAGCGGTGTCAGTGTCCCCCGCGTCCGGATCCGTCTGTGGCGAGGGCGAGGGTGCGGGCGGTGGTGTAGAAGATCTTGCATCCCCAGTCTCAGATCCCGCGCGTAGGGTGGACGCGGCATCCCCTGATCCTGAGCTGACCCATGGCGAGACAGGAGTGGTGCCAGAGCCCGAGGTAGATGCGCCCGCCGCCGCCACTGTATCTACGCCAGGGAGATCAGCCTCGGGGCCGGAGCTGCCTCCTAGTAGGGGACACATGAAATATGGCCCTCCGGCATCCGTTTGAGACCGATTTTGCGTCGTTTGCTCATGGATTTCAGAACCTGTTGCAAGCATAGTATCACCAGGACTTGACATGGGATTAGTATAACTAGGAGAATGCAAATCATGATCAAGTGCATGTGTGTCCCCGAGGCTAGTATATTTGTTAAGGATATCAGGCAAGAGCTCGAGCTCCTTGTGAACCCGAGCACCAACATTTGGATGGAGAGACGCAAAAGGAAAGACGTGTTCAACAAAAACAACATCTCAAGACACATACACACGGCCTTGTTTGGGATCTAGACATTTGTAACCCTTGTGCAAAGTACTATAACAGAGGAAAACACATTGCATGGATCTGAAGGAAAGTTTGCGAGCATTACAGGGACGAAGGTTGGGCCACACCGCACAACCAAACATGCGAAGATGACTGTAATCTATTTTTTCCCAAATAAGCGTTCATACAGTGTTGATCCCTGAATAACCCGAGATAGAAGGCGATTGAGGAGGTACATCGATGTGGAGAAGGCCTCATCCCAAAATTTTAGGGGTAAAGAGCCATGAGCAAGAAGAGTAAGTCCAACCTCGACTATGTGGCGGTGTTTGCGTTCTGTAGACCCGTTCTGCTGATGAGCATGGGGGCAGGAGACATGATGTGTGATGCCAATGCGTGTAAAGAAGGAATTGAGAGCCTGATATTCACACCACCCAATCAGTTTGAACCACACGGATTTTTCGCCCAAATTGACGTTCTACTAGGCTTTGAAAGTTATGAAAACACTGAAATACTTCAGATTTATGCCGAATCAAATAAAGCCAAGTGAACTTGCTATAATCATCAATGAAGGAGACATAATAATCAAATCATCCAATAGATGTCCCTTCCGTGACGAAAGTGTAGCGTCATTGATGACCATGTCCCTAGTAGTGTTAGGGCAGGTCCCCAGACATCGGAGAAAATGAGGTCCATGGGACCTTTTGACACAGTAACAGACTTTGGGTAAGGCAATTGATGACTCTTGCCTTGGTGACACGCATCACACACCCTATCTTTATTTGAATCACTAACAAAAGGAAGACTATAATGATCTACGACTTGCTTGACAACTTTAGAAGACGTATGGCCTAAATGATGGTGCCATAAAGACATGGATGTCTTGACAGCACTGTAGGCTTGTTTATTGGATGATGAACACAAAGTGGATGAAGAATGCAACAGGTAGAGCCCTCCTTCACATCTGCCTCTGTGGAGGGTTCTCCTCATCACCTATCCTTTATCAAAAAATGGTCGGGATGAAACTCGAGATAAACATTGTTATCTTTAGCAAGTCGATTGACAGAGCAAAGGATTTTGTGGGATTGAGGAACATGCAAAACATTATTGAGATAAAGATCTCTACTAGGGGAACGCAGGGTACTATGACCAACGTTAGCAATCTCCATACCTGCACCGTCAGCCGCATAGATGTGGTCACCGCCATGGTACTTGTTCCTCATGGTGAGGCACTCCAACTCCCCCGCGATGTGGTCAGTGGCACCACTGTCCATGTACCAGTTCGTGTCCACCCCATATGAACTGGACATGGCCGAGGAGGCGCTCTTCTGCGGTGGGCCTGTGTAGTTGCTATCGAAGCGCTTGAAGCAGCGATGCGCGGGATGCCCCTCCTTGCCACAGATCTGGCAGAACAGCCCGCCTGGAAGTTCCGTCCATGGCCAGAGCCGCCGCCGCGTCCACCACCACCGGGGATGAATCCACCACGGCCACCATTGCCACGGCCACCACCATTGCCATGTGATGGGTTGGAGGAGCCACCACCGTTGCAGCCCCCTTGGTGGCAGCGTTTGTGGAGAGTTGGGCACTGCCACCGGCGTTGAGATCCTTGCGCTGCTCATGCGCAATGAGCTGGGCATAGAGCTCCGACACGGTGATCGGCTCGACCCTGTTAGCAACAGATGTGATAACCGAATCAAAATCCTCACCAAGTCCTGTGAGGATGTAGGTGACGAGATCCTTGTCCTCCAGCTTCTTGCCGGCCGATGCCATGTCATCGGCGAGGCCCTTCATCTTGACGAAGAATTCAGCGACCAAAGAGGAGCCCTTGGACGCCGTTTCCAGCGCCATGCAGGTGGAGATGATGCGGGCGCGCGACTGGGAAGCGTGCTGCTCATGAATGGCAGCCCAAAGCTCAGCGACAGACATAGCCGAGGAGATTTGCGCAAAGATGTCCTTGGACAACGACGAGAACAAGGAGCTGAGGACCTATTGGTCCTGAGTGACCCACTTCTCATAAGCAAGGTTGGGAACTGGGTCTCCCTTCTTTCCGGTGGCCATATCCATGGCACCGTTGAGGAAGGCGGCCGGCGGCGTGGCACCAGGCTTGATGTAGGCACCGAACTATGCGCCCTTGATGGTGGAGGAGACATGCGTGTGCCACATGTTGTAGTTGCCGCGCGTCAGCTTCTCGGAGATGGGTGGGAGGAAGCCGAAGGCGAGCGACGAGAGGCCGCCGCCGGCGGCAGCGGATGAGCCTGCGGCCATTTGGATATATTTCCGTAAGGAAAGAGAAAACGAGCTTGATACCATATAAGAGAATTGGGGAGAATGAGATGCCCTTCTTGGGCACTCAGGTACATGTTTTATTGGCAGGGAAAAACCCCTGCGTGGCTTACAAGGTTAGGGTTTGTTACAACAAGATATCCCTAGATTTACTCTCTAGGCTAACAACCTCTCCTCTTATCTACACGCTAACTGATCCTTATCATCTAACAAAAATAACTGTGGAAGCCATTGCCTCTCCCTCCAATTTATATAGTCCCTCCAACTGATACCGTCAGAATCAGGTTTTAATTATATTTATTTTAGCCTAACTGAGTCAATAAAATGAATGTCAAATTAAAATGGAATGAATCAAAATTTATGTTTTCCATTCATTTCTTTATAATAAATTCATAGATCCAGCAACCATTTAAATAGAAATCAACCAACGTTTATTTTTTATTAACTCTCCATTGAAACCACCGTCAAATATAAGTATGGAAAATGAATCCTTATATTTGTCTATCTTTTATGCACTAATAATGGACCCCAAATTAATCCAGGCGAATATTATTATTTAACATTGATTTTTTTCGTATTTAATGATAGAGAAATATATGAAACCTAACATCAATATTCTGGGAATTTCTAGTCTTTCCAAACACACTAAAACATATGAATTAGTCATGCTCGTGTGTGGATGTTTTGCTTAAACATTTGAAACATTTTTGCTATATAGTCAAATTTTCGGCAACCATGACCATTCATGTTTATCAAGACACACAAATGTTTCTATAACATAACTCATCTATTATCCCACATCAAAGAATAGGTTTGTGGCCAGCTCATCTCCCGGAGTTGCGGTGCCACTATATATTTAAGGGTGGAGCAAGGGTTTAGAGTTTTTTCTTGATCTGCATGAGAAGATCTTCTTGTTAATACCAGAAACCTGGGGTTGTCTAGCCACCGTGGATCGAGTTTTTTTTTTAAAAAAAAAATGAGTAATTTGGTTCACTTCTCAGTTTGGTCTTTTTTTTTCTAATTTCCTTGCATCAACCAGTTACACAAGCATCAACTTGACGGTACTTTAAAATTAAAAACAGCTGGTGAAACTGATCTTCACATCGGTTTGTGTTACGAACCATCGGTGATGATGGAATATCAATGTTTTATGTTACCAACCGGCGGTCACAATCCCTCCCATTTTCACCATCAGTTAGTACCATGATTGTCTATTTGAAATCCAAGAAAATAATATGTGTCTGGACATCCTTAGTGCACGCATACATGATCGGAGTACAACAGAAAGTGTATGAACACAATAGCAAGTGAGGATTGCAGTGGGGAAAAGGATTGTAGCACCACAATATTGGAAGTTACTGAACACAGACACCAGTAGTTCAGTACTAGTATGTACCACGTTTTGCAAAGAACTCAGGTAACATGGAGAAACAAACTAGCAAAACAAACAAAAATCTTAAACGAACGTACACATAAACGAAATGAAAATACAATCGCCACTAGCAGCTATCTTATCACCAGCACTGGGACAGACTAGCCTGAGCAGATCCCTTAAGGCACGGCATTCACAACTAAACTAAGCAGGTTGCCAAGGCCGCCCTGGCCGCCGTTGTTGCCGTGGTAGCTGTTGCCGGCCCCAAAGACTGGGAGTGGGAAGGCAAACCAGTTGCCGAACTTGTTGGCAAAGCCGCCCATGGAGACCTTGTCTGTCATTACGGCTACTAACCTGGTATGGGCGCCGCGGTTTGTCTGCAAGGCGAGGAGGACATAGCGCCCTTCTGCTGGTGGTAGGCTGCGCTGAGCCAGCCATGAAAGGCTGCCGGCAGCGACGGCAACGGTGAGGAAGAGGAGCACAATGGAACAGCGTGGTCCGCCGCCCTCCATGGTGAAAAATCTATCTATCAAATTATCAGTAGTAATGGTTCGGCCACTGAGAGTGAGAGGGGTTGAGGGTCAGTAAGTCCCCTATTATATGAGGCTATGAGCTAGCAGTATGTGTGTAACTGCGAACTAGTAGGCAAGGACACACCACGCATATCGCATTGGGGAGCAGTACTGTGTAGCCGTTGTCCCATGCTGTCCATCCACTGCAAGTAGCACATGGTTGTTTGACAGAATGCTGTACAAGGCATATCTGAGTGCGGACGATATATTCGCTGGTCAAACTAGCTAGACCGTCTACTGATGCCTTCACATTCTCGTTGTACCTGTTGGGAGTGGCAAACGACATAATCAAATATTTACAGAATAATTTAAAATTGGTTTAAAGTTTGTGCTATTGCAGGACGAAAGAAAAAGCAGCATACTGCATAAAATCGAGGTCCAATTGTGTGCCAGTTTCTGCCATCTATTGCCCAGCAGCAAGAGAGTTTGCATACCGGAAGTCCGAAACAGTTGTCCCATGCAAAAGGTGCAACAGTTGTCCCATGCAAAAGGTGTTCGGTTCAAAAGATCAACTCAAGTCTGAAGCAGTGGCGGCGTTGACGGCGGGTACAGTCAAATTAGGGGTCACAATAAAGCATACCGGAGTAATTTTCTCTTTATAGGCCACTGCTGACTTAGGTGGCCATCATGGTCTTCGTCAGTATGCAAAGCAAGTTACCAGTAGCACCATGAGTATGGGCATACTCTGGACTTATATCCACATTTGTAATATAAAATAGTATGGTGCTAACATGAACAACTTGAATCTTCCATCAACTCCATGTACTACAGTGCTAAATGCTAAGTGCTTTGGTCATAACTAAGAGTGTGATATTTTGAAATTATTTATGACTAAGAAGTTGTGGAGTACAAAATGATGATTTATCGACAATTATGTCTCCATGAACCTAAAGTTCGAATTTTGTGACATTTGTTTATTTGGACTTGATCGATTGAGTGTTTCCTTAATCTATATAATTTACTAATTTAGAATTGTTGATTGTGGGAAATATCAAATATATCATTTTTTTTGCAAGGAAAATTCGTCGATTTTTTAAGGATATAAGATTTTTTATAATAAAAGATTTATTAATTTTAAGATCGTTACATCGAGATGATACAAAGACCTTAAAACACTTATTGTCTTTGTATAATAATGATACACACAACCTTACAAAAGATCTTAAAATAGAAAGACACACTAATGACACTCAATCTGAAGATCAGACTGCCCTGGATAAAAAACTCATTGGTGCAAATGTTTCATTTACTAGCAGGTAGCCTTTATTAAATCCCTCACTTATTATTTTTTTGTAAACCATTTGTACAACCTATTTCAGTCAAGTTTACTACTAATACGGTCAAGTACTCAACTGTTGCTTTCATGTGACCTGAAACCAGAAATTTGTTCGTGGACCTTTTTTTTGACGTAAATATTCGTGGACTTGTTGACTGACAGGAGTGCATATGGTAGTGCTGAGCCCCCGGCAACTTTCGTTCCTTGTTTGTTTTTTTCCAACGTCCTGATTTAGACCCCCTGTTTCTGATTTTCTATGCCATACTTAATCTATGAACATAATAGGTAGAACCAAGCGAACTCTCTGTCTGTATATACAGGTTTGATCAGAATCGTATAGACAACTGACGCCCAACGTACAGCAAGGGGTTGAATTAATTTCCACAAGCTCGCAGACGCACGTACCTTATCTGAAGGACATTTTTCAACGTCTCCCATGCTTTTCAGAACTTAGCAGTATATATATATATATATACGCCCTATTTGTTTGGGTTTTATCGTCCTGCAGGTCGTGCGACTATTATGTCCAACTGCAACTTAACGAACGTGTCATGTGTTATGGACAAGCATAAGGCTGTTTTTTAAGGGGGTGGGGAATTATTATTAAACTTGGTACATTAGATCCCTAAATTACATATCAAAGAAAAATATTTTATCTAGATTCTTCCATTATTATCTTCTTCTCTAGTTGCTTTTCTCTATTCAGAACTGAGGCGCTTTTGAACAGGAAAACTAAATCATTGTCCTCATAGTGAATCTAATGATCAAATATAAAATATTGGGCATGCCAAAACTTACACGAACGAACCCATTGCATCTGAAAATGATGAAAGAACATCATTTGCATGGTCGGATACTGGCTACAAATTCATCACCTCCAACCCATGATTCATCATATATGCCTTATTTGGTCTCCATGATCTCGTCGATAACAATGGGATCGACCCTTAGTGGCTAGCCTCGTGGAGAATGCTTAGGCGCACCTGCCCGTTTGAAGATGCCATAAATTGGCATCCTTCACATAAAATTGACCCTTGTAGTAATTATCAAGTAGTACTATTACTACCAAGACTTGTAGAAGCCGCTACAAATCAACAATTTGTAGAGGTGGTTGTCCAAGCTTTTCTAGACATCGACTTTCAGAAATCAGAATTCAGGACAAAAAAAAAAGATTTATTTTAATCCAAGGAAATCCCTACCAGGCCCACACGTAACAATTCGAGACATACATCTCTAGCCACTACATCTCAAAATTAATGTTAGTTGTAAATAAGAGGTAGATACATTCATTTTATTTTCTGTTTACTTTATATGAAATGAATATTTCCGACCCTAAAAGAAAAAAAAAATCAACATGAAGGGAATCCAATGTCAGATAAAAAAATGTTAATGTCAAACTGTGAGAACTTCAAACCAAAATTCCATTGGATAAATGATTTCAAATGAAATCATCATGAACTACAATGAGATGTGCAACTTCATTTTTTTATCGTTTTTCCATCCAGAGCCATTCAAAAAATTTGAATAACGAAATGCGCAAACTCAAACTAAATTTGGGACCATAGATTATTTTAAATTAAAAAATTATCAACTGCAATATTTAAGATCATGTCAAGATCTGTCACTTTGATTTTAGTTATTACTCTATCTGAGGTCGTTTGAAAAAAATATAGCATTTGTGGGATCTAAATGATTTCAAAAGAAAACATCGTCAACTACCGAGTTGTAGATCTCTTCCATATACATCTTTCAAACAATGTTTGTCTTCATCCGACATGGTTGAAAACATTATAAATTTTATTGTGCTATACAAGTTTTAGAGACGAACCAAATGCCCAAATTAGCCAACTGCCTTTAAAATTTGATTTGTGTAAAGGCGGCTAGGAACGAATTCCAGTGGACTCTAGAAATACATACCAATTCAAATTGCGGCTCTAAAATGTCAACATTAGAGAAGGTTCGGCTTACTAATACTCACCTCTAAAAACATAGGGTCTTTAAGAATCGATTTCTGGACAAAACCATTTTAAAAGATTTTATAGAGCTGTCTCTATTAAAAAGATGAAGACTAAAAAGTATTTATATATAGTAGTGGAAGTCGTTGCATGTAACAAGATCCTGATCAAAACACAACTAATTTCATTGCTAGATTTATTTTTGGTACTAAAAGACTGAGAAAATTATAATAAGAAACTGAGTTAAAAGATAGATCATGGGTCTCTGGCGGGAGGAAAATGGGCAGCGGCGTCTGACAAGCTTTAGTCTATTAATTTTTGAAAGAAAATTCAGCATCGGTCCCACTACTTACGCTAGTCAATTATTTGAAGTCAGAAATACGGACTAGCATTAATTCCTGCAATCTACGTAGGTTTATTCGTTGGTCTAAGGCCAGTCTCAATGCATGTTTCATGGGTGTGTCATGCACATTAAATATAGTGCCACATCAGCAAATTGCTGACTTGGCATGGTCATTAAATGGGAGAGTTTCATCAGATGAGAGAGGAGTTTCATCCCCATGAAACTCATCTGGCTCGGTTACCTAGTTTGCAGTCTTGGTAACTGTGTCATGAAACTATGCATTGAGACTGGCCTAAGCACGACGCGCTGAGTAGAGCTTCTTGTGGAATTTCGAAGCGGTCGACGCGCGGTAGAACCGTAGAACAACACACTAATCCATGAGTCTCGAACAAATAGTAAATGCTCCCGTCTAGATATCTGCAGCACGTTCAATCGCTAACAATTTTCCCGAAGGATCAAGGAGAAACGCGTACTACGTACCGCACTGGTCCGGCCAGCATATAATGGGCGACAGACCATTGCCATGGGAGGCAGCTAAAACGCATCACAAAAAGAATTGGCAAGCTCACTAGCTCAGTACTAAGGAGAGATGGCCTGCTTCCATGTTCATAAGCTTCTTCCACTACCGCCTGTCCCATATTGTTTCAGGACCACCCTCCTACTCATAGTCTTATGCTCAATGCTCTCCTGTTCCTCCCACGCGAAACCTTGCACCAAATGCTGCGACGACGGTGACGACTCTGCCGCCGAGGATCCAGTGTTCAAGTTCTCCTACGACTCCGACAAACGATACTTGGTCGTCGTCCCTCTGCGCACCATGCAGGTGCCATCCTTATTCATCTCACCGAGGATACCACCAAAAGGATCCCTGGAGCCCTCTGGTCCCACATGGACGACGATAACATATAGCGTGATTGTGCTGGCCATGTGCAAATATATTTTGTTTGCTATATAGTTGCAATATTATTATTTTTATCCTTCATTATCCCAGGTGCCTGGGGACAAATGGCCGTAGAGATATTATAATCTTTATGATATATAGCCTTGTTTTCAATTAATTTGTAATGGTACTAGAAGCTGTTTTATTTCAATTTGAAGTGAACTTGATTGCCATGCCTGGTATGTAAATATTATTTATCGATACTTTTGTTGCAACGAGTCTTATCCATTGTCACTGCATTGCAAAGTTTTTGTGTTCCCACTGTACATTTTATACGTATTAGGACTTGAAAAGACACTACTAGAGAAGTGTTAGATCCTAACTGCCGGATCCAAAAATTGAGTTGAGGAATACATGAACTGACAGTGAAATAGCACATATCAAAGCTAGTGCGTGGTGCCACTACTAAAAAATGATTTGTAGCAACACCTCTTCTTTTTGGTGGGCGGCGCAACACTGCAATAAATCGGGCTTCTGTAATGGTGTACTAGAAGCTGATTTATTTTAATTTGTAGTGCACTTGATTGCCATGGCTGGTATGTAGATATTATTTATTGTTACTTTTGTTGCAACAAGTGTTGTCCATTGTCACTGCATAGCAAATTTTTTGTATTCCCACTATCCTTTTTATAATGTGTGTTAGGACTTGAAAAGTCACGACTAGAGAAGTGTTAGATCCTAACGGCCGGATCCAAAAATTGAGTTGAGGAGCGCATGATTAGTGCATAATCTGATTGTCCCATAGCCTAGATTTATTGTAGTGTTACGCCGACCAAAAAAAGAGGTGTTGCTACAAATCCCGGATCCAAAAGTTGAGTTGAGAAGCACATATCACAGCCAACACGGCGCCTGTACTAAAAAAAAATTTGTAGCAACACCTCTTTTTTTTTTTGGGGGGGGGGGGGGGGGGTCGACGTAGCACTACATATAAATCCAGACGTCTTTGACAATCAGGTTATGACAATCAGAAGCTATTTCCTGTCATTGCTATAGTGACGAAATAACTATCATCACAAAAGCTAGGTCACTAACCGGCCTCTATGACCGCCAAAGAACATCGTCATTGATATAGTGACGATAGTCCTCCTGCCATTGATGCAATGATACATCTAAACTCGTTAAAACATATTGAACAGAATAGCGACACACGTATGATGACATTATGGCACATATGACGTAACAGATGATATGGAAACTCACATTTGGCCCATATAGCATGAGGCTTTTTAACTATAATTTTCATTTACAATCAGCCCAATTGGCCAAAATATTTTTTAGCCCAACTGCTAGCGCTCCTTTTTCCCATTGCAGCCCAACATTACAATCCAGGCCCACATTGTGGGCTGGCCCAATTAAAAAATTAATAAGAGATTATAAAACACTTAACCTCAAAAAAAAATTAGTCACATCTACTACTACATATAATGCACCAAAAAAAACTTTCCTAAAGCCACACTACAAATTATCCCCCACAGTCATTATCTCTCATAATCTCTTCTAAGTGCACCCAAACTAATGCACCCAAAACCCAATCAATATTTCAAATGAATGGATGAGATGCACTCTAACCTCCTCTTTCTCTTACTCACTCAAATCCAACGCACGAGATTGCAGCGATCAAACTTCATCACTCATCCTCTCTCCCCCCCCCCCCCGTCCCACACCCACCCGTGGCGTGAAGCGCGAGGCACCTCTGCCAGCCTGCAATTAACAGACGCAATTAATAGATGCGAAGTGCGAGGCAAACTCCACGGACGACTCATCTCCCCAGGCGCGACTGCAGAGTCTCCGATGACTCCTCTCCCTTGGAGTCCCATGGCGTCGCACACACCTCCCCCTCTCTCCCGAGGCGGCGGTGGGCACTGGGCGAAAGCACCCCTGTGGGGCGCCGGCGCGAGCGAGCACCAGCAGATTCCCTCCCTCAACCCCACGCCGGCGGGTCCCGCCATAGATCTGGCGTCGTCGCCACCGGCACTACCTCGACACCCACGGCCGCCGACTCTGCTGCACCGGGGCTCGCGCCTCCGACGGACCCCATCGCGACCGCGCTGCAGCAGGGCCGCCGTCAACGCCGCCGGCCATGACACCCGCACGAGGCTGCAACGACGCCATCCGCCCACTCGCCACGAGGCTACAAGGACGCCGCGCCCGCCGCAACGCCGACGGCCGAGAGGACGCCGTCAGTCCGCCTGCTTGCCCACACGACGCCGGACGCCGGAAACGGTAAGTATACTGCTTTGCTTTCCAATTGCAGATGAACATGGGGCCATCATCGAGATTACTTAGGCACCAGGCGAGGGCGAGTGATCCCCCTGCTGGCCGTCTCCAGAATCAGGTCGAGTCATGATCTACGGCGACAATGAGAGGAGTACGACGCCCATGCCGCCAGCCAGGCTCGCCTCTGGACAGCCCTGGCGCCGCCGCCGAACGCAGTAGCGGACAGCCACGCCGTGGATCCCAGCACGCCTCCGACGAAGAGGGTTCGCGTGTGCAGGCACCGGCACGACGACCGTCTGTTAGGCCGTGCATCTGGACGCCTAGGTTTGGCCTGGACCTAGCAGCAAATGAGTAGCCTGGATCCAGCGCAGTCACGCAGCTCGTCACCGGCACCAACAGGCAGGCGTGTGCATCTCTCATCCTCCCTTTCTTCTCCTAATTTTCCTCCTCTTCTTGCTATGGTTGAATCCGTTGGTCTTGTCTTGGATCTGCAGCACCCGTGTACTCTCTAATATGTGCTTCGATCGTAAGTGTCCGATGGTATTCTGCTGAGAAGAGGCGTAGGTCCAATCCTGTATGCATCTTGGAGGTATGAGATGTATAACTGGCTCTCTTGCTTGTCTGTAGACTGTAGTTGATACTTTAGTCTGACAAATAGAACGTGAAGCCCTGCAATTGATGATAGTTTCTCTAGAACTATAATTTTTACCCATACAAATTTGCAATACAAACTAACGTTTAGTCATTACAAATATATCCATTTGCTTTTCAAAAAGAAATTAGTATTATCTTTGGCAATAAATTTTATTGACAAATTGTGTGTTAAAACTATTCTAGCATTTTTTAGAAATTAGTATTATTCTTCTCATGATTCTATCTTGGAGCTTGGTTAATTTTTTATCTGATTAAAGTATACATTCACTGATGTAACTTTGGTGACCAACAGGGTGCTGGCTGCAACGCAGATGCCTCAGGAGGCTGCTGGTTGGTTCCAATGAACATAAAAGTGCTTATTTCATCAATCACTCGCCAAAGCTACTGAAGTCCATTGATTCTAGAACAGACAGCGTGATTATGTATATCTTAACATGCCTTAATTATTTACTTGGAACCAATATATTTTTTTTTGACAGTTATGGTACTTAGACTCTTAAGAAGGGCGGCCCTGGTGTAGTGGTAGTGCTTTCCACTTGTTACCGGTTGGTCCAGGGTTCGAGCCCCAGACTCCGCACATTTGTGCGGGTATCGTTCTGGTTGCAATTCCCTTCCCCAGACCCCGCGTCAGCGGGAGCCTATGGCACTGGGTACGCCCTTTTTTTTATGGTACTTAGACTCTTCTATTTTTTAGTCACCGGGGATTCTTGCTGAGGCACAATACTCTCAGAACAATTATGGTCCCTGCTGCGCACTGGTTGGGGTTCATGCACTTTTATAAGATGGGGGAGGGCATGCTCCTTGTTCCTGATAGCCCTCCCTGTATGAAGTGGAACAGGTACAACTCTAAGGTGTAGTTAGATTACATTGCTTTTGGTTTTCTGTACATTCTCCATTCAGTTCAGTAGGCAATTGTTTGGGAAAAAAATAACTCAATGTCTATGATATGAATTGCAATCTACAAGAAATCTTGTAATCTGTGACGGATTTGACAGAACGGTTCATCCTAATGATGGGGGAAGAGAATGATAAAAGTTGAGGACTTGGGAGTTAGATGGGATGATCAATATTCCAGTGTGGTCTTTTTTTTAAAAAAAAAATCATCAACTGGTATATGGATTGAGGCCCTAATTTAAAACTTATTCTTTTACTAAATTCAGTTATGAAACAATATTCGCCTTCGCTGGGGATGACTCTGCCCGATCCCGCTCCCCGCTCCCCATCTCCGGCTCCTCCATCTCCTGCATCTTTACCCTGCCGATTCCGCCTCCTCCATCTCCTTCTCGGGCGGGAGATGTGCCGTAAGTATGGGTCAGTTTAACATCTTCAAATTTGCATCCTGATGTTATGACTTCTTTTCCTCAAGGACACCTTTTATCGATTCTTAGAAGGGTCATGTATGTTCACATTGCAGGAGTAGTAAACTATACCTGCCGGCGAGGCTTAACAAAGGCTCTTCAACTTGCTCAGTAATGGCAGATGTTGGGGCCAATTTCTCTTTCTGGGTTGCTTAGAGTAGCAACGATCTTGCAGAGACTTTTGTAGGTGCATGTTCTTGCACCGAGATCTCTGTTCAATTTGATGTCATGCTTTCATTTCATTGTCAACGTCAGGGCTAATCTCTATGTTTTTATTTTGAAATAGCATAAACTAATGTAGTTTATTTATATCATTGGCTGATTACAAGACGGAGGGCAATGAGAAAAAGCTATGAACAAAATTGTCATATCATTTTTGCTCTTATTTCTCTACTACAAAACATAGTGTCTAAAAAACATCTGTCAAAATCTCATCGACTGATTGTTTTTAAGTGTGTCCCCTAAATGAATCCGTGGCAACGCACGGGCACCATACACCAGTAGGAATATGTACATAGATATTTCGGGCCACCTCTACAAATTATAAATAAAAACTGATGCAAAAAGTAGATGATGGGTCCTGTATTGCCAGCAGCAGACTCGTCGGATACTAGCCGGCAGAGATGGCAGCGGCCGGCGGCACGTAGCGAGGAGCAAAAGGGGCGGCAACGCGGTTAAAGTCTGTTAAGTTCAAAGATATTTCAACATCCAGTTTCGGCCCACTTACGTTAGTCAATTACATGAGGACTCAAATACATACTAGCACATTCCTGCAT
Source organism: Themeda triandra (assembly GCA_018135685.1). Taxonomy (NCBI): domain Eukaryota; kingdom Viridiplantae; phylum Streptophyta; class Magnoliopsida; order Poales; family Poaceae; genus Themeda; species Themeda triandra. Next base: position 101,842 of record JAENPR010001016.1, on the reverse strand, counting down.
TCTGAGTTGGGTTATTCGTTGGTCTACGCACACGACGCGCTCACATAGAGCTTTCTGTGGAAATTCGAAGCGGTCGGACGCGGTAGAACTGTGTAGAACAACACACTAATCCATCATACTAATTTCCCCGAATGACTGCCGTGCATACATGAATACATCGAAAGGAAAAACAGCTTATTGCTTATTTGGCCTCGAAAAAAAGTTCAGTTACTTATTTGGTCTAAATTTTTTTCGAAGTTGCTTATTTCGTCCGAAAGTAAAATTTTATTACTTATACGGCCTTCTGTCAGCTCCGTTGGCTCCTTCTGTTAGAACTCCCACTCCAGCACATGTGAAAAGTCAAAAATACCCCTCACCCATCAACATCTCTCCTGCCCCCCGTGACCCCTCCCCGACTCTCCAACGCGTGAAAATAAAAAAAAAAATGGCTGGTGCCTCCGCATGGCGGATGGCCGATCCGGCGCCGACGGCATGCCGGAGCTGGCGCCGCTCCTCCCAGCCGTAGATCCGCCGGCGCCACCTCTTCCTTCTCTCTAGCAGGTCCATTCTCGTGAGCCGGAGGTCCAGCACGGGGGTGCCGAGCCCGCCGGCGGCGTTGCTGGTGCCCGGAGGCAACCAGGCGGCGCAGCTGCTGCCCTGGTGCTGGCCCTCCAGGCCGGGACATGCACGACCGGATCTCATATTCTCATGCACGAGACCGGCAGCGGCGTCCTCCACCGCACGGGCGACTGCGGACATCACCATCAGGCCGGCCGAGATCCAGTCTTCATCTCCAGCCCCGTCCGTGATCCTGGCGGCGCATCGGAGGTTCGTGGCGGCGATATGGAACGCTATGGGGCGTCCCCTCCGAGCTCTGGCTTTCACCGCTCCCATCGATGGCTGCGGCCGTCGTCACTTGGCCGACGGCGTCTCTATAGTTTTCCAAACGGGCCGCCCGGCCCGGCACTAGCACGGGCCCGGCCAGGCACGGGCACGATTGGCACGGTGGCCCGCCGTGCCGTGCCTGATAGGGCCAGCGTGCCGAGTTGGCAGCCCAGGCACGGCCCTATCAGGCAAAAACCGGGCCGGGCCGTGCCACCAGGCCCGGCAGCACGCCAATGACCGTGCCGGCCCAGGCACTAACACAAGTAACATCTCACATTACACAAGATTGAATGCAAGTTAACAAGCAAATTAACAGCAAACACACAGCAATTTAGAAAATAGGAATATATTAGGGGCATGTGCAATGGCTGCCTCATTAAAAACCTGCTAGGTAAAAGTCACCCTTGTGAGATAAAACCCCAGTCAGGAAAAGAGTACAGCCTAACCCCATTAAAGTTCAATGTTCTTACAGCATTGTCCAAGTTCTCACATTACACAGACCCAAATTCAAGCTAAAAGTTCAAGTTAAAGTTGAAGCTAAAGATGAAGACTAAAGTAGATCACTAATAAAGATGAAGAGCTTCAACTTCAAGCTTCTTTTCCAGCTGGCCAGCTACAAAAGAACAGATGTAGCATTAGGACATATGACTTTGAAGCACTAATCAGTTAGCAAAGGAAGTAGAATTAAGTTAGGGTTATGATTTACCTTGGCGGCTGGAGCACTTCACTAATCAAGCCAGAGATCTTCAAACTCTTCTTCAAGCTCCTTGTCCTCAACACTGTGTTGCAGCCTTGCCTCCGCTAACTCCCAGTCCTTGATGCAGGTGAGCCACTCCCCCGTCTCCACCTTCAGCCTCCTCTGCCGCTCCTCAATGATCCTGCCAGTCATACTAAACGTAGATTCTGAAGATATAGTAGACACAGGAGTAGTTAAAACATCTTTAGCCAAGATGGACAGCACTGGATATGTTAGTTTGTGCTCATGCCACCATCTCAAGATGTCGAATGAATCATCTAAATGGCTAACAGTGTCACAGTCCAAGTATGAGACAAGTTCAGAAGAAATAGAAGCTGAAGAAGTGGCAGCATGCCGCAAAGCAGTAGCAGATGTATCTCTAGACAAGTTAAGAGTAGAATGCAACATTGAAGTATTAGTACCCCCACCAGAATCATCATCATCATCATATATTTCATCCCAGGCAGACCTTTTCTTACCAGAAAGGTTTTGAGGGACAGTCCTCTTCAACCTAACAGCCCCATATTTCTCCTCATACTTATTGTAAACATCAGTAAGCCTTGCTCTAGTGCCAACCTGGTAAGCAGTATAATCTGTACTGGTAAGATTCCCCAGCTTCCTCAACAATTTAGTAAAACCTTTCATTTTAGCTCTAGGGTCCAAGATGAATGCAAAAGAATACAGCAAAGGTATGTCCCTCCAGTATTTATTATACTTTTCTTGCATAGGTTGAACCACATCTCTCAGGTGAACATCATTAGCATAATCTTTCAGGTGTATAGCTAACTTAATCAGGTAATGAAGCATAAGTGGAGATGTAGGGTAGTAAACACCAGACAAGTCAACAGTAGCTTCATAGAACAGTTCAAGAAACTTAAAAACTTTTTCAGCAAGAGCCCAATGATGTTCAGTAAGAAGCAACTCACCTTGCTCACCTCTAGGATAGTTGGCATGTATGAAAGTAGTGAAAGGAACCTTGTGAGGAAACAAGTTCTTAAGCATGAGATATGTAGAGTTCCACCTGACATCCATATCCAACTGAAATTTTCTAGGTCTAACAGATGAAGCAATGCGGAAGCTCTTATATGCTGCAATTCTCTGGTTAGATGAGTTCAGAAATGATATTGCAGTTCTAAAAACTTCTATCAAAGGTTTAAGAAATTCAAGTGCCTCCTTAACAATCAGGTTGATGATATGACATGCACAACGCTGATGCAAGAATATGGTGCTAACAGCAGACTCAGGTTGTCTTGGATCCTCTACAGGGACCACAAGACCAAGATATTTAGACAAAATAGGTCTAAGCATACGCATGGTAGCAACATTAGATGAAGCATTGCCCAAAGTAATAGCAAACACCTTTTCAAGAACACCATAGTCATGAAGAACAGAATATACTCTATCAGCAATGTTCTGTCCAGTGTGGGAACAGTCAATAAGCACAAGACCAAGAACCCTTTTCTCTAGTTGCCAATCAGGGTTAATGTAATGAGCAACAACACTAAGGTAATCCTCTTTAGCTTTGCCAGACCAAATATCGAAGTAAGACACACAATTAACGATCGGAAAGACGAACCTCAACAAGCTTGCTCTTCCTATCGAAAAACATTTTGGCTAGGTCTCTAGTTGTGGTTTGTGTAGAGACAGCCTTGAACTTAGGATTGTGAGCATTGACAATATAATCCTCAAAAGCAAACAGATTCACCAAAACTAATAGGAACATCAATCCTAGAAAGCGCCTACACGGTTCATTACGAGCACGCATAGGACAGTAATCCCAAGAACGCATAGAACCATCAGGATTAAAAGAAATCTGGGTCTCACTTAACCCCCTAGTCTTCTCCCTCCTCTTAACACATTTATTCCTATGACGACGAAGATGGCCAGTGCCACCTGAAGATCTACCAGAATAACGTTTCTTGCAATGGATGCAGATAGCGCCGACCCTTACCTTCTTACCTTTGGAACCCATCTTGAAGATCTTCTGGAAATCCTCCCAGACGTCAGATGTAGACGGCCGTGACACAGTGTCGCCGTCGGCATCGCCGTCGACGGCGTCGGCGTTCTCACCGTCTTCTTCCAGATCGATGGGGTCCTCTGCCGCAGCTCCTCCTCCTCCACCGAACACAGCGTCACGGCCGAAGAGCTCTTCAAGCTCGTCCGAGCCCATGTCGTCGTCCTCGGAGTTACCAGGGAGGTCGCGCTGCCTCTCCATCTCTTCAACCATGGCAGTCACACTGGCCTCTGTCTCCATCTCAGAGACAGAGAAAGAGGCAGCGGCCGCCGGCGTCTTCCTCACGGGCCCTAGCCCTACCCTCAACCGGCTGCGAGAACAAGACCAAAGAAGATGAAGAAGATGGAAGTTAGAAGATGAAGTCGAGAAGGAAGCAAAGAAGAAGATGAAGATAGATCGGAGCTAGTGTTGTGGTCTTGTGGACTTAACTCGCAGATGGAGCTGCCGGCGACGGAGAAGGAGCAGCGGCTTCGAGCAGCAGCGGATCAGCAGATCTGCACAAAGAGAGAGAGGGTTAGCTCATGAAGACAGGAGAAGAGATGAGGACGAGGATAGAGGAGAGGACGACTGAAGAGCTTGCTTACCTGCTTCGTCGGAGCAGCGGCGTCGTAGCTGCCGGAGAATGAGCTGAAGGGGTGGGGGCGACGGCGACCCGCCGTCGCCGCCGCGGCGGCTGGTCTCCCTTCGCCACGGCTGACGGAGAGGGCGAGAGCCGAGAGGCAGAGCAAGCAAGCGGCGGCGGAGAGGCGAGCGAGTTGCAGCCGCGGGGGGAGGAGAAAATGATTAGGGTTTGGGCGATGGCCGATGGGGAGTGAGGGGGCTGCTTATATGCTGCCAGAACCCTATTGAATGGACGGTTCAGATCAATGGGGAGCTGGATCGGACGGCTGCCGGAGAAAAAGGCCGTGCCTGAGGCGGGCCAAGGCCATTTCCGTGCCGTGCCCGTGCTCGGCCCACGGGCCGAATTGGCGGGCCAGGCACGGGCACGTGACGGGCCGTGCCAGGCACGGGCACTATGGGTGACGGGTCGGGCCGTGTCTGGGCCGTGCTTTCTTGGGCCGTGCCTGGGCCGGCCTGGGCCGGTTTGGAAAACTTTAGGCGTCTCCCTCCACGAACGATGGCAGCAACAGCGACGCCCTCCAGGCTCCAACTAATGACTAGGAGTATACTAGTGACCCATATGTGTTGGTGGTTGTGTACGAGTGTGTTCATTTTTCTTATTTTCTTCTCAGAATTTTCTAGTGATCCATATGTCCTCTAAAAATTATGTGTAAATTACACACAATATTATCGATCGTTACGAACATGTGATTATTTTTCCATGATTATTATGCATGCATGATTTTTTTTTAAAAAAAAGATGAAGTTAGCATGTGTTTAAGGGCATGCACGTTCACTACTTCTCCAGAGATTATGTTTTTTTTACTAGTGCACTAAAACAAGCAAAATTCTGGTTTTTTAATTTTTTTAACCCCAGGGGTAAAATGGTCTTCTTACATGCCACTTAACACCGTTAACTCCTTAAAACTGACGGAAGGCTGTAAAAGTAATTAAAATTTACTTTGAGGCCAAATAAGCAACTTCGAAAAAATTTAGGTCACATAGGTAACAGAACATTTTTCCAGAGCCAGATAAGCACTAAGCTCAAGGAAAAACTCGTACTATGTACCCGTACAGGTCCATCAATATAGATCGGCGGCAGGCCATTGCCATGGAGGCAGCTAAAGCGCATCACAAAGATTGGGATCGAAGCTTATCTAGATAGCTGGGTAGTAGCTACTATGCAGGTGATAACTTGCTTCTAGGTTTGTAAGCTTCTTCTACTATCACTAATCATGTCTTGTTCGTTTTGCTGAAAAAACAGGCTAAACACTAATGTTCAAGAGCGAAACGTTACACCATGGCTGATAAGTTGAAACAAACTTGTTCGTGAACTACCTTTGTGAGCGAATGGGTGTATTACCTGCTAGCTTTATACATATCGAGTCAAATGCAAGAAATAACAAAAAGTCTAGTGAAGTTCGGTGGTAGAGCCATGCTTAAGTTTGGTGTCGTGACTTTTGTAAATCATTTATATTTCCAAATAAATTTGTTATGTCACTACATTCAATAATCTACCTAATAGTACTAGTTATGTACCAAAAGAATTTATATTTTACTAATTATATTTTTAAAGTTTAAAATTATTGAATCTTATAGAAAATGGGAATGACTATTTTTTTTAGACAAAGGGAGCTACGCGGCACTTTGCGCCCGCGTGACGGAGCGGACGACGCGGGACTTTCACCGGCATATGTGCGGCTCACACGGGAATTCAAAAATTGCAGGCCGTTTCACTCACGCAGTGGGCCGTGGGCTGCCGTGCGAGGTTTCCAAACTGGCCGAGGTCTGGGAGGGGCGCACTACTGCAGTAACCCAGCCCATGCGCCTAGCACTGGGTTACTATTGCAATTCTGTCTGTCGATGAACTTGCTAGGCCCGAGCTAGTCTTCTTCCTCCTCCGTGAGGCGATTTCTCGGCGCCCTTAGCGGCGGCTCGAGTAGTTCCGGCGGCCGTCGTCCGTCTGGCGGCCGACTTCAATTAGCTGTTCCCCATCTCTGTTCGTGCACCCGTCCCATCCACGACGCCGCGTCACCACCATCCAGAAATCGCGCCGACGCTCGTCGTTTCTGTCTTTGTGGAGTTCGCTCCCCACGCTACAGTAAACACTAGGCGCGCCGTCGCCGGCCTTGCCGCCTGCCTCGGCTTGCCTCCCCATGCCCGAGCTCCCTCCCACTCTCTCCCCGCCGGCCGAGAAACCCCACCTCTCCGGCGGCCATCCACCAAGGCTCGTGGAGGAGCACCTGGCCTCGCTCCCGCACGGCCTCCCGCGCCTCCGCCACGAACAGGAGCTCCACGCGCAGCTCCTCAAGCAAGGGCTCCACCGGGACCCGCGCGCCGCGTCCAAGCTCACTGCTTCTTACGCGCTCCTCCGCCGGGTCCCCGCATGCTGCTGCGTCTTCTACGCCGCCGCCGCTCCCGACAGCTTGTTCTTCATCGCGCGCTTCATGTCCATCTTCGCGACGGGCATCCTGGAGATGCGGTGGAGCGGGGTGAGCATCGAGGAGTGGTGGAGGAACGAGCAGTTCTGGGTCATCGGTGGCGTGTACGCGCACCTCTTCGCCGTCGTGCAGGACATGCTCAAAATGCTGGCCGGGATCGACACCAACTTCACCGTCACTTACAAGGCCACGGGCGACGAGGACGACGAGTTCGCTGAGCTCTACGCCTTCCACAGGATTGTGATGGGGCTGGGGCTGGATTTCTACAGCTGCATCAAGCTCATCAACTTTGTCCGCTCCAAGGTGCGTCAGCAACACCCTTCTGCTGACAGTAAACTTTTTTGGGCCAAGTTAATGCCCACAGTAGATTATCAGCTCAATTGCTTTGCCTACATAAATGGTTCTATGGTATACAACATCGGGATCGCCCTGTCTTGCTTCGTAGTCCGGCGGATGTTGATCTGGAAGATTCGGTGTACCTGTGTCTTCCCTGGTTGCGTGCTATGGGTGTTTTCATACTGCAGTCAAGTTGTTCAATGGAATGCCTATGGGGTGAATGCATGCATAAATATATGTGAGCAAGAGAAGGTAGAAGTACAAGGTGGCTGTCAAGCTAATGAAATTGAGAATTCTTCGGAAGTAGAAGTGAATAAAGAGTTTGAGATGGAGGTCGATGAGAAGATTTCATTGCATGAAGCTGCAGCTTCTGCGGCCTCTGTTTTCCACCATGAGCCAAGTTTGGTTGTTTTAATGGGAAGGGTGGTGGTGGAAGAGAGAACAGAGGAGAAGAAAGTGAAGAGTGTAAAGAACATTGATAGGGCGGGCTCCCTCGAGGAGTGCCGCCATCCCTAATGAGTTGCTTAAGCTGGAACTGTCACGGGCTTGGCAACGCCGCGACAGTGAAAGAGCTTCGTGATCTGGTGAAGCGGGTTGCCCCTTCTGTACTCTGTGTCCTAGAGACCCAAGTACACAAGGTGAGAGTGGAGCAGCTGAAGACCACTCTAGGTTTTGATTTCTCTTTTGCTGTTAGCAGTACGGGCCGTAGCGGCGGCCTCGGCATTTTTTGGAAGAATAACATAAGTTTACAGATTTTACCCTACTCACAGTATCACATTGATGCCATATTAAAAGAGGGTGACTCGAGCCCGGAGATTAACTTGTGTGTATGGGGAAGCTCGGACCAGTGAGAGGTATAAGACGTGGAATTTACTTAAATTCATAAAATCTTCGTCTCCTCTTCCCTGGGTATGCATAGGTGATTTTAACGAGGTTCTTGATCGGTCCGAACATGTCGGAGTACAAGAACGCAGCAACGCACAGATAGAGGGCTTTAGAGAGGCAATTGATGTCTGTGAACTAGCGGATCTTGGTTTTGAAGGTAGAAATTGGACATATGAAAAGAAGGTTACTGGTGGTTCTTACTGTCGGGTCCGGTTGGATCGAGCTTTGGCTACTGCTGACTGGTCGAGCGTTATCCCATGGCCACGGTCCGGCACCTCACTGCGGCTGCTTCGGACCATGTCCCGATTACTCTTAATTGGAGAATAGATGAGACGACTGGGAGCAATAAGAAGAGGTTCAAGTACGAGGTTATGTGGGAAACCCACGATGGGTTTGCATCGACATTGGCGAGGTCTGGCGGGGCCGGAGCCTTCAAGTATGCAGGATCTCCAGCGTAAACTAAAGGATGTCAGCGGACACTTGCAATATTGGGAGAGAATGACATTTGGTAACGTTCGATCAGAGCTACGCAAGCTAACAGCCGAGCAGGAACGTATGCTGTCAGATCCTCTGAGGCTGGGACCATCACATGCCGAGTTCAGGATTATGTGGCTTGCTGAAGGGGATAAAAATACACGTTTTTTTCATCTACGAGCGAGCCGCCGAAGGAAGAGAAATAAAATTACAAAGCTAAAGCAAGCGGATGGGCAATTTACTACGGATGAGCAGGAGATGAAAGCAATGACTATGGACTTCTATGGAAATTTATTTCGATCAGAAGGGGTACACAATATGGATGCTATCTTAGACACAGTTCCATCAAAGGTCACGCCAGAAATGAATAATAAGCTGTTGATGCCATTCTCGGAAGCGGAAGTGAAGGAAGCTCTTTTTCAGATGTTCCCCACGAAGGCCCCAGGCCCGGATGGCTTCCCGGCACATTTTTTCCAACGCAACTGGGAATTATGTGGAGCACAAGTGACCTCAGCAGTACTGCGTGTTCTACGAGGGGATGATGACCCAAAAGTGATTAACGATACAATAATAGTGTTGATACCGAAGGTGCCAAACCCGGAGGATTTGGGTCAATTTCGACCAATCAGTCTATGCAATGTGATATATAAAATTGCTTCTAAGGCTATGGCGAATAGACTGAAGGGGATTCTACCAGAAATAATTTCAGAAGAACAATCGGCCTTTGTACCGGGGCGATAACGGACAATATAATCACGGCGTATGAGTGTTTGCATTTTATGAAGAAAAAGCGTGCTAGGAATTCAAGGTGTTGTGCACTCAAGCTGGATATGAAGAAAGCATATGATCACGTGGAATGGCCATACTTGAGAGCAATCATGCTTCGACTAGGTTTTCACCAAAGTTGGGTTGAGAAGATAATGAGGTTGGTTATGTCAGTGTCCTTTTCAGTTCAGCTCAATGGTGAGTGTTTAGAGCCGTTTACTCCAACAAGGGGAATCAGACAAGGTGACCCGATCTCCCCCTATCTCTTCTTGTTAGCAGCAGAGGGCCTTTCGTGCCTCTTGAAATCAAGGAATCAGTCATCAGCACTCAATGGCATTAGGGTGGCTCCGTCGGCTCCGATGGTTAGTCACCTACTCTTTGCAGATGATAGCCTGCTGTTTTTCAAAGCTGATGGGGAAAGTGCTCGGGAAGTAAAGGACGTGTTGAGTATTTATTGTCAAGCTTCAGGCCAACAAATAAATATGGACAAATCTTCGGTTCATTTTGCCAAAGGTTGCAGCCAGAACTTGAGGGATGAGATTAAGAATATCCTTGGGGTACATACTGAAGCACTCAAGGAGAAATATTTAGGCATGCCATCTCGATGTGGGTTCAACGATCAATGGAGCCTTCAAATACTTGAAGGATCGTGTGTGGAGCAGGGTACAAGGATGGATGGAACAGTGCTTGTCAGCCGGTGGGAAGGAGGTTCTCATCAAGTCTGTTGCACAAGCACTCCCTACATTCTCTATGTCTTGTTTCAAACTACCTTGTGGGCTATGCCAACACATCGATGGTCTGCTTCGCAAATTCTGGTGGGGCTGTACAGATAGTAGCGAAAGACGTATTGGGTGGCCTGGAATGACATGACCCAACCGAAGTATCTTGGTGGTCTTGGCTTTCGAGATATGGAACTTTTTAACCTGGCACTACTAGCGAAACAAGCATGGCGTATTTTGCAGGATGGCAGTTCTTTGAGTGCTCGGGTCCTTAAAGCTGTCTATTTCCCAGACAGAGAATTCCTTACAGCAGAAATTGGGTCATCTCCTTCTCGTATTTGGCGATCAATTGTTGAAGGACGAGATGTCCTTAAAGGGGGCCTGATACGGCGGATAGGCACAGGTGAATCAACTAATGTGTGGACAATGGATTGGTTACCTACATCAGGGTTAAGGAGGCCTGTGCCAACCATCCGGAAGAATCCCCCTCAACTTGTTAGTGAACTCATTGATCCGACGACGGCAAGTTGGAATCGTGAGAAGTTAAAGTGGTTTTTACACCGATTGAAGTGGATATGATCACGAGCATCCCTCTCAGCACGAGGCGTCAAGAAGATTTCTGGGCTTGGCACTTTGAAAGGTGCGGCATTTTCTCGGTTCGATCAGCATACAGGATGCTTGCACACCGTAAATATTTGGCTGAGAATGGGAGTGCCTCGGACGGACAGGCTGCTGAGAAGGAGTGGTCTACATTGTGGGGAATTAAGGTTCCCTCCAAAATACGTGTTTTCCTGTGGAGACTAGCCAGGTGCTCTCTACCGTCAAAGGATGTTCTCCACCACAGGAACATGGCCGAAAATAGTACGTGCCAAATATGTGGAGTTGAGGACTCGTGGAGACACTCGCTTCTCGAATGTAATATGGCACGCTGTGTATGGGCTCTAGAGAAAGAAGATATCATTGAACATCTTTGCCAAATTGAGGAACAAAATGCAAAGGGTTGGCTGGTCGCAGTAATGAAATCCCTACGACAGGAGGACCTGGTCCGGGTGACGGTTACTCTATGGGCAATCTGGTATGCGAGGTGGAAAGCTGTGCACGAAAACATCTATCAAAGTCCGCTCTCGACTCATCAGTTTGTTACCAATTTTGTGGCCGATCTTCAGTACACAAAGCCACAAGCGAAGGTGCGGTCGGAAGTTCAGAGAAGTCCGACTAGATGGATCCCCCCGCCAGAGGGATTGATGAAGATCAATGTTGATGCAGCCTTGGCTAAAAATTCAGGAGTTGTTGCCGCAGCAGCTGTTGCTCGTGATACAGCTGGACGATTTTTGGGGGCCTCGGCTATGGTATTAGAGGGTCGCATGGAACCCGACACAGTGGAAGCAATATCGTGCAGAGAAGGTCTGGCACTCGCCAGTGATTTGGTTCTGCAAGACTTCAGATTGGCATGCGATAATGTTGGGGTTATCAGAAGCATCAAGAACGGAAGCATGGGCTCCTACGGCCATGTAATCCAGGAGATTAGAGCTAGATCAGATGACTTTAGGCTTGTTGACTTTGTTCATGAGGGGAGGCAATCCAATACGGATGCCCATAATCTAGCTAGAAGTTGTATTTATGCCGAACTTGGGCGCCATGTTTGGTTTGTATCTCCGCCTGATGGCGTCTGTACTTCATATGAAACTCAATAAAGGGTTTATTCTGCTCAAAAAAAAAAAAAAAAGCACTGGGTTACTATTTGACGATTTCCTTGGTGCGCTGCGATATATTTTCTTGCGTGTGGAATTAGAATTAGTAACGGTGGACTATGTTTTTTTAGCAACAATGGTGGACTAAGTTGACAGTGACTTCTATTGCAAATTCCACGATATATATGAATATAAAATTGCGATACATTTTCTATTGCAGATTGAGATACATATTTTCACATGCAAATTGCACGATATATATACGAATAATAACATATAAAATTGACTTGCGTTGCATTGCAAATTGCGCTAGTCGCGACAAGACAAAACCAATAATTCGCACGCCCACGGAAACACCAGGACGCCGAGCCGACAGCCGGGTTTGGTGCTGGTGGCCACAGCCATCCTATCCGCGCCTCACCGCCGGCCCAGCCTCCGGCCGTCTGCTGAAAGGCTTGCTGCGTCCTCGTGTGCCACAAACAACATCGCCTCGCCGGCATCTCTGCCGTTCCCCATATCCGGTAGTGGGGCAGGAGCTTCAACTCCTCTCCGAAGTGCTGGTGGCCACTACGCAGCCGCCAAGGTTTGATCCCAGCAATCGATCCATTTCCTCCTCATTTCTCCCGCAGTTTCTTGCAACTTTCAGCGGTGGGATAACATACATACCTGCTACCTGCATCAGCTAAGTTCAATTAGATGTTTCCTTTTTTGCAAACAAGCTCAGTTAGATGAATGACCTTCTATTAGGTACTAGACACTCTGGTGTAGGTAATAGAAAAATGATGTGTATTGTTCTTGCTGATTGTTGTTTCTTATGCATGTATTTGACTGATAGATGTATATCATCCTTAAGGTGATATATACCCTTCTTTGGAGTCAGGACTTTATCTGCAGGATAGTCAGTGTTTTTTGGTGCCTCAACTCTTTATAAGTTATAGACTTACACCACCACATGTCATGAAACTTATTTTTGAAACGGAACTCATACACTTACACCACCACATGCCATGAAACTTCAGATACACAAGACTTGCAAATATTATTTTGGCTAAAAACCCCATGTGACGCCCAGAAATCGTGCCAGGCGGGGATCCATCCCGGTCGGGTGCGCTGCACGACGGCAGTCGCTACCACTGGCCTGGCCTACAAGCGAGTAATCAAGCTGAGTCACTGATGAGTTTAGTCAGCGTTCCGTCTACATCACGCGTCCAAGTAAAATTGGAAAAAATAAAAGCGTCAGAGTTTCTGTTACACACGAATCAACATAACCTTTGCGCTACTTGACATTAAAATAGAATTAGTCATGGTCCACTACCGTTGTCAAGTCATTGTCCATAAACAAAAATCTCTACGAAAACATATCCGCCCCCGCGTCGTCCGTACAGGGCGGCTCGGGGCGACCCCGCCGCCGCCACCCAAAGCCACCCCGCCGGCCAGCCCTCCGGCCGCCGCCGCTGCTCTCCGGCTAGCGGCGGCGGCGGCCTGCTAGCGGCGCCCAAAAAGGCCACCCGCAGCTACCTCGTTTCTCTCTCCTTCCTCCCGTCCTCTTCTTCCTGTGCTATGTCTTCCCGATGAGAAAGTGGCCGGTGACGAGGTGATGGCCGGCGAGGCCGAATCCGTGCTCCCGGTGCCAGATCCGCGCGTCCCCACTCCGGATCCGGCGCGGGACAGCGACGGCCGCAGCGTTCGCGCCCCCGGGCGCCTGGTCTACCGCGTGGCTCGCGCTGCCGGCCGGCACGCCTGCGAGTTTGCTCCGGGAGGTGCGCGTCGCTGTTGGCTGAGGCTGGGACCGTCAGGGCACTGCCCCTTCGCGCATGGGCTCCCGGCATTTGGCCGTTCAGACGGCGTCCTGGACGCAGATCTGGCGTCCAACGAGCTCTGGCTCCGTCTCTGCTGGAGGCGGGCAAGAAGTGGAGGTCCGCCGCGCTGGCCGTGGAGGCCAAGCTCCACTCGCCCCGCCCCGTCGCCGTCGCCGGCTGGGCCCCTTCCGCACGAGGGCTGGGCTACGGGCTCTGCCTACTGCGAAGCTCGCCATCGTCGTCATACTTTGGTAAGCCGAGCTGTTAGAGCACGTCGGGGCCTGAGCTTCTTGCTGGATTCTAAATCAACAGGCTACAGTCCACGGGCTTGGGAGCTTAGGCGAAAGCCGTGCACGAATCAGTCCGTGCGATCGACGGCGGCGTCCGTTTACCTTGTTTGAGGCATCGAGGAAATAGCTCCCCACCCTGTGACTGCACTGTTGTCCCTTTTGCCTCCTGGTGAAAACCTAGCTCTCTGGAGCTGGTGGCGGCGACGTCGATGACGTCGTGTCCCTCTTGAGGGCGCCACTACGGAGGGGTAGATTCCAGCGGAGGTGGAGATTCTTGCTCCTGTCGTGGCCTTTTCTCTCCCCATCTGTCCCCATGTTGTGCTGCACCCCCGTGTGGTGAGACTGGCCATGGCTGTTAGATGTTGTCGATGCTCGATGAGTGTCTCCCTCTGGCGCCTCTACTTCGTCGACGCTCTCCTAGATGGTGGCAAAAAAATCAAATGCCGAGTGGAATTCTCGGATGTGCTGGAGGTGTCTCCGTCATTCCCAAGGAGGTCGTCGTGTTCGGTGATCCTGAGCTCGCGAGCTCGTCGCTGCTCTTAGCTGAGTGGCGTCGAGAACAAGGAGCTCGGCTTGCGTGCCCGTTGCTGCTCTTAGCTGAGTGGCGACGGGCACAAGGGCCACGGCTTGAGAGCTCGTCACTGCTCTTAGCTGAGTGGTGCCGGGCACAAGGGCCACGGCTTGCGGATTCGTCATTGCTCTTAGATGAGTGGTGCCGAGCACAAGGGCCACGGTGAAACGGCAAGTATGCTGCTCGGCGGGTGGCGCAGGTTGAGGATCGACTGGTGTCTTTCGGCTTCGCCTAGGATTACCCTGTGGTTGTTGCTTTGTGTTGTGTGTTGTTTTTATTTCAGTATCGTTGTAATCTCTCTCTGTCCCTCCGTGTACTTCTTCGACCTTTGCGGGTCCGTTCTTGTACTAGGTGCTTTGCACCGACCCTTCCACCCACCGGCTTGCCCGGCATCTGTGGGAATGAAAGTAGGTGGGGATCGGTTTGATCCCCCCGAATTTGTCTAAAAAAAAAAATCTCTGTTTCATGCGTCAATTTGACCTAGTATATATTGACCCCTTTCTCAGGACAGTTTGAAGTAACGATCCTTGAAGAAAAAGCAACACAGCAATGCCGGCAAGGTTGATCTTGCAATCCTGTCTGCTGCTAGCAGCAGCAATGGCTTCAAGAGCTACTCCGGAGGCCAAGAACACCTCGGGCTGCCCTGCCAGCTGCGGCAACATATCCATCCAATACCCGTTCGGCATCGGCGCCGGATGCTTCCGAAATGGCTTCGAGATCATCTGCGACCATGGCACGCCGGTGCTTGCTGGCACCACGATGCCCGTCCCGGTCAACATCCTCTCCATCAGAACTGCTGAGGCCCGAGTGATGCTCCCTGTCGCATGGGAATGCTTCGACTCCTCAGACACTGTGTACACCTCCAGCGACGGCGATGTGCATTTCAATCGCGACGACGTCTACTGCATCTCCAACACGCACAATCAGGTCGTTGTCATCGGTTGCAACACCCTAGGTTACACCCAAAGCCAGCGGAGCCAAGGCAACGGCTACTACGCCTATGCCTACTACACCGGCTACATGTCCTTCTGCAACAACTCAGATAGCGCAGTGAATGGCGCCTGCGCTGGCGTTGGGTGCTGCCATGTTGACATCCCTCCGGGCCTCACCAACAACAATATGGCCTTCGAACACTACAACCACACGGCGGTGCATGCCTTCAGCCCCTGTGACTACGCCTTCCTGGTGGACAAGGATAGCTACACCTTTCACAGAACTGACCTGAACATGGACAAGAACACCATGATGCCAGTGTGGCTGGATTGGGCAATCCGCGACAACTTCAACTGCAACGAAGCAGAGAAGGCACAGAGCTATGCTTGTGTGAGCACCAACAGTGAGTGCCGTGACTCTTCCAATGGACCTGGGTATGTCTGCAACTGCAGCAAGGGATACCAAGGCAATCCCTATATCGCCGGCGGTTGTACCGGTAAGTCTGCACAATTTGATCGGTAAAAGAAAAAAGTTCAATGATTTGGAGGAAGCAAAATTCTTAATTCAAAACAGGCTGAATTGAATTATC
Source organism: Themeda triandra (assembly GCA_018135685.1). Lineage (NCBI taxonomy): Eukaryota > Viridiplantae > Streptophyta > Magnoliopsida > Poales > Poaceae > Themeda > Themeda triandra. The sequence goes on along the minus strand of JAENPR010001016.1, from coordinate 86,135 downwards.
TATCCATCTTGTTAGTTCAGTTAGTATATAACACAACCTTTACCCTTCCCCTCTCATAGACACGAGTCACTGACAACAGACCAAAGTAGAAAATCACACTCACCGCCTAAGAGTGACAATAGTTAATTGCTCCTGTAGTATGATACTTCAAAAAGTCAATTGAATTTCTAATTGGTTTTCCATAATTATGGATAGTGTTGTATGGCTCTAATATCTGATAATCATGGTTGGTAAACAACGCAGATATCAACGAGTGTGAACATAAGGAGTACCCATGCCGAGGCATTTGTGAGAACACACCAGGTTCCTATGAGTGCAAATGCCCTACTGGTACCCACAGTGACGATCCACTGAATATTCCCTGCAACCCCAATTTTCCGCTTGCAGCAAAAATTGTCACAGGTACACATGATCCTTGTGCATATGTATTTTTCACTTATTATTCACTCCTAATAAGTATAATTGGTATATACAAATTTAGTACATATAGGATCCTTTCATATACCTAATTACCAATTATGACCATTTCCGATACTAATTATGGACCGGCACTTTCAGATACCAATTGTGGACCGCAACTTTACATATGGTACCACCTAATTGTAATACAATCCACTGGACAGCCTTTAAACTTGATGTATCTACAACAAAAGAGAACCTGGTAGTCTAGGGGTTTTTTTTAATGAATTAAATGATAAAGACTTTACAAGTTGTCTTAATTCATATGTCAAAAGTTGGGGATTTTGCCATAACGATTAAAGTACAAAAAAAAGAGAAGCAGCAGTGCTGCTGTCATCTTTTGAACTGTATGTTCTTTTGAGGTTGTCGAGTTCAGGTATAGGAACACTTCAATTGATGTTTGTATTTGTTCTGTAGGTGCAATTGGTGGACTTTTCATCATAGCCATTGTCGTGTTCGTCTTTCTTCTTGGCAAAGAGAAACAGAAGATGAAAGAATTCTTTAGGAAGAACGGGGCCCTCTAATTGAAAAGGTTAATAAAATTAAGCTATTCAAAAAGGAGGAGCTAGAGCCAATACTAAAAACAAGTAATCGTATTGGACAAGGTGGCTTCGGTGAGGTTTACATGGGGTATCTTAGAGATGAGATTCGACCAGTGGCAGTCAAGAAGCCTAAGATTGATGTTAAATTGGCAAACCAATTTGCAAATGAAGTTATCATTCAATCTCGAGTCTTGCATAAGAATATTGTCAACCTCATAGGTTGTTGCCTAGAGGTTGATGTCCCAATTTTGGTATACGAGTATGTGCCCAATGGTAGCCTTGATAAGATTCTGCATGAGAGCAATGGGATGCCTCTTAACTTGGATCTACGCCTACAGATTGCGGCACAATCAGCAAAGGGCCTAGCGTATATGCATTCAGAAATCACAACACCAATTCTCCACGGTGATGTTAAACCAGCTAATATCCTTTTGGACGAGAAGTATGTACCAAAGATCTCTGACTTTGGTACATCTAGGATGATTACCATTGAAGAAGATTACACAAGCACTATCATTGGTAACTGGGGCTACATGGATCCAGAATATGTGCAAACAGGCCTATATACGAGTAAAAGTGATGTCTACAGTTCTGGCGTTGTGCTCCTAGAACTCATTACAAGGAAGAAGGTCTTAGATCCTGAAATCAGGAACTTACTCGGGAATTCCCTTGACACGTACACAAAGAAGAAGGGAGTGATCGAGCTTGTTGATCCAGAAATTTCAGCCAAAGGAACCATTGGGATGTTCCATAGTTTGGCAGAAATTATTGTGCAATGTCTAAATCTTGATGTTGATCTAAGGCCAGAGATGGCAGATGTAGCAGAGCGTCTTCAATTCCTATTGAAGTGATCTCATTGTAGACAAGATAAACATTATTTGTTGGTGAGTTGATGCATGTTGTAACTAGTGGAAGAAATTAAGTGTATAAATTATGGCTCAAATCCCACACAAAAAGTGGTAGGGGCCATCCTTTTTTTGTTCAGAAAGAAAACATAATTAATTTAGCCATAGTGTTATACACAATAGCACAACACGACACTCGACTTAGGCAAGAGGCATTTCTGGAACACATCATGCAGACAGGGTGGTAATGGATCAGGGCACTAAAGCCTCCTTCGCAATCCAACACAGCCCTTAAAATCATTTTTAGCTCAAAAACATATAGTATATTTGCCCAGCCCATATTAACCTGATCCCAAAAATTTCTAGGCTAAATTTTGAGACCTTTACCACTCCTAGCACAACAGCATTCTGTTTGTCAACATTATTGGGTTTATAGAAAAAAAAATTGCATTATGTCTGTTGTGTTAAATTAAATGCAAGATGACTTCATTATGTCTAGATAGGTGCAGCTGATCACTATGTCTTCTTATCTCAAGGGTTTTATTTGCAAAATGCAGAACAAAAATGGGATGACAGGAGCTCAGTCTTATGGGTAAGTTTCACTGTAAGGAACCTAACATAACTCATGTTGCTCTCTTTCCACAAACATAACTTAGCAATTCTAAAACGGTTTAGCTTTCCTCTTAATCACAACCTCAAAAGTGTAAGCAACATAATGTAATCCTGAGTTCCTTATTTCCAATAGCGTAGAGTTTGGTTTAGAAAGTTTACGTGTGCATGCACGTATGGCAAGGCTAGCTTGCTTGTTCCTGAGTCCTGACGCAAGGTTAGCTTGCTTGTATTTTTCCTTTTATTAGCTTTCCATTTTTAGGGTCAAGAGATATATATAAATAGCTGCTAATACATTGAGAAAAGCTGTAGCAATTGCACAGCACCAAAAACAATCGTGTCGTATCTTTGTTCTTGTTTGCATCGTATTGATTGTGAACGAGTTCACGGCCGCAGGCAAGTGTTTTGGCTGACATTTGGTACCGGAGCTAGGATGGGTGATCGTGGTCGCCGCCAAGAGCGTGGTCGTCGCGTCTCGCCATCGCCAGCGCCGCATAGAGGTCGCCGCGATGCCGAGGATGCCGGCACGAAGTTCCCCATGCTCACACGCACCAACTACCAGGAGTGGGCGATGTTGATGCAGGTGAATTTGGAGGCGGCAGGATGGTGGTACACCGTTGAGCCAGAGGAAGGCGAGGAGATTTACTACCGCCATGATCGTCTGGCCCTCGCTGCAATCCTACGATCCGTTCCGGCTGACATGCTTGCAGGTCTTCGCGAGAAGAGGACGGCAGCGGAAGCGTGGGCGGCAATCAAGCTGATCCGTGTCGGGGTTCAGCGGGTGCGCGAGGCCAACGCGCAGCAACTTCGGCGTGAGTTCAGCGCCCTGGTGTGGAAGGAGGCGGAGACCGCGGAAGATTTCGCGAACCGCATCACCGGGCTCGCCGCTGATCTACGTCTCCTCGGTGACAACGTCAACGACGCCGAGGTCGTGAGGAAGATGTTGCAGGTCGTGCCGGAGCACCTCGCTCAGGTGGCAATCTCCATCGAGACCCTGCTCGACATCAACAACATCTCCGTCGAGGAGGTGACTGGCAGGCTGCGTGCTGTCGAGCAGCGACGCAAGCCGACACCGGTCCTCGACAACCAGGGTCGGCTGCTTCTCTGTGAAGAGGAGTGGCGCGCCAAGCTCAAGCTTCGCGAGTCCGAGAAGGGCGGCGGGAGCAGCTCCAGCGGCGCCAGCAACAAGAAGCGTGGTGGCCGCGGACGTGGCAAAGGCGAGCGTTCTGACTCCGCGCCACGTGATAGCAACAAGGGCAAGTTCGGTGGTGGACAAGCCCTCGATCCCAACCAGTGCAAGCGCTGTGGCAAATACGGTCATTGGGCCAGGGATTGCCGTAGCAAGCCCAAGGGTGAGGCTCACATCGTGCAAGCTGAAGAAGATTCAGAGCCGACGCTGCTGATGGCCCGAGCCACCGTCTTCTCCAACACTCCATCCGAGCGCCGACCTGTGCGCGTCGTCGAGGGGAAAGTCTTCGCGAAGCTCGATGGTGAGACGAAGCGTGACGATAGCTTGTGGTACCTCGATACCGGGGCAACCAACCACATGACGGGCTGCCGGGACGCGTTCATCGACATCGACACGGCGATCTGCGGCACCGTCAAGTTTGGCGATGGCTCAGAGGTCGCGATCGAGGGATCCGGCACTGTGCTGTTCGAGGGCAAGACTGGCGAGCACCTCCCGCTCACGGGGGTGTACTTTATCCCGAGGCTGACGACCAACATAATCAGTCTTGGTCAGCTCGACGAAGGTGGTTGTGACGTCCACACGAAGGATGGCGTCCTTCGCATCCGCGATGACAAGGGCCGGTTGATCATTCGAGTCCGGCGCTCAGCGAACCGGCTGTACCTGCTGCTTGTGAAGATTGCACAGCCGCTCTGCTTGTCTGCTCGGGCTAGCGACAACGCGTGGCTGTGGCACGAACGCTATGGCCATCTCCACTTCGACGCCCTGCGCAAGCTCGAGCAGCGGGGTATGGTGAGCGGGCTGCCTCATGTCGAGCACGTCCACCAACTCTGCGCTGACTGTGTGACCACCAAGCTGAAGAGGAGACCGTTCCCGTCGCAGGCGAAGCGGCGTGCGGAGGGCTGCTGGACTTGGTCCATGGTGATTTATGCGGCCCTATCACGCCGGCTACTCCCGGCGGTAAGCAATATTTTCTTTTGCTGGTGGATGACAAGAGCAGGTACATGTGGGTGGCGATGCTTGCTGCCAAGAGTGACACACTTGCCGCCGTCAAGAAGTTCCAGGCGAAGGTGGAGGTGGAGACAGGACGACGTCTGCGCGTGCTGCGCACTGACAACGGGGGTGAGTTCACCTCTGTTGCGTTCGAGGAGTACTGCGCCGAGCACGGCGTCGAGCGGCAGCACACGGCGCCATATACGCCGCAGCAGAACGGCGTCGTCGAGCGGAGGAACCAGACTGTCGTCACCATGGCGCGCAGTCTGCTGAAGAGCCGGAACATGCCGGCTATGTTCTGGGGCGAGGCGGTTGCTACAGCCGTCTTCCTGCTGAACCGGGCGCCCACCAAGGCCATCGACGGCATGACGCCGTATGAGGCTTGGCACGGCCGCAGGCCGGATGTCAGCTTCCTGCGTACATTCGGGTGCGTGGCGTACGTCAAGGCGACGAAGCCACACTTGAAGAAGCTCGACGATCGCGGCACTCCGGTTGTCTTCATCGGCTACGAGCCAGGCGCCAAGGCGTGGCGCTTCTACGACCCAGCGACGCATCGTGCCGTCGTGTCCAGGGACGTGATCTTCGACGAGCCGACATCCTGGAGCTGGAACGACGAGAGCAAGGAGCTGGAGGTCGGTTCAGACCTCATCATGGAGTACCACGAGATGGAGTTGGGCGGTGGACTTGTTGACGTTGACACATGTGCTGGTTCACGTGAGCCTCCAGCAACACCACGTACACCAGCAAGCCATGGCGTTCCACTAGCAAGCACACCTGTGCTGTCGTCCGTTGCACCGACGTCTCCACTAGCAAGCACACCTGTGCTGTCGTCCGTTGCACCGACGTCTCCACTTGCAACTCCAGTACCCACAGCAGCTACTCCACTGGTCCAGCCAGAGTTCGTGTCGCCACCTCCGAACGCGGACGAATATCTGGACGCCGACAACGATGACGACGTCGAGCCGAGGTACCGCACCATCGACAACATCCTTGGAGCAGCATCACCACCTGGCCTTGCTGCACGACAGGTAGCCGCTGAGCTTCATCTGCAGATTGAGGAGGAGCCAGCTACCTTCTCCGAGGCCGAGAAGCATGAGTCCTGGCGTCGTGCCATGACCGAGGAGATGGACTCCATCGAGAGCAACAAGACATGGCGTCTGGTGCCACTTCCACCCGGTCATCGGCCGATCGGGTTGAAGTGGGTGTACAAGGTGAAGAAGAACGCCGCCGGTGAGGTGATCAAGCACAAGGCACGGCTCGTCGCGAAGGGGTACGTCCAGCAACAGGGCGTGGACTTCGACGAGGTCTTCGCGCCTGTAGCCCGCATTGAGTCAGTACGGCTGCTGCTGGCACTCGCCGCTCAGGAGGGGTGGCCGGTGCACCACATGGACGTCAAGTCCGCGTTCCTCAACGGGGAGCTAGTCGAGGAGGTCTACGTCAGGCAGCCTCCCGGCTTCGTCGTCGCCGGCGAGGAAGACAAGGTGTTGCGCCTGGACAAGGCGCTCTACGGACTTCGTCAGGCACCGCGTGCGTGGAATATCAAGCTGGACGAGACGCTGGTGGCACTCGGCTTCAGCCACAGCGCGTCGGAGCACGCTGTCTACGCTCGTGGCAAGGGCACTTCTCGTTTGCTGGTGGGGATCTATGTCGACGATCTCATCATCACCGGGAACGACGCTGGCGAGATCGCGAAGTTCAAACGAGAGATGAGCGCCAAGTTCAAGATGAGTGATTTGGGCTTACTCTGTTTTTATCTTGGCATTGAGGTGTGTCAGGGTGGCGACGGCATCAAGCTATCTCAGGCAGCATACGCACGCAAGGTTCTGGAGCGTGCAGGCATGGAGAGCTGCAATCCATGCCATACTCCTATGGAGCCCCGCCTGAAGCTATCGAAGGCCAGTACAGCTGCGCCGGTGGACGCCACTGAGTACCGAGGTCTTGTCGGTTGCCTCCAGTACTTGGTGCATACTAGGCCGGACATCGCTTTCGCCGTCGGCTACGTCAGCAGGTTCATGGAGAACCCCACCACCGAGCACCTCAACGCGGTGAAGCGGATCATGCGCTACATCGCGGGCACTATCGACTATGTCTGCTACTACAAGCGTGGCGGCGAGGAGCTGAAGCTGCTCGGGTACAGCGATGCCGACATGGGCGGCGACATTGATACAAGGAAGAGCACCACGGGCGTGTTGTTCTTCCTCGGCTCCTGCCGCGTGACTTGGCAGTCGCAGAAGCAAAAGGTCGTCGCGTTATCATCTTGCGAAGCTGAGTATATTGCAGGGACGACGGCGGCCTGTCAAGGTGTATGGTTGGCGCAGCTGCTTGCAGAGTTGAAGAGCGAGCAGCGCACAACCTTCCTGCTGAAGATGGATAGCCAATCGGCTATAGCCCTCAGTAAGAATCCTGTTTTCCATGACCGAAGTAAACACATAGACGTGAGATATCATTTCATTCGGGAATGTGTTGAAGATCGGAAGATGGACATTGAGCATGTTCGCACTGAGGAGCAGATCGCCGACATATTGACGAAGCCACTTTCACGAGATCGCTTCTGTGAACTGCGTGTAAAGCTAGGCGTCGTCAACATCAGCAAGGAACTTCAGGCTTAGGGGGTGAAATGTAAGCAACATAATGTAATCCTGAGTTCCTTATTTCCAATAGCGTAGAGTTTGGTTTAGAAAGTTTACGTGTGCATGCACGTATGGCAAGGCTAGCTTGCTTGTTCCTGAGTCCTGACGCAAGGTTAGCTTGCTTGTATTTTTCCTTTTATTAGCTTTCCTTTTTTAGGGTCAAGAGATATATATAAATAGCTGCTAATACATTGAGAAAAGCTGTAGCAATTGCATAGCACCAAAAACAATCGTGTCGTATCTTTGTTCTCGTTTGCATCGTATTGATTGTGAACGAGTTCACGGCCGCAGGCAAGTGTTTTGGCTGACAAAAAGTAGGCCCAGCATTTGTAATATGTGTATTCAAAATCTCTTAAGGGTACAAGAAAACAAATTGACAGCCCAAATTCAATTTGTCGGCATGTGTTAGTGATTATAGCATCACATAATATCAAGCTTCGGGGTATTATTTCAAGCAATGTTCACTGCCTCATTGTCACATGGTCTAAAATTCACAGAGATTCGCAAATTGACTCATACACCGAAATAGGATGCCAGTTAAGCAAAATTAACTTACCAATTTACGGTTCCATTAAGGGATTGCCGGAGAAGGGAGAATGGGAGATCTGTGAAGGGCCGGCACTGTCGTGCGCCCGCGAACGCCGGCCCTATGCCGCGGCGCATCGCAAATCGACGCCTGCGCCGGCCCCCGCCGTCGCGCCTGCCCGGTGGCCCGTGCCCCCGCCGCCCTCTACAGCTCCGGCGCCCCGCCATGGCAAAGCGCGCCTCGGCACCTGCGGATGCCGGCCTGCGCAAGCCACCCTGCCGCGAGCCACGCACCTGCGCGGATTCGGCTTGGGGAACTGGCGGAAGTGCGAAAGAATATTGGGGGCATTTGGGCCCGTGACTGGGCCACGAGCCCACGAGAGATTGAAATTGAATCCTTGAAGAGTATTTTGTACGTACCATTTTTCTTGATTCTAAAAAAAGGTACCATTTTTCTTGTGTTGATTAAAAACACGTAACATTTCTCTTAAAACATTACACATGGTTCTTCTAAAAAAAAGAATAAATATTTCTATTTCTATCTCTATATTCTAAACCTGAGCCTGGGTTCGGGAAGACCCGCTATCCACGTCATCCAATAAGCTGCGAGCCGTTGGATCGAGCGAACTCACGATATGAGCCATCCGATTACGGATCGGTTCGGACTTCAACCATTAAACTGCAGCATGGGCATTCGAGTATCACTAGGAAACCGCATGTTTGCCGGCCAGGGGGTGTAGGCACTACAACAACATGTCACTCAGCACAGTGTTGCCAGCCGTACGTTTACACCACCTCCTGCCTCTGCGAGCGTGTGGGAGCAAGCGTGGCGGTGGCTCCCCTCCTTCCTAGGCAACGGCTTGCCATGGCGGATCAACGGCGAGCCATCGATTGCACAATGGCGCTCGACGCCCATCCCTTACTGCCTCCCCGGACTTCGTGCGGCTGGCTTCGAGCACAGCGGCCTCGAGCGGCGTCCACTCTTCCCCTTCCCTGTTGAAGCGAGCCATAGGGCGGCCCGCCATGCTAAAAAGGCCGGACCTTTCGAGCTGACCCAGCACAAAAAATGACTCATAGGTCTATGTCTGGGCCGTTGGTAAGGCACAAAGCCCAAGGAAAACATGTTACTCGTTGTTGAACATGTGCCATAATCTGTGCATGTTCCATATCGGCAAAGTTTCCTCACAATCATTCTCTGTTATTTGTGGACAGCAGCGTTGCCGCCGGTTGGAATTCATGTTCCTGTTGATCTAGACATCTTCTTTAAGTTGCACATGTCCCTGCAGAATGGTTTGACCAAATGATCCAAGATGAAAGAGATACAATTGTTCTTGTGCTCACTGCCTCTCCTGTCTTGCAGCAGTGCTGATGCGAGTTGGCATGGGTGTTCCTAGTGTTTCGCCACTCCAGTAGTCGGGCCCTTTAATCACAATGTGTTTCATAGACTTGCATACATCCCTGAAAGTTGGATTGGTCATATGAACTGTCACTAAAATTATCAGCATTTATGTTGTCGCTGCTCCTGCCATGCCACTGCCACACAGTCCAGTCATACAATCGCATCATTCCTCACTAATCCACTTTCAAAATAACCAAAACCTTCAACAGTAACGTGACTCAAATAATTGCACACGTCTCTGCAAGTTGGTTTGCCCATAGGTGCAGCAGTGGCCGAGATATTGGTCCCGTAGTTACTGTAATACTGCTACCCCTGCTGTCCAGACAGCAACCACCTCATTTTGCAATCACGTTCCCCGACCGATTGACAGTCAAAACATCATGCAACTGTGCCATAGCAATATACTCCCTCTGTTTCAGAAAACATACAACTATGGGCTGCATGCCAAATAAAGTACCTCACGTTTGACCAAGTTTCTAGCAAATAGTATTCATATTTATAACTCCAAATTAATTTATTATGAAAATATATTTCATAAATAATCTAATGATATTTATTTGATATTGTAATTATTTATAGTTTTTTATTTATAATTGGTCAAACTTGGTGGACTTAAATAGGGTACTGTGCTAGAATTGCATGTTTTCTGGAACGGAGGAAGTAACATACTTCATACTGTCCACTACAGTTCCACAAAATCAACCGCCAGTTTGTGGAACAAATATCATGTCCTTAAAGATCCTTTTTTTATGACAAAGGAACCAAACTTTATTTTTAGCAGCAAACCGCTTTAAAATGAGTACAGTGTTTGGAGATAACATTCATCATAGCTCTAGATGTTGGGCATTCTAATGCGTGGGCTAGATTTGTACATACAAAACTAGCATTGCTACGTGACTTTTGTGAGCTCCTGAAAGCTTGGGAAGCAAGGAAATTGGGCTTGACATTTTGGCTTCTATTTATTTTATACGTCCGAGAAGCAGTGTTCTTAGTGTTGTTGATAAACACTTAGGTGTATGGCTTAATTCTCCAACCAGGTGGTGCTTCATGTTGGTCACCTTGGAGAAAATTTGCCAGTGAAGTAGCTGATTTGACTCATTCCCAATAGGGAACCTATGGAGGATGCCAACGAGAGGGCCATTGCTTCAACCATGAGGACCAAAGTGCAATTCAGAACCTGATGTTGATCTACAGATTTAAATTTGTGGCTGGGTCTAGGAAATGTATATCCAGACCAGCGTTTCTTGGTTCACTCATTCCCTGATTTGGTGAAATGAAGCGTCTGTTTTTTTTTAGGAAAAAATGAAGCGTCTGTGAAGCACCAAAGGACCTGCAGGTAAAATGGGGAGTACATGCGAAACATGTGTACCTCCATCCAACCTAGGGCTATTGCCATACTGATCTGCAATGTTGATTCCTCCATCGTTCCCTGCAAGAAAAGCTCTATTTTCTTGTTAGGTCAGATTTGTTGCTTTTGGATACCATAGTTTATGACTGGTTGCCCTATTCACCATTTTGTGAGAGCTGAATGGATTGAATGTGAGCTCGCACTGTATAATGTACCTGCAAAGCTGACCACTTTTGTTTGCGAAAACGAAGCCCTCGTATCCGCCAACATGGACGTATAGTGTGCACTAGTCACTATAACCGTGATTCCCGCTGATATAGTCTGTGTCTCCATGCACTGGTCACTACTGCACACGGCTGCTTTGCCGAGTGCCTCGGGCACTCGGCAAAGAGGCTTTTGCACTCGGCAAAGGCCGTTGGCAGTGCCTTCATCAGCAAAAGGTCTCTTTGTCGAGTGCTGGATGTCGGGCACTCGGCAAATGCTTTGCGGAGTGCCATTTATTTTTTTATAGGAATAATTCTTTGGCGAGAGCCTACTGTTGGCTCTTGACAAATACATTTTTTTTAAAAAAATCTTTATCAAGAGCCATGGCCATGGCACTCGGCAAAGCTGGAAACCAAGGCGTCCTAGATTCCCACCTTTTGCTGAGTGCCATTGTCATGGCACTAGGCAAAGAATTTTAAAATTGATTTTTTTGTTTTTTTATATTTCTATCATAGCAAACAACACAAATATATATCGAACATCACATATGTATATAACACAAATATATATCAAATAAAAAACAAATATAACACAAATATGTCACAATCAACCACCAACACAAATTTAACACAAGTATCATAACTCCAAAGTCCATAGTTCACAAGTTCATTATATCAAAAAGTTCACAAGTTCAAACTCACGGCGACGGTCCGGGTTGGGATGGCCCAACATGCAATCTCGGCGACCCTCCGAGGTGGTTCGACGTCGCCCCCGATTCATGCTGCACAAAGGAGAAGAGATTGCACGTGAGAGACGTCAAAAATTGAAGTAAGTTGGAGATGTGAACAAAGGTGTTTCTGGAGTTATGGATATTTACTACTAGTAACTACTACTAACTACTACCCCCCCCCCCCCCCCCCACCACCACCACCACCACCACCACCACCACCACCACCACACGACCCCCGCCTCCCACCACCACCACACCACATCACCAACACCACCACCATCACCACTACATCACTATCATCATCACCACCACCACCACATCACCAACATCACCACCACCATCATCACATCACCATGACCATCACATTTATAGTCCACTAGGTTTCACTAGGTTTGACCCTAAGTGTGAGCATAAAAAGCAAACCATTCGTACTCATACTCACTGGAGTAGAATTAGGACAATGTGGAGGTGGAGGTGGAGGTGGAGTTGGAGCAAGCAGTTGTTGTGGCATCATCCAACATTGTTGCTGCCTAATTTGCTGCATGAACTTGATCATCTTTGCGGGTTGCCGCTGATCATGTTCCCCCTGGGACTCCAAAGCCTGCAGCCTTTGCCGCTCGGCCTCCCGATCAGCCCAATCGGCTCGCTCGGCCCGCAGCTCCAGCACCTCGGCCTGCAAGATTTGACCCCAATATGTTTCAGTAATGTAGAGCTAAGGTATGTAGAAGTCAAAGAACGACGAATGAAATAGGAGTACTTACCTGGAGGGCCGACACCGCGGTCGGTGGTTGGCGTATGGGCACACTTGAGCTCGTGCTCGCTGCTTGTATGTGGTTGAGAGGAGGAGTAGGGGCCATGTCGAGGACACCATTCCCAATCCAGAACCGCCCATGCTTCTTGCCTTGCCCTACCCTCATCACGAGTTGAGGATCAAGGCGCTCCTCGGTGCTCTGATCGTAGTCTGGCCCATGGACTGTCCTTGTCGCGTCCGTTTACGAAGTGAGACGAGTGTGGGCGCTTGAGTAGGTGCATGCCTCGGACGGGGCATCCGGGTTGTACTGGATGTCGGTTGTCTCCTTGCCAATGTGGGACAGAGCATATGCCTTGAAGTGACCAACCGGTTGGTCACCGTGTGCCCCGTCGACTGCGAGAAAGACAACAACATGTGGTTAGAAATCATGCAGAATTAAGCACGGCAAGATTAGAGAAATGGTGGAGACATACATATGCCTTTAGCGAGGGTCCCTCTTTGCCGAGTGTCTGACACTCGGAAAATATGCATTTTGTTAGATCTGAACATGATCTAAGGCACATTGGGTCTAGCAAATTCTGTTGTATTAAGGACTTGAGTTACCTTGGTGATGTGATAAAATGAATCATATCTGCAAAGTGGACCCTCAACGTTTGTTTTTTTAGATAATGAAAACATTCTGGCTTCAAACCTCTTCAAGAAATAGGCATAGTCCATAATTTTTACAATCGTCACTCTACTTCAAACATCATTAACGCCAAAGAACAATATGAAACCTAAAACATCTTATATCCATATTTCATATCTTCTCTGGAATCCAGCACCCATGGAAGCCAAATGGTAGGCCATAGGGGAACCTTGCTCGAGCAATTTCTTTGAAAGTCCTCGCATCCAGAAGCAGTGCATACCCGCCACCTTCCTTGGTGCTTACAATAGATATCACAACCCCTACATACATTCTTATTGTTCAACGAAGCACAAATCATCATTTTAAACACATCTTTTCAGCAATTAAAATCAAAATTACCGTCATCTTCAGTAGTTCCTCCTGGCCTCGCCACAAAGAAGGGCTCTGATGGCACAGAGCCCACCTCGTGCCAGTTCTTGGCTCGTTTCTCAACTAAATCAATCTTGGTGAGCGAGTTGAAAAAGTTGCAAGGTCGTTGCGCGCCACATGCGTAAACATAACGATGTTGTTTGCCCTGGTAGGCCGGATTGATCGAAGGCAACTCCACTCCCCGGCCGTGCACCTCAGGGTCCAGCACAGTTTCTAGCTCACCCGAGGAGGTTCCGTCCAGTGGTATCCTGAACCGGGCCACCCTGCGCACCCGACATATATGGTGGATTAGAAGTACAAGTACTTGTAAAAATAATTTGTTATACCTAGCGCCTAGCGGTATATCATGTACCTAGCATCAGGGAATGCATCCTTGTTCCTCGGCGATCTTAGCCTATGCAGTGCTAGTGCCTTGATGACAGAAGGATCACCATAGTACTCGCAGCAGTCAGCGATGATCACATCATCCCTCTGTTCGTATGCGTTAATGAAGTGTAATGCCATGAATGTCGGAACCTCCACGCTCGACACCTATAACACCAAGAACATCCACGGGATGATGAATGATCAACGTAATGATGATGTTTGTACATCATCATGAAAGATGTATGTTAATAGTACTTACAGTCTTTCCAGTGAACCGGCATATGACGTGCATGTAGCTGCCAGACTCTGGTTGCCAGTCGAAGATATACCAAGGTGTGAGCTGAGACGTGAGAACGCCGGCGAGGGAGTAGCGCAGTGGCATCTCCGGCACGACGATGTACTTCTCCGTGACGGCGAACGAATGCACCCATCCCGGTGCGTATCCTCCCCGGCAGTGCACTCTCCCGATCACTTTCCTCTCGTTGCTCCCGGCTGCCATCCTGACGACACGATGACCACGCCGGAAGAGGTCCGGTAGCAGCGGCAACAACTCCGTCCCAGTCACAACCGGGTGCGTGGTCTGTAACCAGCTCCATAGCCAGTCCGTGTAACGGAACTTGCCGATGGTGTCGAGCTTCTCCGGCTCTATGAGAAGAGAGCTCTTGGTGGTCTCCGTGAGGCACATCACCCGGCCGCGGCAGCACGGAGATGTTGGCGTTGTCGGACAACAAAGTGCCGCTTCCGAGGCCGACGATGTTGAGCACGCGGTCGAGCAGGCTCCCGGGCTCGGAGGGACACAGCTGGGAGAACTCCCGGTGGAAAGGCCGGCCGTGCTCCATGGCCGCTTTGTATGCGTCCGACTCGACTTGACGATGTGCGCCGGTGGCATGGCCTCGCCGGAAGGAGATGCGTACTAGTGTGCCGTACCCGTCGAATATGTGGTGGGACGAGTGGTCGCCGACGTCCCACAGACCTGGCCCGTTCCTTAGGTATGTGCCGTTCTGTACAATCACAGCTATTTACGTGAGTTCATTTGCTGATGTAACTGTAAAAATAATTATTTTTCCATGACAAAAAAGATGTTGTAATAGGGTCAAAATATATACAAAAATAAAATCGATTGGAGTAGAGTTAAAAATAAAGATCAAATAGCTGCAAACAATGTTATTTAATTGTTTCATCACAATGATAGTGCAACAAGAACATGGAAACAATTAAAAATCATGGCTATATATATGGCAACAGTTCTTCACTCATGTTAATAAAAATAATTTATTACAACCAAATTCTCTTATATTATAACACCAAGATATTGTTGAAAATAAGGTCTACTTAATGCAATGGCCTTTTTTTTGTTCTAATGCTTCTCTTGGAACAAAAGTTAAAAATACGATCATGCTATGAATTTCTGTCAAGCTAACGTGTCACTACAAAAGTTCTAATTATGACATATCACCCGTCAACTTTAAAAATTTATATGCCTTTGCAATACCTCCCTTGCAAAATCTGTTGTCTTGTGCTGATAGCTTGAGCTAAGATTTCAACTAAACAGTTATCAAACATACATGAGGTGTAATGTAATGGGAAACTAAGAATACATATTGGAATTTTGTATAGAGTATTTGGTAAGTAAAGTTTAGTGTAATTGGAAAAAAATGAAGTATGTACATGAGTATTGTGTTAAAGCTGTGTTACAAATATGAGGTAAATTAGGGATAGCAAATATGATGAATTTTGATTAGCTGTGCGTCCTATATATACTTTCCATTGATTTCTATTCTCTCCCTTCTTAGTTGTTTTTTTTATTTATCTAAATGAAAATTTTCAAGTTAAACAACTAACATCTAAACGTTCAAATAAATGCAATATCAGATATATTTTATGGAGAAATTAATGAAACTAATTTGTGAATGCATATATTGTTGCATTTGATATTTGAACTTAGATAAATTGAATGAAATAATCAATACTTCTACTATTTAAATTAATACAACATGGTGTAGAAAGAAAGATGGCTAAATTATTTAGTACTCCATTAGGTGAAAATATTTAATCACTTTTGCTTATTTTCTAAGTTAACAATGTTTAACTTGACCAAGTTTATGAAAAATACACAATGTTGAGAATATATTAAGTTAATTTCATTAAATTGTTGTTAAATATGTCTTGATTGAGTGTTTTAATAGGTTATGAAGCAGGAAAAATGTTCCTTTAACAAGCCATACAACAACAGAAGTTTTTTCTATAAATTTGGTCAAACTCGAGATGTTTTGACTATCAAGAAAGTTGGAACGTCTTATACTTTGGAACTGAGGGAGCACTTCAGAACATACTTTACAAGCTAAAGTCCTTGTTTTAAAAAGTGTAAAGAAAAGAGTTAATTAAAGATACAATAAGCACTTTACGCAAAAAAATATAAAATAAGCACAAAAATTTTTGCCTTTGAGGATAAAAAGGGTCTATAGCAGTTGATGAGAATAATTTTTTTGAAAATTAAAATTTAGATACATAGCTTTGTAAGATATATAATATGATGCAATAAGAGCCACTATATAGTTATTGGTAAGGTTAAAGTAATTGCATATTAAAATATACAAAGGTGGCAAGCAAAAGAAATATATAGAGATTGATAAGTTAGTGATAACTTTTTTTTTTTGTGAAAATTTTGTGATAACTAACTATAGACTCTATTATGTCAGTTATTCTTAATGTAAGTTATTCTTAATGTGAGAGCACGGGTCTGTGAGAGCCATGTAACCTAATGTAAGTTATTCTTTATTACCAATATGTATTACATAGTAATTAACAAATACTTATATCCCTTAAGCTTCTAGGGTCTGTGAGAGCACGGGTTGATAACTAAAAAAAGGTGAACTGAAATTTGAAACCGAGGTGGTATGTACCAGCCAACTCGGGAGGTGCCCTTCCACGGACAAGTTGCCTTCCCATCTTTCTTGCCGGACGTTTGTCCAAGCAGAATGCACTGTGCTGCAATCTCCGATGGCCTTGGCGCAACAACTGTTGCTCCGACTTGCCGTCGCCGTGCTGGTACTGCTGGGAACGGTGGTGTGTACTGAGCGTGAGATGGATGAGAAGAATGGTCTGGGTGTAGCTGCAGCGCATAGGATGGTGGTTGTGGTGTGTGCGGCCATTCTTTTGGACGATACCACCTGGCTCCTGCTGCAGGTAGACGCTCGTGAGTGCAATAACAAATGGAGCTTCAGGGCCGGACATGGTCGTTGTTTCTATATTTATAGGCAGAATTGCTGTTGTGACATTGTCTTGCAAAGAATCTATATCTATACTTCTTATATAAATAAATCCCACTAGCTTATTTCTCTTGGATTTCGTGAAGCCACGTCATCACAAGGTTCCCACTAAATAACCTTCAAACACTAAATTGCATTAGTTACCACGCTATCAAAAGTCATTGTATAGTCTCTTTTAATGCACCAAGCTACTTCCATGATAACTCCATCCACCATCAAACTCTCATATCCATTCAACTTTTCTATTAGTTCCACTTCTATAATGAAACTAGCAGCTAATTAAATTCATTCGTATTTTCTCTTGCATACCCGCTACAACGCGTGGGGCATTCTCCTAATATACAGTGTTTGAACCGCCTGAGAGTCCATCCTATCTCCATTGCATTTGCATTGCGTTGCTCTCCAATAATAGTTAAGCCTTCAAAGTTGCAAAACCATCTTCAAAAGAGAATTTGCCTTTGTAGTGCCAAGGGCAAAAGCAAGATTTCATCCGGTTATTGATCAATGGCTACATGCTTATGTTTAATCTTTTTTATTTTCTTTGTGACCTTTTTTGTTTCATGAAAGGCCAGTAGAACACATTTCATTTAAAATTTTAATAAAAAACGAGTTTGGGGGGTGGTGGGGGGGGGGGGGGGGGGGGTTCCCTCCTGTTTCATAAAAAAAAAGTTTCAACCGTAGATATGGCTTAATCAACTTGGACGACAATAAGACAAAGTTGTATTTCTCAGGCCGGACTCGTTCTTAAAACTAAAACGGGACTGTGTGGTGCAGCAGCTATGCCACATGGCCACTTGCCTCTTGAGGCAAGATGATTTCAGTGCTATTGGTACACTGATTTCGTCATTGTGCTGTGGAGATTTAAGGCCATGTTTGGATCTATGTAGATAATAGTTATATGCTAATAGTTTTTTTTTTTTTGAATCTTATATGCTAATAGTTCTCCTTTGGACTCAAACAGGTATAATAATAGACTAGCAAATTGTTTGTTATACCTTTAGACAATAACTTATCTCACTATTTGGACCAAATCAAATAATAAAATAACTATTTTTTATGAAAACAGGAGGGGCAGGCCCCTACTGTGCACCCAATTGTCAAAAAAAAAAAAATGGAACCCACATTTCAATCTTATCCACACCTACACCTCATCTGGAGACCCTCACAGGCCCGCGCCAGGCATACTCTATGAATGCACCGCCGCATCCCTCATTCTGCTAGGGTCGATTTGTGGGTGCAGCCCCTCCGGATGCACTACATCTCCTTGGCGCAGCTACCTAATAAGATGGTAGGGTGTTTGGATAACGAGATAATTGCCAAATGTCAATATATTAGGTAGCTTATATTAGCTATATGTACTATTTTTTTATGAAACTCCCATATATTATTAGCCAGTAAGCTGACTATTATTAGGGTGTTTGGATAACGAGATAATTGACAGAAGTTAATTTGGATAACGAGACTATTGTCAGCTAATGGATCCAAAAAGGGGTCTAAAAAGGTCACAATCCTGCACGTTGGAGCTGCAATCCAGCACGTTGAAGTTGCGTGCTCCCCTACCACACATTCTTCCCTCGTTTGAAGGGCAGCCCCGCCAGCGTTTTGTCCTCAGCGTTTTGTCCTCCTTGGTGCAAATGTGTGTGGTCCTCCTATGGATATTGTACGTATGTCGCTGTTCATACGTCATTGTTACCCTCAACCGCATGGCCGCGGCTTTCCTTATTATGTCCTGCTACTACAAAACATGCCTTTACAACCCGTGTCTCAAGTGGTACACGCATTGGTAGTGACCGTGATGGTACCATCACAACAAATTTCCATCATTCGGTTTGGTACTGACCGTGTGTTCTATATATTTATTGTTTGACAGTAAAAAAAAATGGCACTCGGTGTGTATAACCTTGTTCATTCGGTTTGGTTAGTCGAGTGCATTTGTTTACTATTCTGTTTGGTTGGCCAGTTCAAGTTCATTATTTTACCCTGTGACTATAGGTGGCCATGTGTATAGGTTTAGTTTAAGCTCGGGTTAGCCGGCCAAGGAAGTGCATAGGCCTACTCAGTTTCGACGGTGGGATGCATTCAGAATACACATCAGTGATACAACAAACCTCCAAGACACTATCTTGCTTGCGTCATCGTACATGAGGTCGGCTGTCCGTGACTCTGTACGGTCGGCATCGGAGACAGTAGCAACACGGCCTTGATATTGCCGTACTCGGACGCAAGGCGTGCCGGCATACAGGTGCTACGAGCTCCGGGTCTTGGCACCGGCTGTTGAAGCTGGATCATGATGGAAATCATACACACACGGCAACAAGAAATTGATCTGTGTTTGCTGCTTGATACGTCACCATTGGCCGGTGTGTCATCAAGCGATTATTTGTCTGTTCGGGATATGGATTAATTAGAGGCTTCTAGTGCGTGAACTATTGATGCAGTCACGCGATTTGTCCATTCAGGATATTGCGTAGACTCTTCGAGTGCTTGAACTGTTGATGCAGTCATGCAGCCGGTTGTATGTTACGACGAAATTCCATGGGCGTCCCCAACCAGAAGGCGCAGAGCAATCCCGACACACCGGATCGTCGCCAAGGTGATATGTTGTCCTTACTGTTAAAGTAAATATATTGGTAATGCAATCATGTTATGTGTGAATAAGTTCTTTGTGAAAATAATCAGTTAAATGATGTTGCAAACTAGCTATGATTGGTATTAGACAAAAACAATTGCTTTTCTAGGGTAAATATTAGAAGTTGTATTAAGAAATGTTGTTATTTTAACTATCAGACAAAAACAATTGCATAGGCGACGGGATATCGTCGAACATGTGGTAAAAAGGAGGTGGCCCTTGGCTAGGTGGGGTTCGGGCGGGGCCAATTATGGCTATGGCGGCGGCGAGGGGAGGGGAAAAAGGAGATTGACATGGGCATGGTAGGGTCTTCATAAGAGGTGGTAGACGCGGCGGCCATCAGCTGGGGGGTGTGTGTGGGGGGGGGGGGGGGGTACGAACTATGGCTATGCAAAGTTTTGCCAGGCGCTGACCTTAGCCTAGCTAGGAGTTCCAACTTCCAAGGCATTTTTCTAGGCATTTTGCCAATATAATTTAGCACACAGTAAATATATATTAAGTGTATATAGCAGAAATGCCGAATAAATGGTTACAGTAAATAAAAGAGAGGGTGGTAGAAATACCACATACCTACTCCCTCCATCCTGTAATAGAGTACATTGTGGTTATTCTCAGACAAAATAAGAGAGAGGGCAATAGACATATTTATCCCTTACTTAACCTGCTAACCGATTGAAATTTAATTCTATTTCACACTTTTAAAGGATACAATCTAATTAAGTTTCCTTATAAAAATATCGTAAGCACTGAGGATGGAGGTAGTAAGATTCTTAATCATGTATTCTTATTTAAAGAAATATTATCTTCTTGTTCTCCAGATACACTATATTTGGAGACACCTCGTAAAGGTCAAAATAAAATTTATTTTAGAACAAAGAAAGTAGATGGCTTTCTTAGTCTTGCATGTTCCTAGTTTCTAAAAAAACATTGGCAGCTTGTAATACTTAATACATAGCAAGCAGCTCATCTAAAACAGAGAAAAATAATAAGTTCAAATGGATCTGATTGATTTCAGCCACCTCCCATCTTTGAACAGACCATATCAACAGCTAGTAATTAAAAATTTTAAAGCATAAACGTACGTGAACAACAAAATTCATAAATAAAGGACATCATCATATATGGTCTCCCATAGCACAAGCACATAGTTCTTAGTTCTCACAAAAGAAGACAAACATAGATACACAGTCACACATAAATGAATGCATCATAAAAGATAAACCATGACATAATACAAAAGGCTTCAATACCATATAATATTTCTTCAATTCTTTTTCAATGGGGTTCCACATAATCAACCTCATCTTAATCAAACTCTTCTTCTTCGGACTCAAATTCTTCTCTCTCATAGAGCTACTTCACTCTTTCACTTCTCCGCCGCTCAGTTGTTTTTCGACTCCCACTGCCTCTCCAATGATTGACCAAGGTATCCATGTACCTTTCATGTCATCTTCCTCATCTCTGGAGACAACTAATGCACAATCATATCTATCCTCATGGAGAGAACCTTGAGCTTCAGTTGTATCAGTAGACAAGAGAACATCACTGATTTTCTTTGACTTTATATTTTCCCTCTTACCAAGCAACTTGGAGTTTCATTGAATATAGACCAACTTGTTGAGGCGGGTTGTAGTAAGCCTATTTCTGTTCTTAGTGTGCATCTATAAGTTAAAAATAAAAGCAATGTTAGTTCTGCAGTTTAATATTTGTGGTGCTGAAATATTCATAACAGATAGGTCCTAACCCCTTCAAACCCGCACTAATTTCTTTCACAACCAGAAGAGCTTGATGTAAAAGATAGAATCCTTATAGCTATCATTTCCATACGGCCGCCACCATGATGCTGAAATAAAAGAAAAACACCTCTATAAGTTAGTAGGCATAACAAATATATTGTTAGATGAAAACAGTAAACACAAATGTATTGTTAGATGAAAACAGTAAACAACCATGCAATAACAAGTACCTCTACCTAGGTTGTAATCACGGTTTTGAAGAAGTCCTTGCAAGCTTCTTGTTAAATTGTCCTTCTCTATTTTAAAATTTTTTCAGTTTAATCTTTCTTGTCCTCACCATGATAATAAAATTTCTCAACACAAGATATAAACCCTTCTGTTATTGTGGGCTTGTCAAAGATTGTTGGGTTAATATAACTGTAGTATGATTTCAGTAAATATGCTGTCAAATGCAATGGCGAATCAAGTCTTCCTTTCATCTTCTTGTCAATAACAACAATTACCTCATTGAATCGGGACTCATTATTGCTGAAGGCCTCTTTGATCTCTTTGTTTGCCTTTAGTAGTTCTCCATAAATGAAACCCATGTGTGGCTTCACATCCCCATCAATCAAACTAGGAGTATATCCCGCACGTTGCCACGGGATTTTTTTTTTAAAAGTAAATCTGTTAATATGCGTAACATTACTATATGTATTATTTGTGTATACATCAATATGAATTTAACTTGGATGTTAATAAAATATGCATCAAAACTTGTAAAAATTCGATAAGCTAATAAGAGAAAAAAAATCAATAAACACGCGATGAAACAAAAAGTGTATGTACATGACTTTTATGTTAATGGTTTTTTTACGACTCGTATGTTAATAGATTAAAGGTTTAAAGTATATCACAAAATAGAGATGACATAAATATTTTTTTATAATTTTTAAGGGATGATTTGGACTTAATGGGAAATGATGTGGACACCTTGCATGAAGAGAGTGTTTAGTGAGAGTCACTTAGTGGGGAATGATATGGACACCTTGCATGTTGAGAGAAATCATCTAGTGGGGTTTATCTTTATAAGAGTTATAGATAGAGGACTTTGACCAATGGCTCAAAAACAATCAATGTTAGCTTGGCATCCTTCCAAAATGTTGGATTCAATATAATTGTTGTGGCATCCTTTCACATTCTTCAATGAGTCCCACCTACTATGAACCACCATATTTCTTAAGCGGTCCTTATTCTCTTGTATGTCGTTTAATGTGAGAAAGGTTGAAGCAGACTTAGGCACTTCTGGCCTTACTATCTCTTTCCCCTTTGTGAAATATCTCAAGCACTTCAATGTTCTTGTGTGGCCATAGACAAATATGGTAATTGCCTTTGCTAGTTCAATCATCTTTTTGAACCAAGCCATGTTGCCAATTCCTTAGAGCATAAAGTTGACTGTGTGAGTTACACAAGAGGTCCAAAATATCTGTAGTCTCTTCTCAAGCTAAACTTCTTTGCTCCCATGTTGTTAGAGGCATTGTCTGTCACAAATTTTACCACATTTTCTGGACCAATGCCTTCAATTGCTTTGTCCACTAGTTGAAAGATGACTTCACTTGTGTGTGGCACATCTGACATCTCTTTTGAGATGATAAAAGTGGTTCCATCAACACAATTAGTGCACATTTTCATTATGCTTCTCCGCTTCCTGTTTCACTAAGCACCGGTCATAATAGAGCACCCATTTTTATGTTCTTGGCTTCACGTTCTTGCAGAAAATTCTTGGTTCTTGCATATTCTTCTTCTAGAATCACTATACCACAGCCAATCTATAGCGGCACCAAAAGAGTCGCTATAAGCCGCTATAGCGATCGATCATCGGTCGCTATAAGGTTATAGCGACCGATGTATAAGTCGACGTAAGTGGTGTCGCTATAAGTCTATAGCGATCGATCAAGTATATAGCGACCGATAGTTCGACTCAAAATCTGTAGCGACCGATCATCTGTCGCATGTTTTAGTGACCGATGATTAGAGGGTATAGAACTTTCTAGCAACCAATAATCCATCCCTATGAACTGGCATAATTTTATAATTAATTTCACATTATAGCATATAATTTTAGGCTTTTTAATATCCATAGAAGTTCACAGTACCCATCAACCACATAATTGTATAAATAGATCTCATATATATTAATTGAAATCAACATTTGTACAATTGTACTTTGGATAAATTCTACAACAAGACACCTACCAAGCTACCACACACGTCCACAAGCCATGAACTTCTAAAGAGTTCACTGTACATAAGACCAAGCCTACATATCCTAGCAATCCAAAAACTACAAGCTAGAAAAACATCTATGCGCTCCACACCCTTGTGGAAAATGATTGGTCAAGATGAGGGTTAAAAGGAATAGAGACTTACCACAGAACCCGGAAGCAGTACAGTAGTTAACTACGAGATGCGGATGGTTGTTGCCGAGGCGTCATACTGTCCTTCCCTAACCTTGGCTGCCTTCGTGTCTCCGTGGCCGTCGCCTGGGCCCTCCGCAGCAGCTTCAGCTCGAAGAAGCCGCTACAGGCGCCGCCTCCAGATCTAGACGGAAGAAGTGGTGGCTCTCCAATTCAAGCTCGTAGGCGGTGGGAGTAGAGACGACAGCTGTGGTGTTCTGTGAGTGCGCAGCATGAAGGCCGCATCCCGGACGATGGCTATGGCGCTGGGGACGGCAGCCGCGATGGTGAGTATGGTGGCCGCGACAAGGATGGATCCACGAGAGCTCACACGCTGGAGGCGGAGACGAGCTCGGGCGCGGCGCTGGTGACAAGCCCGACCGCGCGGTGTGTGGAGACGAGAGCGGCGCGCTGCTGCCTGCGTGCTGGTGTGTGTGGCGGCTGCTGGGGTTAGGAGGTGGGAGGTGGGAGTGGGACTGGGTGGAGGGTTCCGGCTAGAGATAAGGTTTTGCCTTTTGGGTGCCCTCTGACTGGTGGGCCATGATAATTTTACAGTGTGCAAGTGGGCTGGCCTCAGCGCGCTAAAACGAAAATGGGCTACACCGACCGATGGTCAGACTCTACCCTACGCTTTTAGCGACCGATGGTCTTATGTAAATGTCTCAATATATGTAGCGACCGATGCTCCGTCCATACAAACAAAAAATAGCGACCGATGATCTGTTACTAAGTTATAGCGACCGATTGTTAGACGTTATTATTAAGTTTTAGCGATCGTTGTCTGACGTTATATACTGACTGTGGTATAGTGAATCTCTCTCATAGAGAATCCTAAGATGGAGGTTCAAGTCCAGCTCCAAACTGTCCAATTGCTTCACATATTTGTTTGAACTCATCATTGTCACATGCATTGAAAGGTATTGCTGCCAAAGTTCAAAATGAAGCCTAATTAGTGTTCATAGGAATAATAGCATCTAATGAATTTTAAAATGTAAATATAGAATAGTATATTAGTACATTACCATGTGTATAGACCCATCTTGCAATATACTTATGCACCTCATGTGTTCTTTCTTTCCAAAGTTCCTTGTTCAGTTATTGTTGCTTCAATGGTTCACTCTTGCTAGCTTTAGGATTAATAACACGTGTCCATTTGTCAATGGGTGCTAATTTGTGAGGCTCTGAACTTCCAACATAAGTGACTTCCTCTAACTTTCTAGCATGAGAGAAACATTCATTTCCTCTCTAAATTCTAGCTCATGAACAATCTTCTCCTCGCTCTCTTTCTTTTTGCACCACATAGTGCTTTCTTGCACTTCTCTTTAGCCTCCAGAGCCTACAACGTTCTAGCCTTCCATTTTGTCGCATTTTTTCCTACATGGGCCAAATGCCACTTCAACCGGTAAATCCCTCCTTGCATCATCTTGTCCTTGTTTTTAGCATCCATAAGAACCCCATATTCCCATCTGTCATCATCCAAATTCCTTTTCAGGACATTTGCTCATCCTACATTCAAAAGTTTAGTGAGCATTTGAGCATACAATTAGGTTTCAGATTCACTGAGCAAACATTCAATCAATACTACATTCAAGCAATCACAAAAGACAAAGACATACATATGCAGATTCAAATTTAATCAAATAGGCAATCATGCATGTGTATTTAGTATTCAGTTTTTTCATTTAGTATTCACATTCACTCTAGTCATTCGGATTAAGTAAATCATTATGCGCTATGAGGAGAGAGGAACATGGAAGGGGCCCTTGGAGCAGGGGAGGGGACTAGCCCGTGGGGGAGGGGAGCAGCCAGCGGGTAAGTGGAGAGTAGTAGGGGAGGGGAGCTTCTGGCGGGGGAAGGGAACTCACCTTGGTGTGGCTAGCGGGGAGCATTGCGCCGTCAAGGACGAGTAGCTTCCTATTCGGACCGCAGGAGGCGTGCGTCGGTGGCAATGAGCTTCCAGTCCAGTCGGGGAGCCGAGGACGAGCATGGCGGCGACAACCCGTAAAGGACAAAGGTCGGCGGGGAGGAGGGTCCAGCGGGGGGAGCGAGCCCGATGGGGGATAGGAGCAAATGGTGACTCGTATCTCATGGCCAAACCAAACTACACACGCGCCCGGCTGCACCATCCACCTCCGCACCGGAAATATTTGTGCACTCACCCACGTGGGCAATTTTTCATGTGCTGACTAGCACATCTGCCTCGACGCTGCCTTGCGCGCCTCCGCGTCGCCAAATTGCGCCTTGCTCCGCCTTGCGCTGCTTTATGCCTACTTGTGCGATCGACGACACCTGTAAGTCAGGCGACAGGCTTCGACTAGCACCTAGTCGCGCCAAGGCATGCCTTAGGCGTCGCCTAGCGGATCTTTGTGGTTATGGTGGCCAGTAGGGAAGGGAAAAAAGGAGGTTACTGTGGACGTGGTAGGGTCTTGATGCACCTCTAGGTCTGTAATCATGGCCATGGCTGTAGTCATGGGATGGTGGGTGGCGCGTGTTGTAGTAGTAAAACAAAAAAAAATTGAGGGTACGCTTGGTAGAGTTGTGCTCCCTAATTCTCTAGTGATTCTCTTTAGTTGTTTAGGATAAAACCTAAAAATTAGGATGGAGAATCACTTCACATGAGAAGTTACTTTTTCATCTCTCAACCTCTTCATTTAACGCTTCACAGAATTAGTAGAGAATCACTTCTCGCTGAAAAATATGTTTGACAGCCAAAGAGTGATTCTCGCAGAGAATCCGCTCCGCGGACGCTCCCCGAGTGTGTGGGGTAGACACGGATTCTTGTTTACATATGCATGGGAGGGAGCAGGACCGTAGGAGAAGTACAATGCACTACAGCAGATGAACTCAAAGCGCAATCTAAGATAATATAATATGCTATAATTAACCAAACAAATAATGCTGAAATATTTCAATAAACAAGTTTTGTAGCTGTTTCCTGTGGACACTCAGAATAGGAATACATTAAAACAGACGCGAGACACGAGTTGTGTTGCATAGAGAACTCTAACATTATTGCTAGGTCATCAGTTAGGCTCAACCGGTCGGTCAGGCAGTGTGAGCGTGGGCCATGAGAACCTGAGCCAAGGTGGGATTGGCAACGACACTGACCATGGCGAGCGCCTCCTCCTTGCTGTGGATGTTGGCGCTCTTCTTGAGCAGCTCGGTGAACGGCCCGTTCCACTCGCCGTTCTGGAAGACGGGCGCCAGCCGCACCGCCTCGCACTTGGTCACCCTTAGCGTGGCCAGCGCGCGCTTGACAGCGCTCAGGCTATCGTCATCCGCGCTAGCCAGGTCAGCGCACGCGGAAATGGCGCCGATGGCGTGCAGCACCGGCTCCTTTCCCAGCGGCAGGCTCGGCAGGTTGGCCAGCCCGCCGATGAGGTCGTGGTAGGTGTTGCCGAACGGGAGCGTTGTGCCGTTGTCGATCACGTGCTCGTAGCCCGGGAAGGTGTACCAGTGGTGGCTTCCGTTGGCGAAGCCGGCGAGGGACAGGTCGTGGGGCAGCACTGCCAGGGAGATCTTGTCGCTGTCGCGGCCCACCAGATTGAGGAGGATGAGCTCCGGCGGCCCGTCGCGTGTTGCTTCTACTGCTGCAGCCTCTGCTGCCTTGTCGGCGTTGCTGCTGGGCAGCAGAGCAAGATGGAAAGAGAAGGACGCTCCATCTCGAATGGTGGATCGACCAGGTCGAGTGGAAACGGAGGCCAGTAGTATACATACATGGTGGAAAGGCAGTCACAAGGATTGCATTGCGAGCAAATATGTGTATGCGCACATTGTCACATGTCCCCCCTGTCAGTTGTCGTTAGATTGTCTGAAAGATTCGTGCCGCTGATTGGGAATTATATTCTTTAGGATGGCTTAGAAGCGGTTTCCGTTCGTACTGTCGTGTTACAGATGTTTACTTCATTTACTTCTACTGCCACCGTTCTTCTCTTACTGGCCCACATAGATGAGCAGACTTTTAAATGCAGCTCACTGTTGCTCTGCCTCTCGCACTGTTTACCCAGTTGCTTATACACTGCATTCTGTACGAAGGTTTTCTTGTGGGCTGAAGTTTTTACCGGCACAGAAACATTTTGGATAATGAGTTTGGATAATCAAGATATATGTCCAGAAAAATATATAAGTACAAAAAGGCCATTTAAAAAATGCATAAGCAATAAGCATGTAAATTTGCTATCATTGTTCTAAAATTGGAACTAATATCGATCATCACTCATTTATGATTTGTCAGACATTGCATGATAACGATTTTATTAAGTCTTATATCCATTAATCTGATATATGTTAGTGATGTAAATATTAGTGTTTTTAATAATTTGAGTTTCTCACGTGGTAGTGTTTTAAATACTAGCTTGGAAAAGTGTATTTCCATATTTTTAAGATGGATTAAAAAAGGCAGTGTTGGTAGTAATAATTCTTACACTATGGTGATTTCGTAGGCTGCAAGAACTAGTACTCGGAACAAGAGACCACCCCAATCTGCACAGAAAACAAGCAGAAAGAGGTAAAATTATCCCGCTTTGCTACTATAATTACTGCACCTACTGGTTAGGGTGGGAGGACTGCTTAGTGAGTAGAGTGTGTGAAAATTAATGATCTGTCATTAAATTTCATTCAGCAGCCGCTACAGATTTTTGCAACATATTAATAATGTTTGTTGATGAGCCGAGTCACATTTGATCTAATCTGTAATCTGTACAAGTTTGCATAATCAAGATAATATGACTATTAAAATATGCTGGTTCAAAGGTCCATTTAAAAAAGGCAGAAGTAGGTAAAGTTATTGTTACTCCCTCCATCCCCAAATAAGTGTCGTTTAGGTTTTTCGTGCCACAAGTTTGACTTGATTTATAGAAAATACATACAATATTTATATCTTCAAATAAATTTGTTAAAAAGACGAAGACGTAAAAATCTTTCCAATGATACTAATTATTTAGGATAAATATTTATATATTTTAATATATAATTGCTGGTAGTTGTTTCTCGAGGAAGTTCTAGAATCGACACTTATTTTTTTGCGGATGGAGTATTGTTCTAAAATTGTAATTAGTATTGATGAACTCAAATTCTTGGTTTGCCAGACATTGGATAATAACAATTTATTAAGTATTATATCTATTAATCTGATATATGTTCTATTTGAAACTATTGGTGTTTCAAATAATTGGGTTTTTCTCATGTGGTAGTGTATTAAATACTAGCAGGGAAAAGTTTATTTGCAGATTTCCAAGATGGATAAAAAAAGGCATTGTTTGGACCTACTAATTCTTACACTATGTTGGTTTTGAAGTTTGCAAGAACTAATAATGTGAAGAAGAGGTCATCCCAATCTGCACAAAAACCTTCAGGAACCAAGTAGAAGCAGGTAAAATTGTTTCTTTTTGCTGCTATAATTGTTGTACCTACAGTCAGAGTGGGGAGAACGGCTTAGTGAGTAGAAGAGGTCATCTCAATCTGCACAAAAACCTTCAAGAACCAAGTAGAAGCAGGTAAAATTGTTTCTTTTGCTGCTATAATTGTTGCACCTACAGTCAGAGTGGGGAGAACGGCTTAATGAGTAGAAGGTGTGCCATAATTACTGATCTATCATAAAATTTCATTCAGCAGTAACTGCCAGGCTCAATTTTGTAAATTCACTATTTTTTCTATAGAAGGCCATATGTATGACTTACTTAAATCGATGTAACCGCTCCATATTTTTCCAACATATTAACAATGTTTGTTGATGATGAGCATCGTGGCGCGCTAGTTTGCTACTATCTGATGGATGTCCTGACCCCGATGTGGCTGCCGGTCCTGCTATCCTTGCCGCCCAAGGCGCCTTTTTCTTCGTCGGAGTTAAATGCTTGCCAACTAAATCGTAGACTTTTACTGCCCCCATTTCTTTAAAGTTATATTGTCACGGGACTATTAATGTCACGTTACGGTTTCGTACGTCCCATCTAAGTATGATACGTTCCGATCTCTGTTATGTGATTCCAGCCGTCCGATCAGCGGGGACACACACCACTAGGCGCACGGCCTCCGCGTTGGTTGACTGTCCTTGCTCACGCGCCCAATGCCAATGCTGTACCCTTTTTTGCAGGAGACACATATACAGCGTGTATAAGCATCCTAGTTGCGCCTTCTACCTGTCGTCGTCCATGCCGTGCTTCACAACAAATTCGATCAACGCTTCTTTGTTTTTGCAAATTAAAATCAAACTATTAGTAAGATGTGCTAATTTACATGTTAACGTAGTTGACATCGACAGCTAAGACCTAGCGCGCTTAGTTTTCCGTTAAAGACATTCGATCTTTCCACCGTGTGATTTTCAGGAGCTTCATCTCGTGAGTGAGTCAGTCCATGCAGGATCTATAATAACAGATGATGGATTGACACCATAATATAAATGATTTTTAAACATTGTCAACATCGATTTTTTAAGATGGCCACTTATCCTAAAAATTAGGCACTTGAAAATTGATTTCTTGGATGGTCGACTGATAAGGCAACTGCCCATAAAAATACTTTACATAACCATAACAAATATTAAACTACTCTAAATAGAAAAAGAGAGACCTTTTGATATCTTGCACGAGCCCCACCTAGCATCACACGTCATATATAGTTCCTTATATAAGTATAAATATTGGATGCTATCATTTTGTATTACCGTCTACGGAACATGTATTTACTTTGCCACTAACTGATTTCAAAATTAAGGCTCAACTATAAGACTCCAGATCTTGTCAAGTTTGACAACTTTGGTAAAGCGTATAGGTCATTTTTACATTCGTCTCAACAAAATAGAAATTTGCTTTTCTAATTATGAGAACACAAAATGTATATTTGAACTTTTGAAAAAGCTCAAATAAAATGTTATTAACTGCAAATTTATAGTATAAAGTCTGGGCTGTGTGATGGGTAGGCCTTTGGGTCTTGTTTGGGCAGACGGCCCAGCAGCGCGGACGTACTGCTTCGTTCGCCAAGTCGTCGTCCAGGTTTCAGTGCTGTTTCCGTTTAGATGCAGGTTTTAGTTTGCAGAGTTTTCGGTTGTATCTGTCTGTTTGGCAGGTTTTTGTTTTCTTGTTTTCGGTTTTTATTAGTGGTTCCAAGTGGCGGCATGTAAGTGGAGTGGAGTTGTTTTTCCTGTAAACCTTTTTTCATTTTTTCCGTCTAATAAAATCGCGGTAAATCTCTCGCCGACTTTCTAAAAAATGTTTGTATTCATCAAACACGATTTAAAAGTTATTATAAATTTATATGCTCCGTAGCTATTTTTTTGTGTTCTTGACATGAATCTTCTACCCAATGAATGCCCCTTTAGAATGCATAAATTCCTATTTTATATGTTTCCACAAGAAAAGAAACTGATTCTTATGAAATTCTTGTTCGATTGTGTTCCAAAGGAGAACAATTTTATTGAAGGCATCTTTATAATCATCAAAAACTAATGTCGGGAACATTTTGTTCTGATGATATCAACTAATAGAAAGTCTAACTTACATTCGAAGACTAAGAGAGAATTCATATATTCCATTTCCTTTAAATTTTTGCTTTTAAATATTAAATTTAATATTTGTTGATTTATTCATTATATGTTAGGCCATTAACCATATCGTGATGTTAAATACTTTTGAATCATTGTTATATTTGCCGATGTTTAAGATTATCTTTCTTCTGCTACACCGTCAATAACCAATATAATTAGTGGACTTCGTCATTTCGGTAAATATATAGTTTTATCATCTCTTTAATATTGTACACCGTCAATAGCCAAGGTTCTATAATAAAAGGAAAATGTAACGTCAAACTGGAGCTAATCAACACAACCAGCACTTGAACGCACTTTGGTTAAGATTCAGCATGAAACAAAGACCAGCAGACTAAAAAGTTTAAGAAGAAACATAACTGAAGAACTTACACACGTACGAACGATAATAATTGTAGCACACTACCACAGTTACGAGCTACACCACTGAAGCTTATTACACGATGTGGCATTCTAGCTACTTCAGCATCCAATCGCAAAAGAAAAAAGAAAAAAAAAACTACTTCAGCATCCCACCCAGCAGAGTGGGTAGGCCGTGGCCGATGTTGCTGCCGCCGCCGTACCTGTCGCGGTAAGGTTGCAGGAGGTCCTCGCTTCCTTGTATGGCGAACCAGTCGTTTTTGTTGTTGGCGAAGCCGGCGATGGACGAGCCGTCTGCCATCATGGCTAACCTGCACTGGTCAACGAGACTGGTCACCGAGATCAGCGTGTAGTAGCTCCCGTCGGCGGCCGGCTGGCGCCGCTGCGCCGCTGCTGCAGTGGTGGTGCTGCTGGCGGCGAGTGTAAGCGCGAGGAGAAGGAGCAGCGCAGTGGAAGAACGTCGACCGCCCTCCATGGTGAATACCCCAGTCAGCGATTGAGCTACTGCTACCACTACTGGAAACTCGAATTGTTCCGTGGGTGTCGATTTTTTCTGTGCGTTTTTCACGGTACCCACAGAAAAATTCAAATTTTTCCGTGTGTTTCGATCAAAACCCACGGAAAAATTATAAAACCCACAGAAAAATTGCATGATTTTTCCGTGAGTGACGGTGCACACACAGAAAAAATCAACACTCACAGAAAAGTTGAAATTATTTCCGTCGGTTCTGTAAAAACGCACAAAAAAATTATATGTATACACGAAAAATTACAATTCTTCCGTGGGTTGGTATATGACGCACAGAAAAAGTAAACACCCTCGGAAAAATAGAACATGAGCCTTCATACTAACTTCATATAAACAAGTACAGTTTTTAACAACATTTTCATTTGAAACAATTTTTAATATCTTATTCTATAATTTAATACATTTCTATTAGCAAAAGAAAAGAAATAAAATAAAATAATATTGGGCCTTACTAGTGGCCTGTTAATCCCAGGCGATACCCAAGAGGCCCAATTGAAGCCGGCAGTCACCTATAAATTATGGACTTAGGGTTTCCAAGCCCAATTTTCTGTGAGTACACCGTCAGAAAATAATTTTTTGTGTCGATATTTGTATTTTTTCGTGGGTTTTTGCGCACACAGAAAAAAAGAGTTTCCAGTAGTGTACTGAATAATGATAAGCTATTTTATTCAAAAAATAATAATGATAAGCTATAGAGATTAGGGTCAGTCCTTCACTACGGTATGAGAAAGAGCAACTGATCGAGCAAGCAGTGAATAGTGCATGCATATATGTGGCGAACTTGGCAGCAGGTAAAGGGGGATACAAACTTGGCAGCAGGTAAAGGGAATACACGCATCTAGCATTGGACAACTGAACTAGTAGTGTGAGTGATTAGTTGGTCCATGCGCGCGAGAAGCATACATGATGTTCAAGGACTACCAGAGCATCTCTTTTGACCGTCCTTACTTAGGCAGTTTGGCCGGCACCGACGACGTCCTTCCAATGCTGTGCAGCAGGCGGTTGGAGAGAGAGAGAGAGAGAGAGAGAGAGAGAGAGAGAGAGAGAGAGAGAGAGAGAGAGAGAGAGGTCTTCCAACAGTACTCCCTTGCTGATGCCGGCGAACTCATTCACATGTTGCTCGATGGCAGAACCACTGTACCATGTGTTGACCATCTATAAGCCACAACAAACTAGTACTAGTAGATGTGCATGTGCTGCAAGCCTGAACCAGCTTGAGCATCAATGGATCAACCATGCATATGCATAACTTAATACACAGTGCCTGCGCTAGCTAGTACTACCTCATTAGTGAGACGGAGACATCACAATCGCATAGGGTCACCAATGGTGAGTCACCATTCACCAAGGTGGCTTCTTGAATTGTTGGCCAACTACTCCACTCTATTTGAATTCTTTAGCTGCTAACTGCTTTATTACATTACTTGCTTCGGTCGCTCAGGACCATTGACTGGATCACAGCAATACCATAGTTACTAAAATCCACTCATAATTATGATAGCCACTGTCACGTCCACGTCAGTACCAGAAGAATCAGATTTGTGCACACCAATGGAAAATAACACCAATGCTGGGAGTGGGACACATTCGTATCCACCTGGCGTTAGCACGCTCACGTGCAGAGTAGGTAGAGTTTCAGGAGAGAGAAGCACCATTTCGCCCAAGAGTGTGCTAAGATTATTCACTACTACAAATCCGTCTACATCGCCACCAGCACACATTTTCACCATTGGTTTGACTTATGCGATGGTAGTGATGAACATGTTGCAGGCAATAAAACTAATGTTTTGTTCAAATTAAGTCATATGAATGAATATGAACTTTATGTCAAGATTATAAGCGATCATGAGATCAACAATGTTTCAGTTCATGACTTCATTTGAAATAATTTAAACTCCTAAAATTTTATTTGAAGTTCTCATATATTTAAATTCATTTTATAATGTACCAACAATCTTGGATGGAAAGCATCCAAATCATAATTGTAGATCTTGATGAGAACTACCACTCCGTAGTTGATGACTTTTTTATATGAAACCAATTTTTTCAAGTTGATCTTGGATAGAAAAATGACGAAACCAAAGTTGTGGATCTCAATGAGAAACTACAACTTTTAGTTGATGACATTTTATTTGAAATTGTTTCCCCTCATGTTCTCACAATTAGAAACTCGAATTTATTATGAATGATGTCAAATGGCAAATCGACCGAAACTAAAGTTGTAGATTCCTTCTTCATATGGTTCAAACTTCACCATTTACCGCCTAAAGACTCCACACTTCTATGCGCTGCTTCAATACTTGCTGACTCTGAGCAGATGTTCCATCGCCCTAAAACTAACAGCTTGCGATGCCTTTGTCGCTGAATCAATTCTGTTCACCGATGCATAAATTTTTAGAAGCTATCTTCCCTCTCAGCAGTGGCGGATGTATAACATATAGCTGGTTTTGGGGGGGGGGGGGGGGGTTGATCTCTTCTTCTTCCTCCCTTATCTCCATTTTTCTTCTTTCTTATTACACTTCTTCTTATCCCTCATCCTACCAATATATCCATTGATGCACCATTTGTAGGGAGGGGGGAGGGCTGGAGCCCCCTGTAGATCCACCCCAATGCACTCTTTCATGAAGTGGTACATGGTATCTATATGTTTGCACTACGACCATGGAATATCTTGGAGTACATAGATTAGGACATTTTGTAGATGAAGATTTTTTCTTGGGTGTGTAAAATTGCATGATCAATGTTATCAATCTACATACCTGATCCACTTGCCATGTGGACTTGATCGGGGCCCTTGTACTTGTCCCTGACGCTCAGCTTCTCCGAGTCGGCTGTGATGTGGTCGGTGGCTCCACTGTCAGTGTACTAGTTCGTGTCCATGCCGTAGTTCATCGAGGCAGACCCCGCCGTGTTGGTGTAGGGCTAGTAGTCCTCGAAGCGGTGCCAACACATATCGGCCTCATGGCCTTTCTTCTTACAGACCTGATAGATTGGCTTGGAAGCCGCCTGCCCGCTTGTCTTCGTTGGTGGAGAATTGTCGTTCCCATGGCCACGACCGCCAACGTTGCCACGACCGCGACCACATGCAGCAGCATTCACCGATGAGTTGTCGCCGGTGTTGTGGTTGTCCTGGAGCATCTGGAGCCTCATTGTCGTACGCCAAGATCTGAGCATAGCGAATACTCAGGGTCATCGACTCTGTGCGCCCCAAGACGGAGGACACGAGAGGGTTGCAGTCGAAGTCGAGGCCGACGGGGATGAACATCACCAGGTCATCATCCTCAACTGGCTTTCCAGCAGCGGTGAGCTCATCGCGATAGCCTTCACCTTGGCATAATAGGCAACAGCAGATTGGCTGCTCTTCTTGCAATTAGCAAATTGCATGCGCAGATTGGTCATGCGCTTGTGACTGCGCCGCGAGCAGTTCCTGAGCGCGGTCCAGACGGCCACCACGGTGGTCTTTATCCCCACCTGTGCGAGCACCTCCCTTGAGATAGAGTTGTTGATGTGCGCGAGAAGCAGTTGATCATCCTTGATCCACCTCTCGTACTCGGGGTTGATGGCGGTGAAATTTGTCATGTCCTCCTCCTTACAAGCTCAATGGTCATAGTCAGGACAGGTTTGGATCCATCTAGGTATCCTTCGCACTGCGTGTATGCCTGGCTTGATTTGCTCCTTGTATAGGAGGAAGTTGTCGCGCATGAGTTTCTTGGAGATGGTGAGGCCAAACAGCGAGTTGTGGGAGTGCCTGGAGCAGGACGACGCTATGGCTAGACGATCTTAGGAAGAGTAGCTCTGATTACCATGTAAAGAGAGATGGCAATCATGACTGCCTAGCTCGGCTTGTCACATCTCCATGTTAATGTTTATATACACATTACATCCTTGGAGTATCTCATGGGAACAAGTGCAACAGCAACTAGTGCTTGTCACTGCATGATTACCCATCCATGCATGCAACTAGACACCACTAATTGCTGTAGATTCACCCATCCACTTGCATGAATCTAGTTGAATGCTTAAACAACACTTAAAAGGGGGCAGAGTGAGTACCTCAGTATCACCGATTCAGTGTCTTTGACAGTAGCCCTCTCCATAAACAATATAATAATCAGTTACAAAGAATAATCAGCTACACGACAAAAATGTCAGACGCGCATCGAAGAAAATTTTCAACAGAGTTGACGGTTTCTACACGGCAAACTTGCAAGCGTACCTTTCGGCGTACGTTTTTCCGAGATTAGCTCCATGTATCTGTACACGTATTGATCCTATATATTCACTTCCAAACTGGGAGTGTAGCGAAGATATCGAGGCCGTTCCAGGATAACGAGAGTCTGCTGCCACAATGCCTGCTGCGCTAGGTCTGACTAGTTGCATCCTTATTGCACTGGTCCAGTGCTGGGTGGCCGCAATCACTCCGGCATCTTGCACTGCCTCCGGCGACCAGAATGACATCATCGGCGTCAGCTTCCCGCCTCCCGAGGGCAACGACGACTCAAGCAAGTTGGCGTTCTCCTGGGATGCCGGTGTCCTCTATGGCGCCCTGCACCTCACCGCCGACGAGGTTTATCAGCCGCCGGTTCAGTACGCTCCGGACGCGAAGAGGTCAGCCGGCCATGTCAGATTTTCCCATGCTTTTCCTCTCGCACTGCGTTCCCAATCCTCCCCCGACGGAATATGGTCGGAGTTGCAGGAGGCATCCTTCAACTCTAGCTTCACCATGAGCATCAACCGGTCGCGCGACTACACTGCTGCCGGAGCCGGACACGACGACGACGGCGGTCTTCTCTTGGAGGTGCTCCCAAACCGTGACCGTCGCTCTGTTTCGAATCCTGGATTCGACAGGGCCATTTACTTTCCTTTCTGTAGCGCGACCAGAGGCAACATCTCCCTTGAGATCGGCAAGCTGCAATATTATTATGATCAAGGCTCGTTCGGCTTATATGTCTCGATAGCACCGGCCCTGACCGCCAACACAACGCCGGCGAACTACACGGTGTGGATTGAGTACGATGCCAAGCAGCACAACATATCAGTGTACGTTGACAACGAAGGCAAAGCTAAACCTGAGCAAGCCTCGCTTCACGCCTCCTTGAACATCAGCGCCGTCGTCACCGACGGCGTCCAGTGGTACTGGTATGGTGAAGGTTATTACCCCGGGCAAGGCAGCCGTGGTTCCAAGTTTGGTTTATTCGCCTCCAAGAACAGGTTATTGCCCTCTTGCCAACCGGTGGTCTATAGCTGGAACTTGACCATGAAGTTTGACAGCACCTCCTTCACCTACACCGGCAACCGCCACCGTCGTATCGGTTGGTTCTTGACCAGAGTGGTTCCTCTGGTTCTTGCTGCTGCTGCTGCTGCCGCAGTCACATGCGCGGTGGCGTGCTGCTTGGCGTCAAGGTACAAGTCTCTCACGATGAAGCTGAAGCTCTCAAAGGCGATGCGGCGGCTACCGGGAATACCAAGGGAGTTTGGGTACGCCGCTGTCAAGAAGGCCACCAGGAACTTCCACGAGAGCATGAGGCTCGGCAGCGGAGGCTTCGGTGCCGTGTACAAGGGTGCCATGATTGCCACCTGCGATGGAGACGATGGCCGCCAGCGGCTTCAGTACGTCGAGGTCGCCGTCAAGAAGTTCACGCGGAAGGAGGACTGCAGCTACGACGACTTCCTGGCTGAGGTCGCCGTCATCAATCGTCTTCGACACAAGAATATCGTTCCACTCATAGGTACGTTCTGGGTCGGAATCACACGCCAATGCTGACTCTGACTTTTCTGCACTTGGACTATGATGACTCTACAACTTGTTATGTTAGGTCCTAACATAAAAAGAACTGTGTGTTAGGTGCTAATCCAACAACTCCTTAATTTTTGAAGTTCGTAGGAAGGGAAATTTATCATACTCTCTTGTTTAAAGATCTCTTATTATTCCTTTTTATTTCAATACTAGTGTGCCCAATTGCCCATGCATTGCAATGGGACAAAAAACTATTAAACATACGTGCAAAATGACTACATGAATGGTACATATCTACATATGCTTTAAGCTTTCATAATTTGTACACTCTGGGTCTCCACATGCCAAATGCTGACTCTGACTTTTTCTGCACTTGGACTATGATGATTTTGTACAACATGTTATGTTGGGTCCCAAAAGAACTATGTTAGGTGCTAATCCAACAACTCGTTGATTTTAAAAGTTGGTAGTAATGGAAATTTATCATACTTGCTTGTTTAAAGATCTCTTATCCCTTTTTATTTCAATATATATAGTCCCTATCGAATTGTTACCTCTGTTTTCCTAACATTTGTGGTTTCAGCCTATTTCTACTATGAGTTATATATTCTGTCTCTATATTAACTGATTTAGACTCCCCACAAAGAGATTTGTGTGTTTCATGTATACTGTACAAATAAGAGAAAATTATACTGATGAACTATTATGTGATTCTCATCTAGATCCCGGAACTATGAAATTGTTTTTCCTTAATCCATCATCTATTTAAGTATCATAGTCCCAGTCTGAACAACCTGTTGACACTACATTCATCATTGCCAACTGTTCGATAGACGTACGTCAAAGAGTTTGCTGACAATTGACCTCCCTGGTCGATATTGTTTCTCATCTAATCTTGGCAAAAGCAATGTCTTAACTCCACTTTCGAGTAGGGTTGGACGGAACCCGCTAGACCAAACAATGTTGTCAGGCTTGTCTTTGATGAGAATCAAATGATAGTTTAGAGATCATTCATCTAATTAATTATGAGCTGTAGGTTCATATATTAGTTTCACATCGGAGCACCGCGTTAGCAAATGACCTATCTCGTGTCTGTTTTCTGTTTTGCGCCAAGGACCTAAATATTCAATTTCATAGTTTAGGCCTCTAGGGACTAGATTAGAAGAACAACATGATACAATAGGGAACACCAGTGTACTTTATTCAAAAAAATGTTCTCTAAAATGTGGTGAAATTCAAATATATGTTTCAGGCTGGTGTTACGAGAATGGAGATCTCCTTCTCATCTACCAGTACATGCCCAACGGCAGCCTGGACCAACATATCTTCCGAGAGAAGAGTCACCAGCAGCTTTCAATTCTCCGGTGGCAGACACGCAACGACGTGATCAAGGACGTCGCCGCCGGTCTCCACTACGTCCACCATGAGTACGAGCGCGCCGTGCTCCACCGCGACATCAAGGCCAGCAACATCATGCTCGACGCGGATTTCCGCGGCCGTCTCGGCGACTTCGGCCTCGCCCGTGTCGTGGCCTTCGACAAGACCTCCTTCACCGACATGGGCGTCGCCGGCACCTGGGGCTTCATTGCACCGGAGTACGCCGTCAGCCACAAGGCCACGCGGCAGACCGACGTCTACGCGTTTGGGGTGCTCGTCCTCGAGGTCGTCACCGTCAAGAGGTCGCTGGGTGCCGCAGATTCCGAGTTCCCGCTGCTCGTTGACTGGGTCTGGTGGCTTCATGGTGAGGGAAGGCTCCTGGAAGCCGTGGAGGATGAGCTCACCACTATGGCTGATTTTAGTTCAGAAAACGCCACCAGGTTGCTGCTCCTGGGTTTGGCGTGCAGCGACCCCAACCCGTCAGAAAGACCGAGCATGGATCAGGTGGTGCAGGTCATCGCCATGTCCATGCCGCCGCCGGCCGTGCCTCCAGTGAAACCAGTATTCGTTTGGCCACCGGGAGGAGACCAGCTACTGCTCTCAGACGATCCAGATGACGTCGACGATTTTTTGGAGTCGGATCATCGTGATTCTGACAGGAGTCACTCGACGGAGACGGGCCACTACTGTGATAGCTTGGCGACGGGCATCAAGCCGTCATCAGAGATCACCCAGCGCAAGTCCCGTAATGTTGTTGAGACAAACATCAGTGATGACATTGAAAAATGCGTGTAAACACTAGGAAAAATGCTTTGTAAACATCACTCTCTGTTGTGCACTCATACTTCGGTTCCTCACTAGGTATGTAACATATCCATAATGAGTATATATTTGAGGAGGCTGTTGGAGGACTAGTTAACCTTCCATTTGGTGGAAGAAGAGCTAATTGTGTAGTAAACTCAAAGCGCAATATAAGATTGTAATAATAAGCTATATATAACCAAGCATGTAATGCTCAAACATTTCAATAAAAAAGTAATGTAGCTGTTTCCTGTTGGAAACTCGGAATGGGAATACTGGTGCCAATATGTCAACAAGAACACCTTTCACATTACAGATTAGCAGTCCCTTTAGCTACTGTATCAAGATTGGATCTGCATCTATCATTCAACAAAAGGAGTTCTATTGAGACACACACGAGACTGATAAAAAACAAGCAAGCTACTGATAATTGTAGAGGTTAGTACCCTATTATTCTGAGAAGTGAGAAGCAGCAGTCAACAACTCAATATTGCTAGGTCACGAGTGAGGCTCAGCCGCTCAGGCTCTGCGTGCGTGCGCCATGAGAACCTGAGCCAAGGTAGGATTGGCAATCGTACTGACCACGGCCAGCGCCTCCTCCTTGCTGTGGATGTTGGCGTGCTTCTTGAGCAGCTCCGTGAACGGCCCGTTCCACTCGCTGTTCTTGTGCGCGCGCATGATCTCATAGGAGATGGTGTCCCAGTGCTCGATGTACCGGAGGTGCTGTTCGGTGAGGCGTGCGTCGCCGCTCTCCCACCCGTCGGAGACCGTCTCCTTGACGGGCGTCAGCCGCTGCGTCTCGCAATTGGTCACCGTGAGCGTGGCCAGCGCGCGCTTGAGCGCGCCCAGCGTGTCGTCGTCCACGCTCGCCGGGTCGGCGCACGCGGAGATGGCGCCGGCTCCCGCCCCAGCGGCAGGCTGGGCAGGTTCGCCAGCCCGCCGATGAGGTCGCGGTAGCTGTTGCCGAACGGGAGCGTCGTCCCGTTGCGGATGACGTGCTCGTAGCCCGGGAAGGCGTACCAGTGGTGGCTCCCGTTGGCGAAGCCGGCGATGGAGAAGTCGTGGGGCAGCAGGGCCAGGGAGATCTTGTCGCCGTCGCGGCCCACCAGTTTGAGGACCATCAGCTCCGGCGCGCCACTGGGTTTTGCTTTTGCACCTGTTGCCTCTGACTGGTCGGCGTTCTTGGGCAGCAGACCAAGGATGAGGGCGACAAGGAATACTATTGCCACAGAAAGAGAACGAGGCTCCATCTCGAATGGTGTGGATCGCTGGATCGTCGACCTGATCGATCGGGTGTGGAAACGGGGGCCAGTATACATACATGATGGAGATGCACAATCACAAGGATTGTATTGCACAACTGCCGTAGTGGCATAGTACAAGTGCAAGATGGGTGAATATGACAATGCAAGATGAGTGAATAGGACGAACTTGCTGATCAGGCAGTCTCTGGCGCCCACGTTCCTTGCTACGTTGTTCCTAGCACAATGCCAACGCCTTACGCTTTGCAGAAGACGCTTGTAGAGACAGGACGGATCAGTTCCATGTGCTGCCAATATTGCAACCTTATCACATATGCAGCATGTATATGCATCCTGCTAGTCGCGCATGCAAACTGTTTGTGCCGTGCTTCACAGTATAGTCAACTATTCATTAATTTGTTTTTGCAAATTAAAATCAAACTCTTAGTATAGGATGTGCTAATTTACATCTTAACGTGGTTGACGTCCGCAGTTAAGACTTAGCGTTTGAAAATTGATTTCTTGGATGATTGACTAATAAGACAGCTACTCATAAAAATACTTTTACAAAAACCATAACAAATAGTTAACTAAGCTAAAAGTAGAAAAACAAAGACCTTTTGATATCTTGCATAAAGCCCCTCTTACCATCACACACCTCTTTTAGTATACAAAAAGACCTGGGATGCTATCATTTTGTATTACCTTCTTCGAATCTTGTATTTAATTTTTACCACTAACTGATCTCAAAATTAAAAAGGCTCAAGTGTAAAACTCTAGATCTTGTCAAGTTTTACAACTTTGGTAAAGCGTATAGGGCAGTTTTACATATGAGATCGTCTCAACAAGATGGAAATTTGCTTTTCTAATTATGAGAACACAAATTGTACATTTGAACTTCTGAACAAACTCAAATAATAATGTTATTAGCTGCAAAGTTCTAGTATAAAGTTTGTGTTCGTCAAACATGATTTAAAAAGTTTTTCTTGTATAAAGTTTGTGTTCGTCAAACATGATTTTAAAAGTTTTTCTTGTATAAAGTTTGTGTTCATCAAACATGATTTAAAAAGTTATCCTTATATAAAGTTTATGTTCGTCTAACATGATTTGAGAAGTTATTATAAATACATGCTCATTAGCTATTTTGACGTGTTCTTGACTTGAATCCTCTACCCAATGAATGCCCTTTCCTGTTTTATATGTTTCCCACAAGAAAAAAAAAAGCGGACTCTTATGTAATTCTTATCCGATTGTGTTCCAAAGGAGAACCATTTTATTCGATTGTGTTCCCTATATAAGTATACAAAATTAATGTCAGGAAGTTTTGTTCCGATGATATCAA
Source organism: Themeda triandra (assembly GCA_018135685.1). Taxonomy (NCBI): domain Eukaryota; kingdom Viridiplantae; phylum Streptophyta; class Magnoliopsida; order Poales; family Poaceae; genus Themeda; species Themeda triandra. The sequence continues at coordinate 43,495 of JAENPR010001016.1, read as the reverse complement.
CTAAATGAAAGTCTAACTTATTTTCGATGAATAAGAGACAATAGATATATTTCATTTCATTTATTTTATCCATCTTACTATTACTAATTGGAGGCTCCAACGGAGGCTCCACGTTAACTCTCACCAGATCGCTAGAAAAAAGATAAATGCTAGAAATTCTCACATTAATCAGAAATATCTAGCCATCAAATCTAAAGACTCGGGCAATCTATAGCCATTAGATCTAACTAATGTTGTAGAAAAATTACCCACCGTTGCCATTATTATTTATTATTGAGAAAAAAGATGAAGAAAAATAAATCTATTATTTTCCTACCATAATTCCCAACGGAGGAAACAAGAGGGAAAACATGAAAAAAAAAAATAAATCTATTACTTTCCCTATCGTAATTTCCAACGGAGGAAACAAGAGAACGCAGCCTCACGATGCCTCCAAAAATAGATCTATTATTTTTCCATGCCATGATTTCCAACGGAGGAGGAAAAAGAGGGCAACCCTCACCATGAGGAACCTGATGCCAGAGCCGCCGGCGGGCAGTTGAATTTGGTCGGCTGACGAAGCAAGCAAGCAAGGACAAAGCCAATACAGCACAGGCCATCGATCTACACCGCCCCACACACGTGAGTCCTTCCACGTTGAGCCACTCGATGTTCCGAGGAATCACGCAACGCAACGCGAGAGGCGACTTCCTCGATTCCTTTCCTTCAACTTCGACACGACTGACGGTAGGACATCCTTTTGCCCTTTCGTTCTGCACGACAGCGCTACACAGCAATGTCACAGCCCGTGCGCCCGCCAGCCGGGCACGTCGACGCACGCATTCTGCTCATCCACAATTCTACATAGGGCGAGCCTGCGATCCTTTACACACCGCACTCCAATTCCATCACCATCAGGCAGGCTCCAAGCGGCACCGCGGCAGCAATAAGGTTACTCCGTATTTTCTTCTATCTATGTTCAGTTTGTAACGCATGATGCTACCCTAATTTATTTAATTACAGTTAATAATTATTTCTCTAAAATATTAACAGGACCACGTCATCGAGGAAAAAAGGTTATGGCAATGACAAAAGAATGAAGCAAAAAACAAATAGATAATTTGGTAGAATTATTATAGAGAGAGGCTCTCTTCATAAATTTCTTCAGTATTGTTTGGTAGACACCATCATCGATGACTTCGCATCAAGGAATGTTAGAAGAAAATTATTTTAGGTCATTTAATATGTATACATATACAAATTATTTTATATGAATAACACTTTTGGATTCGGATAACTATATTTAGTACATATGTGTATATATATACTAGCAATGTGTACTAGCAATATTATCATGTAGCGTTTGTGTTGATTGATTCCTGGCGACCTAGCCATGATGCGCGAGCACGATCCAACAATTTTCTGTGTCAAATGTCTTAGCTTTCACGGAACTGCTTGCTTGCGTAATGAAATTTTTACTATAGTGATGAGGGGACTGATTGGTTCGGAGTATAATACAACATAAATGAATGTTTGAGAGCTCTTATTGTGCCCTGTAAGGTCGTAGTGATAATCTCCATGATGAATGAATCATTTGCAAAATTAGTCTGAAGGTTCTATAAGGTCATATGGATGATCACCATGGTGAATGAATCATTTGCAAAATTAGTCTGAAGATGCTGTCATACACAGCTACATGTTTTTGCTATTTATTTTGATTACTTTTGTCTTATTCAACATACATGATATGATACTTATTGACCATTACGTATAATTCTTATTTTAATTTTAATGTCCTTCAATTATTACACATAAATATGTTTTGATATAATCCTTCTCAAGCATCAAATATATTTTTTCTGAACTTAGCAATAATAGTTTTTCAACCATTGGCAGGAAAGAGGTCACCTACTTTTTTTGCCTCAAGAGAGATCAACCTTGGTACATGAGGAAACCAGCGCCTCATCTGACAGTGACGAAAAAAGTGCTTCAGGATCTTTCATTGCCATGGATGCATTTAAGCCGGTTGCATGGGGAACACTAGGCCTTGATTAACCAGCGCCTCACCTACACATTCATGTCGTCAATGGTGCACAGATGTTGTTGGTTAACCATGGAAGATTGGAACTGACAAATTTGGACGATGTGTTCAGCAACTTCTTCATGATCAACACCTCCTTCATCTATCATTCTCCAAAGCTCCCTTGGATCATCACATGGTCTGCGCTATCCGCTAGCAAGGACATCATAAAAAATGCCCAGATACCTATGTCAATGACACCACTGCACAGGGTAGTGTCAACATGAGTATTGATGCCATCTGCAATGGCTCCTACCCAAATGGTTCCACTACACAAAGAGGGTGATGCTACACTATCGACCAACACCAAAGAGGCAAGCGAAGCAATAACGACTCTCTACCGATGAATACCGATGAGGAAGGCGACGCTACATACTGACTGCCTATGAGGGAACTTCGATGGGGAAGGTGATGCTACAATGAGCTATTAAATGAGGTGAATATTTCTATTTATCAAAGTATACGTATAGAGGAAGCCGTCGTTTGGCCGTATGCCGACAACTGACATTCAATCTAGCCGCGTCAAGCGGATGGAGGGGCTACCATCATGTCATCGATGAGGAATTCTACTTTATGAAAGGGAAGGCAGGAACACATAGGGACCGGTGCAACAACGTCCGACTAAAGGTATGCCATTTTGGGGTATGTCCAATAATTAAAATTTAATTTATCTACATGCATGATATGATACTTATGGGCCTTTAGGTATAATTTTTATTATTATTTCAATGTGCATAGATTACATTGCACAAATAAGTTTTGATATAATCCTTATTCAGCATCATGTATGAATTTTTAATAACTTAATAATAACTTTTCAATGATGCGCTTGGGATCGTACCATGTTTTTAAAATCTAGCCTAAAAATTTGTCCTTAGGGGGTTCGAACCTATCCTATTAGGGTACAATAGAGGAGCTCCAACTACTAGGCTATCATGAATTATCATACATAATAATAATGCCACTTCATTATCATGAATTGCAAGCTATTGTTGTTAAAGAATTAGGAGATCCATGTAGTTACCAATAAAATACATGTGGAAAAAAATTAAACCTCCACCAATATAAAAAATTAAACAAAGCCAACAATAATATTTTATAAATTATACATTCTATCATTGTGAAAGATAATGTTTCAATGCCCAAGTTTGCATTCAAATGACCCATAAATGGTGTCATGAATGGTAATGTGATTGTACATCCACCTCTCTACGGTTAATATAAAATTTAACAAAAGCCTCTCAAATCTACATGTAAATGATAATACGAGCTATCATGAACAATAATTCAACATCTATAAGTTATAAAACGTACATTACTATGTATAGGCTTATCAAGTGTGGACATTTATCCTTAGCAAACCATGCAGTAACGAGACTACAACTCACTGTAATATTTATATTAAAACACATGCCGATAAATTTTATAAATCGTTGTCTTGAGAAAAAGTTTTAATATTTTGATCGACAAACTATATCATATAGTAACTTAATATTAAGAATTATTTATTTATCAAAGATGCTGAAACAACTATTTTTTAATTATGATATTATCAAAACTAAGGGTTAAAAGGCCGAACCCCTATCTTTAGTATTATCAAAGATGTGTGTTAAAAGTTTACAATATTCAGATAGGTTACACCTGTATAGATAACTAGGTGAATACCCCGCGTTCTTTGCGGGAATAGATATACAAAAAATTTCTTAATAAGTGGGAAAATGCAATATGTAAATTTCGTAGGGCCATAAGTTCTATGACCATGAAAAAAATATGTTGGAAACAAAAGCACATGTAAAGATGATGGGAAAAATAATTATGATCTTATTACACCTAAAGAACAAATTACTACACAAAAACAAAGAAGAGTATATTGTAGTCTCTGGTTGATCGAGATGTTCGCGGCAGCACCTATGCGTCGCATGGGGCCGCAGGGATCGCCGCATATGCTCTGCAGCTCACTGCCATCAGGTGTCCACCCGCGTGGATCTAGGCGGGTGGACTCGATCGATCCCGGAGCTCGCTCGCCGCTGCCGAAGGACACTGAGCCACATGGTGCCGACGAAGCTGCACTCGAGTTGCCACTTCCGAAGGAGACAGAGACGGCTCACTGCCGGGTTCCATCAATCTGCGACGTCGTTGGCATTGACTACGACGCACGAAGCTCCTGCTAACGGTGATATATGGATGATACTGATTATTCTTGCGATGGGATAAAAAACAAAGAGATCATAACCTTTAAATAGAAGGTAGAGGCGAGTAACTATCAATAATGGGATGGGAGAAGGGGAAGTGAAAAGATCATGGCAGTGGGAGGCTGCGTGGTGAAGAGATGCATTAATATTTTTGGAAACGATTGTCCACTTGGTAACTCATAAACAGCTGAAATGATCACGGCAGGAAGCAGCAGCGTTTTCTTTTGCATCTGCATCGACTGTATGCAATGGCAAGGACAAAGCAGCGACCTTTTTTTAATTAAGGTGGGGGTTTGAGGCGTTTCTATGTAAAGCCCGTTTATGGAGGAGGTAGAGAGACGGTGCCTGGTGGCGTTTCCTTCATCCACGGAGTCGAAAGACTCGATCTGTTAAATCACGCACGGAACGCGTCGTAACGGAAAAAAAAACAGAAACTGCTGACGTGGCGCAAGGAGATATCGATAATTAGGTTAGTGGGTTTTGTTTATATAGAAGGTATAGATTCTCAAAATATCCAAGCCCAAGAACTAAGTGCCAGCTAAAACCATAAACGAACAACTCTGAAAAAAGATTGTCTAGAAAAACAAAAAAAGGGCATAGGAGAAATGGATAAACAATACAATAAGCATTAGAATTCCAAACTAATACAGGAAAAGTTAAAGGTTAAAGTGTATCTTTTCATGATATCACATAAATGAGAGAAATAGTAGTTTATAAACTTCAACTATATTTATGTTTCAACTAGATACATATGGTGGTAAAAAAAAGATTAATTATACAAATTGTTGTTCATGAAAACAATACAAATAAAAAAGATAGATGCTAAAATTCTGACCAAAATCTAAAACACCCGATCATCAATTCGATAGATTGTAATCAACATAGTAAACAAAAACTATTGTATCTAAGGAATGAATAATCATAGAATTCGAGAAAAATAGACACTTCAACTAAAACTATCGCAGTTTAGGCAATTGTTTCAATTAAATTTATATTGGAGATTCACATAGGTGTGCAATAAGAAAAATATATGGATATGGATGAAAAAACATATAAATCAATATTTGGTAGATTATTATGAATATAGAATATAGAGTACCTTATTATAATTATTAGTTAATTAGACTTTTATTAGTTAAGAAAAAAGACATTTAATAGAAGTAGTTTTCTTATTAAACTTAATTAGTCTTATTTCAAAAGATTCAAACCCGTGCGAGAGCACGGGTTGGTGAACTAGTTAAATAACAAAATTTAATACTTGTTGATTTATTCATTATGTTAGGCCATTAACCATATTGTGATCTTAAATACTTTAAAGTCATTGTTATATTTTGCTGATGATAAGATAATCTTTGTTTTGCTAAACTGCCAATAATCAATATAATTAGTCAACTTCTTCATTTCGGTAAATATATAGTTTTGGCTTTTGCTGCGGTACTCCGAAATAACTGTGAACCGTTCATTTGTTCCGATCCAATGGCCATTATCATCTATTACCTCCTAGGTAGTAATAGTATTTATTGAATTTTTATTTTTAAAAAATAGGGTAAATAAGGACGGGTTGTTAAGATTTGGATGATGTTAGCGTGTGTACGCTATTTTAGAGAGCTTATAATTTACGTGCCAGTGTGTACGTTATGTTAGATCTATGTACGTGTTTTACTATTCTAGAGAACTTATAATTTTGTACGTGACTTAATTAGCACCCCAGTGTATACATAGACCTATGTACGTGTTTTACTATTTTAGAGAGCTCTCTTGTATAATGGATCCTTAAAATTAGCGTGTCAGTCTCTAACAGTCATGTAAATAGATGTATTTTTTTTCTCGGCACCTGCCATCCGTGACATGCGGCCAGGAAATTATACGGCGCAGATTGGGCGCGGGGGGGTGTGACGGGGGTGTGACGGCGTTGGCGAAGGAACCGCTCGCTTTGTGTGATAACTGAATAAAAACGAAAATAGATCAAGATCTAAAATTCATGGCAATGATCACACTCTCTCCTACCCCTCCCGTCGTCTCCCTCGGGGGCGACCCGAGGGCCCCGACCGCACCGCCGCCACAAGCCCCGCCGCCAAGCTCGCCGGACGGGCTACCGCCGCCGCTCTCTTCGCCGGCGGCGGTGGCCAGCGGGGGTGCTCAAGCGCTCCCCGCGTCTCCCTCGCGGCCTCCTCCCTCCCCCTTCCCCTCTCTTCTGCAGCGCCGGCGGGCGCCGGCCGGCGGGGGCCGTAGCGGCCTCGCCGAGGCCGGATCCACCACCCCTGCACCCGGATCTGCCCTCGCGGGCTGCTTCGTGGGGCGGCTGTGGGGATCGAGCTAGGGTTGGCCGGCGGCGGCGGCCGGCCGGCCCCCCTTCGGCTCCCCCGCGCCATGACGTCGGCCCGGGCTACCTCCTGGCGGCCCTGGCGAGGATGGTCCCACTGGGTCGGCCGGCGGCGGCCTGCCCCATCCGGCGTGGTGGGCGACCCGAGCGCCGGCAGCCGCCCTTTTCCCGCCGCCGCCGGCCGGCGGCGGCGGCCTGCCTTGTGCGGGCGCGCGGCCGTCCCTGGCCCTCCGAGCGGCCGGCCCTGCCCCCTGTGCGGCCGCGCGGTGCCCTCCACCCGGCGGGCGCGGCGGCGGCGGCGATCCAGGCTCTCCCTCCCCTCCCATCGACGACGCCGGCAGGGGCCGACGGTCCGAGGGGGCAGGGCCCCATCACCGACACAACGCTGCGAGATGCGCTGCGACCCCCTCCCTCCACCCTCTCGTCCACGGCGCCGGCGGGGGCCGGCGGCTGAGGGAGGTGGGGCATGCGCGTGCGCGTGGCGCGCTCGGCGCGCCCCCGGCCACCTCCCCATGCCCGACGCCCATCCTTCCGGGTTGAGGTGGCCGGGCTGTTCGTCTTCCCCAGTCTTGATGCGCGGGGCGCCTCGGCCGGGATGGCACCGGTTGCTGCTCTCTCCCCCGCCCATCCTCCGCCTCGCCGCCTCCTTCGCCCTTCCTCTTTGCCCGCCGGCCGGCGCTTGGTGATTCTGGCTACGGCGGCCCCCCTCTAGTTTCGACAGGGCGGAGAGGGGGTAGTGGGTGGCCGGGCCGTCTCTGGTGCCACCTGCCTCGCTGCGTCCTTCGCCCGCTGCACCCCCCGCCTTGAGGCAAGGGCCTCGGCTAGGGTCGTTGCGGCGGGGATGCCCCCAACCACAACTCCGACGCAGTGGGGCAGTTCTTGGCGGCGGGATGGTCCTCGCGCGAGCCACCCCTCCTCCCTCTGCCGTGCGCGGCGGTGGGGTTCGCCGGCGAGTCGTGTTCCGCCGGCGCCGTGCGGGTGGCAGGGTTGAGCCTGGGTCCAAACGGCTATGGCCGGCCACCCAGCGACTCCCCCGTGCGCCATGGCTGAAGCTGTCAAGACCACGACCACGCCAAGACGACCGCTGACATGGTGTAACATCCCGAAAATCCGAACTACAAAATTTTTTTCTAAATAAACCCATGTTTGTTGCTTGGCATGTAAGAAACCCTGTTAGTTTGCATATGAAGTATCTATGTTAGTTGATAAGCATTGTGATGCAACAACATCACATGTGTCTTAACGTGGTCCTTAAGCCACATGTGATTAGGACCCTATGAGAACCTACTATACCTACATGTGAGAGTCCATGATCAACCATCCACTATAGTATTCCCTAGTGACAGACCCTAGGTCATGAACCTAAACCCTAAAGACCCTATGCTAGGAATAGTAGCAATGCCGCCAAGATGCAATGTGTACACATGTGCACCTACCCATAGTATAACCCTACAACCAACTAGTGCCCAATTAGAGCTAGCTAGTAGTTGCTTGATCACACTAACCCATGACATAGTGACTTGAACCTATGCCCATGACTCCACATATGAGAGTGATAGTCCGTAACCCTAAGCCATAGTAGTAGAGCCTATCCACCACTGAGCAACTAACTACTTGATCATAGTTGGTCAAAGACTAGTGATAACATGCCAACCGTGGTAACGCCTCTCCACATGAGAATGTAGATACCCGGTGTCATGGTAATAAAAGCCACCTACACACATATAGCTACCCTAGTAGATCAACCCTCGTCAACCCAGGGAGATACCTATACCCTTAAGAAAGTAGTTGCTTAACACCATACCTCGATAATAGGAACTACCTCGGCTTGACTAGCTACGTAGCCACCCTAATGGATAACCCCCACTAGACCACCAAAGTGAGACAACCTACTAGTTATTTCAAGTTGGAGGAACATACCCCAAACCCCAGGCTTATAACCTGGTGAATCTAGAGCTAACTCTAGGAGTTACATGGACTCCTCGGCAAGGAATTATACAAGCATAGGACATGAACCTTCTATGAAACCCAAACCCCAAAACCCTAAGTGAGGATGAGGTGTCATGAAGAAACTCACTCTTGGCCACATGTGGAGTTGACACAACTTTGGATCTTATCACATCATGAACTTAGATTCCCGCACTAGCAAACCTGCCAACTTAGGTACCACACCACCGTAGCATAAGTATTAATGGGACCTAAGTTATTAGGCCATTTACCTAGTTAGGCTTTTACTCAATTGATCCTATGTCTCCTACATGGATCACACTTGTATGATGCACTGTGATTTGGATTTTATTCGGTTTTCCATTGTATTGAATAGTAACTCAATAACACATGTTTACTTTAAATAGTACAAGAAACCAGCAACAAATATTTATTTACATAATAAATAAATATACAAAGGTATATATGTTATAGGGAATAACACCCTACCATGGCCTATGACTAAATACGACCACCACGAAATGAGGTACAAAGGTTATCTATGCCACATTCGAAGGCATAGAGTCTAAATATAAATACAAAAGAAAACAGAAAATAAAAAGGAAAGGAAAAGGAAAATGGCAATGGCCAATTCAGCCCAAGCATCCTGCTGGCCCGCTAATTCTCCCTCCCTTCCCTTTTTCTTTTCCCGCCAACCCAACTCGCTGGCCCATTTTCTTTTCTTTACCCAGCCCAGCTTGCTACCCCGGTCTCCTCATCCCTTCTCGCGGCCCAGCCAATGAAGCAGCCCAGCAAGACGCTGCCGGTCCATGGACCAATTCCATCTCCTCGGTCTTTTAAGCCGGGTGATAGAGGAGGCCCACGAACCGGCCCAGCTGGCGAAGCCCACAGGAACCGCCGTCCCCGCTCCGCGACAAAGAGCCCCTGAGCCGCTGACGCGTTGTCCCCACCTGTCATACCTTTCGCCTCCCCCTCTCCTCTGCTTTTTCCCCACAACGGAGGACGGCACAGTGGGAAAAGATTCCAGGCGCCCGTCCATCCTCGCCGTCCGTGCCGTCCCGTCCCCACCTACCAATCGGGCGATTTCGCGAGAGCCACCTAGCCGACCAAGGCCCGACAGCCGACACCAACGCCCGCGGCCGCGAGCTTTTTCTCTCCGGCGCGCACACGCACATGGCATTGCCCCCATCGATTCCTCCCGTTCCTTCACCACGAAGCCAAATTGAAGGACTCGCGACGTGCAGGACCCGCGGGACCGTGATAGCGACCCGTGGAGCTCTCATGGGCCACTTGATCACGCCAACACCTTGATCACCGTCCGCCGAGCGCCATTTCTACCGCCGGCCTATAAAAAAACTCACCCCGACGCCCTAGGGTTCCACTGCCCAGTCCGCCTCGCGCCGCCATCTCGGTGGCCGGCCAATTCGCCACACCAAGCCAGAGAGGAAGGGAGAAGAGGAAACCGCCGCCGCCGGGTGAAGGAGAAGCTCGCCGGAGTCCGCTGCAGAGCTCGCTGGGGAGGAAGAGCGAGGCGTCGCTGTACTGCTCCGCGAGCTCGACCGTGACAACTCCGACGGCGACAGCGACCCGCCATCACGCCGACACGCTGCCCCGAGCCACTTCTTCCTCTACCGCGTAGGTGAGCCGCCATGCCTCCGTTCCAACCTGGACCTTGCTGTGAATCGCCATGGCGCCGCCGGCGCGTAGGCGAGGGCCATCGCCGGCCTCCCGGAACACGCACACACGAGCACGCGACTAGCCCAGCCACCGGCTCCTGGCGCCACCATACGCCGGAGCAGGACCTGCCCGCCATAGACGCGCCGCGGCCATGCCGCCGCAGAGCGCCGCCGTTTCCCGGCGAAGAAGCCACCTTGGAAGCGCTGGACCCCCCGGACAACGTCCGCCGCGACGGGGCGCACCCCTTGCGCCAGTCGCCGGCGCGAAACGCCCGCGGGGGAGACCTACCCCGACCTCGCCACCGAAGGTATGTCCGCGCGGGACGCTCTGGGAGCGCCACCGCGGCGCACTTGCGCCGGCCGGCTCCGGCCGTCTCGACCGTCGAGACCACGCCGTTGAGCCGCGCCGCGGGCTGCTGCACGCCGCGGCACCCTCGGATGGTGGAGATGACGCTTGAAGATGAAGCCTTGGCGCCGCTCTGACGCCGTGCCGCGCGCCGCTGTGCGCCGCCACGCGCCGCCGCCGTGCGCCGCGCGATGCTTTGCGTCCTGGCCACCCTTCGCGAGCCGAACGCGAACTTGGAGGCCTCAATCGATGAATCACGCCCTCAATCGAACCGGAGCCGCCGCCCTCACTTCCTGCCGCAGCGCGCCGCCGCCGCCGTGCCGTCCTGCTACCACCGCCGCGCTCGGCCATGTTGGAGCGCCCCACGAACCGCGCTGATGGCCTTGCCATGCCCTCCATGCCGCCGCGGAGCGGATGCGCTCGCCGGCGTGGAGCAAGGGCCGCCATGGCGCCGGGGAGCCTCGCCGTGCCGCCGCCGGCCGTGCCATGGCCGCGCACTGGGCAAGGCGTGAGGATGGGGATGAGATGGAGATGGGTTGGAGAGAGATGAACCCGGTCCATGTAAACCCAGTGACTGACAGCGGAACCCACCAACCTGTGACCACCATGAGCCGCGTCTGTGGACCAATGCCCCTGCAGCCTTGATTCGTGCACCCGGTTCACGTGGACCAGTGAGACAGACGGGTGGACCCAGCGAGGCCAGCCCATGGTGAACCAACCCCGCGCGCCTCGGCCCGCTGTGAACCCAGACAGGCGACGTGGCGCAGCGAGGTGCCGCCACGTGTCGGCCCGGCCCAGTCCGGCCCAGTCCAGACACTGACCCGGCCCATCTGGCCCATTAGCGGCCCAATTAGGGTTGACCGGGTCAATGCTGACGTCATCACGGTCCCGCTTGCTGACATCAGCAGCCACGTCAGCATGCCACGTGGCCTAATGATGTGCTGCCACGTGTCGGCCTTTTATTAATCGGCTATTTATCTTTTTCAGAAAATGGTATAAACTTCGGAAATTCATAACTAATTCATACGAACTCCGAAAAATATGATCTTTATATGGAAATTCATCTAAAATCGAGATGTACAGTTTAAGCTTATGTTTGAGTGCATTTGGTTCTTCTATATTTCATTTGCTTCTTTGTGGCTTCTATATAGGAGTCGCTAACGCGACAATTACGTTTCGGTTTAGTCGATTCGGGAGGAGCGACTGAGGACGTGAGGTGGAGATCCACCGTACGACTACGGAGGAGGACTTGCACCACTACTCTTGTCGGATTCGTACCACTACTTCCTCGACATCGCGGGTGTCATGGCGGCACCTTTATTTTAGAGAATCCTATTAGACATTGCATGTTTAGAATCGCTAGCGCTTTATATTTATTCCTTTGCTAGTATATGATGCATGATATTGCCTCGAGCTATATTTACCTTGTTCGAAGCCCTTTTACCATGTTACCCGGCCTTGCGCTCGCACTTATATATTACCGCCATTCTGCGTGCTTGCATTTATTATCACCATACTTATTATAACTCCACTTCGCATTGTATATGTGGTGCGGGTGGTGAACCCCTGGGAATGGTTTGGCTTGGGATGCCGGACTTGTGGTTATGGTGATGAGCGGTGTCTTTGCGTGAGTCTTGGGTGTGTGGTGAGGGTTGAGTCGGCCGGACCGGATTACGACGAGCTTCGGCGAGTCTTGCCGAGGGATACGGCCCGGGTATCCCCGCTTTGTGAGTACCGTGGCGGGTAACTGGTTTGGATTGAGGTGTCCTTGGTGTGAGCTCCTTGGGGTGGAGCCTTGGAAAGGGGTGCCGTGGCGGCACGGTAAAGATTAGCCCATACGGGGAGACATCGGCATGTCGGCCAATACCTAAGGACTTGAGTGCTAGTGACCGGATCATTGGACACTTACTTTCCACTCGCTCTCTAATGGGAAGGGAGACGGTCTAACCATCGACGGTAGAACGAATGCCATTACCATGCGGTGTAAGCGGATGTGTCGGGAGGTACGGGCCGAGAGTGCTCACACCCTCCTTAACCAACATAGTGACCCCCGAGGCTGGTACTATGTCTCACGGTCTCGGCGGCCGGGGTCGAGTGACGGGATGGTATTCGTTCTAGGCTTATGGCGATCGATATCTGCCTAGGTGGGCACACCTATGATGGCTATCTTGTGGAATAGTGAAACCTCTGCCCGAGTGTATGGTTGATCGATCGATACATAGGCCGACTCGTCGGCTATGGACCGATCCGTGTGATGCTTGCTTGACTAGGAGAGGAGTCTTACGCCTTTCTTGGGATATGGGTATGTTACATCCGGCCGTGAGCCTGGGAGGCTGCGGGTCGTTGAGGCCTGACGAGAGGGAGTCGTCTTGCCGGCCACGTGAAGCATGGTGGGGTGTGGTGTGTGGGGTGTGAGGTGTGGTGATGTGTGGATGGGATGGATGGGATGGTGGATGGATGTGTGTGTGGGATTTAGGAATGTGTTAAACTTGATTATTATTATTATTACTATACTTGTTGCTACCTCGCATGCGCTAGGATGCAAACCACGGTAAATATAGGATCGCGAGATCCCTTTATTTTCTCTTTTCCACTAAAGCTCATTCGGTGCGACCATGGCCTCGCACACATGCGCGGTGTGCAGATTTTCTGTGATGTTAGGATTGAAAGGATTAGAAGGTCTCGTGCCTACGCTCAAGTTGGAGTTTGAAGCTGCTTCCGCGTTATACTTCTTCCTTCGCAAGCAGTTCTGGATGTTAGATTCACTTTGTTTACGCCAGTGTGGCGTTGTAATTATTATTGTAAACCCTTCTATTTGTACTCGTATTCTCGGAATTCGATGTATGGAATTGATTATCAACTGTTGTATATCATTACGTGATTTTTCCCTTCGTGGAAAATTGAGGATGTTTCGGTTGGTATCGGCTCTGCTTGACCCTAGGACGAGACCCTTAGGATTGGACGATAGAATAGGATGAACCAGCCCTTCTTTCGGTTATAATACCGACCTTGCACCATTTCGTGCATGGCTTACCTCTTATAATGGATTTACTAACCATGTTCTTATACTCCAATGCAAATGATGGTGATCTCTTAGAAGCATGCCTTCTACCTCAAGCACCATGATGGATACGCCCAAGTTCTACAAGAAGTGCTTCAAGAGTTAGAACCCACGACAATAGACGTGCCACAAATAGGTAGTGCCTAGAAGAGCCGTAGTCTACTATATGATGACCCTGTAGAATCTCCTAGGAAAGGAAACGTCGTACCAAAGCCTTGTACCATTCCTAAGATAGAAGACACAGCCTTACTGATGTGCAATCTATTGTCCATATGGCTATTCATGCGTACGAACTCTTGAAGCATGGCCTCCTGCCGTCTATTACCCCGTGCCCTCGATGCCTTTAGAAGTGCCATAGGGTAATGGGATGAAGCCGAACGTACCTAGGCAAAAAGGACCGATGACAACCTCAATGCTTGCTAGAGAAACACCTACTTCTCCAGGATAGACTCATGAACACACCAAGCTGCTAAAGCGCTATCAAAAGCAGCCCTGTGAAGAAAGATTTGCTTTAGAGCCTTTAAACCTCACCATCGTAGCTTACTTCCAGCCTGCACCTGAATCCGCCCTGAAATAGGGGGAAGCTCGCCAATGCACATAGCTAAAATTCCTGACTAATGCCCTACCATTAGAACGGAAGAAAGTTCTTCAACCCCACCTACCTAGTTTCTTAGGCAAGACTCATCATGATAAGGGGGTAGGAAGAGGATGATTAGATTAAGCCATGTATAGCTAGAAGTTGTGCCATGAATAGAGTAGAATGTCTACCATTTTAAGCTACTTACGTGTAGTACGTTTTCTCCGCGGATCTCTTGGCGTAGCTACCAAGGATATCGCCTTGTAATAAACCCAATGTAATGAGTGCTTGGTTTTTATCGAATTTTATGGTTCCTCATGCTTCTTTGTATGTGTGTAGGATAGATTTAAATGTTTTTAAATTGTTTAAATCATCTAAACTCAAGTTAAAATTGTTAATAAATCATGTCACTTGCACATGATTCCTAATCCTTATGACCCATACAACAAGATGCCCAACCACTAACCTGGTAGCTTGAAACTTTGCTCAACCCCTTCAGCAAACACCATGGACAGTGATCAAGGTAGTCACAAGCCACCCACGGGACTCAATCTCGAGAAGGAAGAACTCCATACTCTGCTACCCATTGGAACCCCCACTGAAGGACCGTCGAACAAGTCTCAACATGAGCAAGGGAATTCATCTCTGATGAAGCTTCCTACCTTCGACGGAACTGACGATGATCTTATCACCGCTGTAGACTGACTATATGATATGGCAGAGTTAGATCAGACCACCTATCTCCCCAAATGAATTGGAAAGCCAGCTCGTTTCAAAATATCTTTGCGAAAGTCTTTCATTTCAAAACAAAAGTTTTACTTTGCACATCAACCTTTGATAAATTGCTTGCAAACTAAAAATGGCTCAAGTTTTATTTTAAAATCTTTTGATTTCAACCAAGGAGCCAAACTTATTTTAAATAAAATTCATCTTCAAAATGTTTTGCAACACGTTTGCTAAACAAAATAATTGTGAAAAGGTTTTGTTTGATTGTGAAAACCAAGTTTCACAAAACGAGCGATAATTGTAAACCATTTTCAAACTACCCATGTTTCAAATGATTGAAAAAGAGTCACGCTTTGTTTGAAGAGTAAAACCATGTTTCAAAACTGTTTGATTTTATAACGCACTTTGATTTCAAACCTCTTCAAAAATCTCCCTTGGGCTTCAAGGCCTACAAAATCACCATCTATTTTAAAAATAAGATTTTTAAAAATCATCATGACAACGAGAGTCCAACGGACAACGACCCCAACCGATAACTTTAGATTTGCTTAGGCATCTGGGATACCCTGTGCAAAATTTGGATCGAGTTACCAAGTAAAGCAAAGGATTACAATTCCTTTAGCGCAAGATCTTCTGAATAGGCTACACAGACTAAAAGCAGGGATTGCAACTACGCTTATCAAAGTAGCGCAGCGGAAGCGTGGTGGGCTCATAACCCACTGGACCCTGGATCGAAATCAGGAGCCTAAACCGCACCTCTGAAATTTAGGAAGACATGATATAGCCTAAACTAATATGTGTTCCTCCCACATACTAAACCTGCGATGAAACATCCTGCTGTGACAACTCCTCGACCATCGTCGAAGTATCTTTTTGTAAACCCTCAAGATCGACTTAGTGCATTTACACAAACACCAAACTGCGCACACTTGATCAATGATCTAGACAAGGAAATCAAGACTCTACTACTCACTCCCGCAACTCGGTGGAGCAACTACTTCAAGCTATGAGGAACTGGAAGTCGATTCATGGGAAGCATCACCTTACCGTTGCATAGAGTACTACACACCTTAAATCTCGGGGACGAGATTCTGATAAGGGGGTAGGACTGTAACATCCCGAAAATCCGAACTACAAATTTTTTTTCTAAATAAACCCATGTTTGTTGCTTGGCATGTAAGAAACCCTGTTAGTTTGCATATGAAGTATCTATGTTAGTTGATAAGCATTGTGATGCAACAACATCACATGTGTCTTAACGTGGTCCTTAAGCCACATGTGATTAGGACCCTATGAGAGCCTACTATACCTACATGTGAGAGTCCATGATCAACCATCCACTATAGTATTCCCTAGTGACAGACCCTAGGTCATGAACCTAAACCCTAAAGACCCTATGCTAGGAATAGTAGCAATGCCGCCAAGATGCAATGTGTACACATGTGCACCTACCCATAGTATAACCCTACAACCAACTAGTGCCCAATTAGAGCTAGCTAGTAGTTGCTTGATCACACTAACCCATGACATAGTGACTTGAACCTATGCCCATGACTCCACATATGAGAGTGATAGTCCGTAACCCTAAGCCATAGTAGTAGAGCCTATCCACCACTGAGCAACTAACTACTTGATCATAGTTGGTCAAAGACTAGTGATAACATGCCAACCGTGGTAACGCCTCTCCACATGAGAATGTAGATACCCAGTGTCATGGTAATAAAAGCCACCTACACACATATAGCTACCCTAGTAGATCAACCCTCGTCAACCCAGGGAGATACCTATACCCTTAAGAAAGTAGTTGCTTAACACCATACCTCGATAATAGGAACTACCTCGGCTTGACTAGCTACGTAGCCACCCTAATGGATAACCCCCACTAGACCACCAAAGTGAGACAACCTACTAGTTATTTCAAGTTGGAGGAACATACCCCAAACCCCGGCTTATAACCTGGTGAATCTAGAGCTAACTCTAGGAGTTACATGGACTCCTCGGCAAGGAATTATACAAGCATAGGACATGAACCTTCTATGAAACCCAAACCCCAAAACCCTAAGTGAGGATGAGGTGTCATGAAGAAACTCACTCTTGGCCACATGTGGAGTTGACACAACTTTGGATCTTATCACATCATGAACTTAGATTCCCGGACTAGCAAACCCGCCAACTTAGGTACCACACCACCGTAGCATAAGTATTAATGGGACCTAAGTTATTAGGCCATTTACCTAGTTAGGCTTTTACTCAATTGATCCTATGTCTCCTACATGGATCACACTTGTATGATGCCTTGTGATTTGGATTTTATTCGGTTTTCCATTGTATTGAATAGTAACTCAATAACACATGTTTACTTTAAATAGTACAAGAAACCGGCAACAAATATTTATTTACATAATAAATAAATATACAAAGGTATATATGTTATAGGGAATAACACCCTACCATGGCCTATGACTAAATACGACCACCACGAAATGAGGTACAAAGGTTATCTATGCCACATTCGAAGGCATAGAGTCTAAATATAAATACAAAAGAAAACGAAAAATAAAAAGGAAAGGAAAAGGAAAATGGCAATGGCCAATTCAGCCCAAGCATCCCGCTGGCCCGCTAATTCTCCCTCCCTTCCCTTTTTCTTTTCCCGCCAACCCAACTCGGCGGCCCATTTTCTTTTCTTTACCCGGCCAGACTTGCTACCCCGGTCTCCTCATCCCTTCTCGCGGCCCGGCCAATGAAGCGGCCCGGCAAGACGCCGCCGGTCCATGGACCAATTCCATCTCCTCGGTCTTTTAAGCCGGGTGATAGAGGAGGCCCACGAACCGGCCCAGCTGGCGAAGCCCACAGGAACCGCCGTCCCCGCTCTGCGACAAAGAGCCCCTGAGCCGCTGACGCGTTGTCCCCACCTGTCATACCTTTCGCCTCCCCCTCTCCTCTGCTTTTTCCCCACAACGGAGGACGGCACAGTGGGAAAAGATTCCAGGCGCCCGTCCATCCTCGCCGTCCGTGCCGTCCCTCGTCCCCCACCTACCAATCGGGCGATTTCGCGAGAGCCACCTAGCCGACCAAGGCCCGACAGCCACGACACCAACGCCGCGGCCGCGGCTTTTCTCTCCGGCGCGCGCACACGCACATGGCATTGCCCCCATCAGATTCCTCCCGTTCCTTCACCACGAAGCCAAATTGAAGGACTCGCTGACGTCTGGGACCCGCCAGGACCGTGATAGTGACCCGTGGAGCTCTCATGGGCCACTTGATCACGCCAACACCTTGATCACCGTCCGCCGAGCGCCATTTCTACCGCCGGCCTATAAAAAAACCTCACCCCGACGCCCTAGGGTTCCACCGCCCGGTCCGCCTCGTGCCGCCATCTCGGTGGCCGGCCACCGCCACACCAAGCCGAGAGGAAGGGAGAAGAGGAAACCGCCGCCGCCGGGTGAAGGAGAAGCTCGCCGGAGTCCGCCGCGAGCTCGGCTTGGGGAGGAAGAGCGAGGCGTCGCTGTACTGCTCCGCGAGCTCGACCGCGACAACTCCGACGGCGACAGCGACCCGCCATCACGCCGACACGCTGCCCCGAGCCACTTCTTCCTCTACCGCGCAGGTGAGCCGCCATGCCTCCGTTCCAACCTGGACCTTGCTGTGAATCACCATGGCGCCGCCGGCGCGTAGGCGAGGGCCATCGCCGGCCTCCCGGAACACGCACACACGAGCACGCGACTAGCCCAGCCACCGGCTCCTGGCGCCACCATACGCCGGAGCAGGACCTGCCCGCCATAGACGCGCCGCGGCCATGCCGCCGCAGAGCGCCGCCGTTTCCCGGCGAAGAAGCCACCTTGGAAGCGCTGGACCCCCCGGACAACGTCCGCCGCGACGGGGCGCACCCCTTGCGCCAGTCGCCGGCGCGAAACGCCCGCGGGGGAGACCTACCCCGACCTCGCCACCGAAGGTATGTCCGCGCGGGACGCTACGGGAGAGCGCCGCCGCGCGCACTTGCGCCGGCCGGCTCCGGCCGTCTCGACCGTCGAGACCACGCCGTTGAGCCGCGCCGCGAGGCTGCTGCACGCCGCGGCACCCTCGGATGGTGGAGATGACGCTTGAAGATGAAGCCTTGGTGCCGCTCGACGCGTGCCGCGCGCCGCGCGTGCGCGCCGCCACGCGCCGCCGCCGTGCGCCGCGCGATGCTTTGCGTCCCGGCCACCCCGCGAGCGAACGCGAACTTGGAGGCCTCAATCGATGAATCACGCCCTCAATCGAACCGGAGCCGCCGCCCTCACTTCCTGCCGCAGCGCGCCGCCGCCGCCGTGCCGTCCTGCTACCACCGCCGCGCTCGGCCATGTTGGAGCGCCCCACTGTTGACGGTCGTTAAGTGCCAATTTTTACCGTCAACTAGACATGAGAAAGGACCTAAATATAATTACCAACTAGATATAGGGGTTACACTAATAGAATTCCACGAGTTTTGGTGAATGTCTATTTCGCGGGGTGTCGGTGAAAATACCCAAGGAAGGCCCACATGTCGGGTTTACATAGAGATAATCGGGAACCGGTGAAAATTCATGTCTGGAAGGTTCGAGAAGGCTCGGACCAAACGGGAGCCCGAACGGGCTCGGGGGTGAGTCGGCCGACTCCCCCTTGAGTCGGCCGGCGGCTACCTCCACCAATCGGGTGGAGGCTCGCGGATCCGCCTCCACCGACCTTGAGGAGCAATAATTATCGTCCGTTTAGGTCGGTTTGATCCAAGGGCTGCGGTACATCCTAGGGGGCTATATAAAGGGGCCCCGGCCCCCGGAGGAGGCATCCCATGAAACCCTAATTCATTATTTCCGAGAGAGGATCGGGTGAGGGGGTCCCTTGAATGGATCTCCTCCCTAGAGCCTAGCATTCAAGATAGATAGAGAGAGTATAGGGTGGAGGTAGAGTTGGAGGAAGCCCGGCATGTCGGTGTCTCCTCTCCGGTTGTACTGCGGGATCAAGTCTCCTAACCCGAGGCTTGGTTCTAGGATCATTACGCAATTCAACTTCGATACTAGTAAGTTCTTGTTATTATTGCTCTTTGGTTTACGAGTTTACTTTATTCGCTTCCGGTTGGAAATAGAGTAATCGTTCATAGCGTAGGCGTGGTGCTTGGGCTAGGTTCACTCGTAGATGCTCCCTATCCGGCCGGAACCGTGGTAGTAGCGGGGGAGATGACGGTCCCTTTGTTACCTTTGTAATCCACTTCCCGTCAGTAGGTAAGGTAGGTCCAAAAGTGCTAGGTTAAGCATCCTCTGTGGTGTCTTTTCTTAGGTGCTCCCATAGAGTAGTAGTTGCAAAGCTTGCCATAGGTTGGAAGAAGACTGTGGTAGTAATCCTCTCTATATCGCTCATTACCTTGTATGCAGCTCAGGGGTTAAGTATAGACTTGGGTTAGTCAGATGCACGTTTTCTCCTAGCGGATAAATAAATAACGATACTCTGGAATATCTCCCGGGTGAAGTGCTCACCGATATCCGTGCGCTTGTGGATTATTTCTCTTTGATTCTTTCGTGTGCGTATCTAGTATCAACAAGCATTTAAAGGCGCCGTTGCGGGGAGAAAGACGGTCTGTGAGATAACCTAAGTCTCTTAACCATGTATTGTTCTTTTATCTTTTTCTTGTTTTCTCTTGCATTTTATTTTCTATTGTTATAGATAACCCAAATTCCACGCCTATCCACCAATATCTTGCACCCATGAGCACATGCTTAGAGCCTCTAGAACCCATGATTTTCACATCTAGCTATGAGCTACACCAATGCGTAGTTTGCAATAGGTCAAAGCCAACCCTTTTCGACGCTAGAGTCCTATCTTCTAATCAAGAGGGTAATGAACCCAAAGTCCTATCCTCTCGATCAAGTAGGTAATGAACTTCTTGCTACACTTAGGGAATCTTTTAATCTTCCTATAAATTTAGGTCTAGACCTAGCCTTACAAGACCATGTTCTTCTTCATCATTTTTATACGGGTCTTGATAATATCACCTTTGGAGGAGTTTTCCTTTCTTTACCCTTTAGTGAAGTGAGGTTTGTCCTTCCTATTAATGGACATACTCCTTGCACTAGACTTCATGATAACATCCTAGAGGTAGAGAAGGAATCATCCCCCAAACAAGAAGAGGAAGTTTCCGTAGCCACTTTGCAAACATTCCAATCCCATAATTTGGCTATCCATCCCAAACCCGTAGTACTCCAAAAACCTCTAAGGAAGAAGTAATTCTATCCTTAGAAATTCCTTTTGATAGCGATTTTGGGAGGAGCATAAACTTCCCGCTTCATAAGAGATCTTTTAGTGCATGCATTATAAATCTTCTCGGAAGAGATCTCTTAGAAAGCGTCTCACATCCAATCCCTTTGAAGGACATTTAGAAAGACTCAAGGATGGCATGTCAAGTGATGCCATAGAAGGAGAGCGAAGCCATCTAGAAGCCACTCTTATCTTCTCCCCTTCTATGCCCACATCAGATATAGAATACGAACCCATCCTTAAACCCATCCTTGATCCCTATAACTCATTCTATGCCCTTTCTCCTAAACCTCCGGATGATCCTAGAAGTCCATCTAGATATCCCATGCATAGGAATCATCAAAACCATATAGAGGATTGCAAAGAGCAACATCCATGGCTAGAGAGCATTAAAGACCTATGTGCTATGGCCACTTGAATGGATGGATAAGGCCTTAGATAAGATCATTTCGATAGACGATCCGGGGGAATTTTGGACATTTATTTCGAGTCACCCTTGGAAGTAGAAGATGATGGAGGCTTCAATGAGCAAAGTAGTTACTTCTTAAACACCCCATCAAGACCTTGCTCATATGAAAAATCTCTGATTCACTTAGTCTCCCCAACGTTACCCCACACGAGATTTTCAACCCCCTCATACTCCTTATTCCTACGGATATCGAAAGGGTGGTTGTAGATGCATATGTTTATCATAAATGTTGTAGATCTCGTTGTGTTGAATTTTGAGTTAGTGAACTTAGATTGGTGTTGGAGGGGGAACCACTTCACCAATTCACATCTTGAAGGTTTCCCAAGGACAAGCTTAGTATCCTAAAACAAGCACTTTGTTCGAGACCATGACATGAGTGTACACCTTTTTACTCTTTGTCCTTGTTAAATAAGCATAGAGTTATAATTATGAAAATATTCCTTTGGGTATTCTTGCCACTAACCTTTCCGGGTTCGATACAAAAAGATCGAAGGAATAACAAATGCAAGGTATGTCCAACCAATCATTATGCAACATTGAATTGCATTCATCCAATCTTGATTTTGCCGAATTCAAGCTTGGGGGATATACTTCCATAAATACATCTTTTGCCATGTTGCTACATTATTTTGGTTGTCCCTACCTTTAAGGCATGCTCAATTTTTCTAAACAACAATCATGCTTTCTGCCATCACCTTGTTTGAGTAAATCTCTATCTTTGCTTTCATACCACCTTTGTTTGCTATAGTATATGTAGGTTTTGAGGTATTTTCATACACCTTTTAAATTAGGCATGGTGCTTAGTTTAAACTGTTTTCCTGAATTGAGTTAGATAAGGTATCTAGTTTAATTCTTGAACCAAAAGGTGTGCTTGATCCTACTTCAAAAGGCTTTTAAATTAAGCGTGGTGCTTAGGTTAAAATGCCTTCCTAAATCAAATTAGACGTGGTGTCTAGGTTGATCTTTGAGCCGATAGTATGCTATAGTAGATGTTGGAATATTTTGTTGGACTAACCCCGCGCAGACAAACTTCCAAATCCAAGTTGGGAAAGTCCAGAGATGAACTCACATCAGAGATAAAGCAAGGCATATGATGAACTCGAACAACTTCGCACAAAAGACAATAGCTCATTCATCATCCAAGAAAGAATTGAAAGAATCCACGGCATGCCTATTCATGGTGAACCTGCCAAATCACCACTTCTGTGATGGAACAAAGGAAGAGACATGAGTGCCACAAGATGGACTACATCAATAGCACTCACCCAAAGGAAGTGGATGAACAAGGCGACAAACTATGAGCAACCTTGAAGACATCATAGTATTGAGCCCAAAACTCGAGCTAGGACACCAATGAGAAGCTGGGAGAAACTCACCTCATTTTGGTCAATCAAAGACCTGCTCTTATTATTCTTGAAGACACCATCTTGCACGTCGGCGGTAAGGACAAGCATGTCATGATAGCATGCATCCTTGTGTCAACCAATCACCATCAAGGGTTGACTACCGACCAAGCCCAAGAAGACCATGAACAACTACATTTGCAAGATGATGTCCCTATGCCATTGGAGATGAAGCCTGCATACAATTAATGATGTCCCTTCCTTGATCATCAAGACGGATGGCGTATCATTAACCGCAACTCTTCGCCATGCCGCTAGAAGACAAAGACCATCAAGGAAGAACTCCGTCTACATCTCCAATGAACATCAATTCGTCAACCAAGGCTCAACAAAAATCAAGAATGGTTGACAAAAGAAGATCATGCAACTATCGCATCCTCATATCTGGATTGGACAGTCCAAAGGAGAGATCTTTGCTCAACGGACTTAGAATCAAGAGCCCTCTCCAACAGACTTCAGAACAGAGGATGGACAATGTCTAAGAACATGGAGTTATTACAACACACTTTGAGGGATGATTCAACACACACACTTGGTTTCCAGTGACGAGCAACAACAAGCTTGGGGGAGGAAGGCCGTTGACTCCTCTAATGATGATCCAACAATGCTCTTCCTCTTCTCAAGCCCTCGTCGCTCTGGCACATTGGTTTGCAATCCCTCCACTCGCAATTACTTCCTCTCTATAAGTTTGATTATTTTCTATAGATTTCATACACCAATCAAACTTAAGACATAGTAAAATCAATCTTTAAGAGAAGAAGTAATGTTGAGTAAATGTTCTACGCTAATTAAAATTTTCAACCCAATCTTTTACGTAGCATAGAATATGACCTTTAGCTTAATGACATCTCTACCCTTGTTATTATTATTATATTCTTTCGGGTATGTTTTGTCCACTAATCCTCCACGAGAGAAGAAACAATAAATGGAACACTAGGTCGAGGAGAGGCCCACTAGAAGCATCTACTCTTCATCCCGGGGTGCTCCGGTGATAAAGTTACGAACTTTGCAACATGCACACTAAACAAGATCTTGCTAGCATCACAATTAAAGGTTCACTTCAAACCGTTGGAGAAGGAAAGAACATGGATGACCCCTTCCTCAAGAGATATCAGCTCAAGAGGTGCGGTTCTCAAGGTCTCTACCTTTGGGATCAAATGATGCACCAAAGGATTGAACATGACAAGAAGTCCTATTCGGAGGAGTTAAAACACCGAACCCTTGCCAAGGAGGTAACTTGGTAGTTATCCATATTTTCCACTTCAGCATTGCATAAGTTTTTCCTTTAGCATATTTACTTTTTGCATAATCAGTTCTTGTTGCATATTTACTTTGCTGCATCTGCATTAGAAAAGAAAATAATTTTATCTTGCATTGCATCTAGAAAATGCTAAGCCCCATGTGAATAATTTTTTGGTGCGACTGACCCACAAAGATATCCACCGTGGTGGCATAAAAATAAGTTTTCATCTTAGTTGTATTTTTTCTGTCTACATACCATAAAATATAAAATTACAAAAAATATTAAGATCCTCCCGAAAAGATTTTATGTTAACAAGGTTCTAGACATCCAAGGCTTAAAGTGTTATCACTAATGCTTAATCAGTTCCACAAGCTTTGTTGTCTATTTGAGCTTCACAGAATTTAAAGGATCAAGAAGAGCTAATAGGCAGAAGGACGTCCTGTCCCTTGTCGAAGTGCTGTCTTCAACAGTCGCAGTGCTGTCTCTACAGCCATTATCCCAGACACTCTAAGAGGGGCAGTACGCCTTCACTGCCAGTCAGCAACATCAACATACTACGTCAACATCCAGCTTGGGGGAGAGCGCCCCCGTGTATCAAGCTAAGTGTTCCAACTTGTCTATTTATAGAGCTTGCTTTGTTAAAACAACTAAAAAAAATGCATAACCTTAGAAACCCGAAAGATTTCCTTATCTATCTTTTCTACTTTTGGAGAGCTCTTATTAATGCCTTTAAGTAATCCCTGGAATAAGCTCTTATATGGAAATGATGAATAGTTGCTCTGCCATAATTCCTTTCAAGTACCTAGTTTTCAACCTTGCACTCTCCCGAGTTTTGGACACAACTGTTTAGATTTGAGATTTACTCTGAACCTAAAACTTGTGGGTAGCGAATGTTTGATCTAAGTCTAGGTAGTTGATGGATATGATATGGGAAAGTTTTGAGCTGCTGTCCATCTTGTTCCTAGAGATGCTAGAGTTCGAGAGTTTATCTTTTAAAAATCTTAAAATTTTTGCATGATGAGTTCCTCGTATGACGAGAGTTCAAAATTCCTACCACGACCATACATTCATGCTTGCTAGATTAGGAAAACCCATCTATTTGTATAGATCATATTGTAGGCTTGAGTGTAGTCTTTATAGGCATTGAGTGTGGTTATACTTGTGGACCCATAAGGAACCAAGTCATGCGGTTAAAGTCAATACTATGTGCTCTCCATCCATTGATCTATGCTACTTAAATCCTCGAAGCATGCACCCATTTTATAAATACTACATTCATTACAGTGCTACTTCGTCCCTAGAAGTACCACCTACATATAGATCCACATCCACCACATATTGTGCTATCTCTACCCTGGAGATACGCACCTATGCTTTGCTCCTACCTTGGGAGTACGCATTCCCCCACATATTGTCTTGTCTCTACCACGGAGATACGCGCTTATCTTTGCTCCTACCCCGAGTACGCATCCATCCATCCATCCACAAAATACATACGCCACTCATTTCACTTCATCCGAAAAGGTTCTACTCCTATCCCGGGAGTGAACATCTAGAAATAATCATCGCCGTTCCATTTGCCTACATAAAAGCTCCGGTCATTATCATTTCAAGTTATACACTCCCCGTTGCTAAAGTTTCGTTTTCGGAGGATTGGTTGCTCTAAAAAAAAAAAGAAAGAAAAAAAAAAAAAAAAAAAGAAGAAAAAAAAAAAAAAAAAAAAAAGAAGGAAAGAAAGAGTAGCCAAGTCCTTCCTTTCAAGAAGTTTCAAGGTTTCCGAATAAAGGGAGTCATGTTATCCCCAAAGGAGCAAGTGTAGAAGTAGATGTTCACCAAGTGATCACCCCTCATAATCATTTCCTTATCATCATCATCTTATCATCCATTCCATTTCCTCATTCACATGCACATATGACTTTATTATTATTTTAGTTCCTATTGGATCCATGGTTTAACCGTGCAATATATGCAAGTGAGTTTGAGTGTCTCCCCACCTATGAGCTCCACATAAGCCTATTAGAAAGTAGGGTGAGAGAGAGAAGGCTCTTTTCACTATGCCTTAGTTCCACAAATACCACATATTCTGAGAGAAGAGAGAAGGCATACACTACTCATGCCTTGGAGAGGATCCAAAAATACCAAAAATGAGAGACTTGAAAGGGTCATACAAGGAAACTCTGAGTTTTATTTGAAAATCTTGCAAAAACTCCGGAATAATAGTTGATCAAAGAGCGAGAAACATAGCGCTCGACTTGACCGTTCTCGTCTTTCAACCGCTCAAGACCCAAGTGACGGCTACAAGCCCCATGGTGAAAGGTAATATGAGTAAGTTTTGAGTCGAATAGTTCACTCTAATCCGGAGGAGAGTTCTTGTTTGAACGCATGTGTACTTTTGAGGCGTGAAAGCATTGTAGCAACTCCCGATCCATCACTGAGTTTATCTTTGCTCGAGACGAGCAAAGGGTAAGCTTGGGGAGTTGTTGACGGTCGTTAAGTGCCAATTTTTACCGTCAACTAGACATGAGAAAGGACCTAAATATAATTACCAACTAGATATAGGGGTTACACTAATAGAATTCCACGAGTTTTGGTGAATGTCTGTTTCGGGGGTGTCGGTGAAAATACCCAAGGAAGGCCCACATGTCGGGTTTACATAGAGATAATTGGGAACCGGTGAAAATTAATGTCTGGAAGGTTTGAGAAGGCTCGGACCAAACGGGAGCCCGAACGGGCTCGGGGGTGAGTCGGCCGACTCCCCCTTGAGTCGGCCGATGGCTACCTCCACCAATCGTGGAGGCTCGCGGATCTCGCCTCCACCGACCTTGAGGAGCAATAATTATCGTCCGTTTAGGTCGGTTTGATCCAAGGGCTGCGGTACATCCTAGGGGCTATATAAGCGGGGCCCCGGCCCCGGAGGAGGCATCCCATGAAACCCTAATTCATTATTTCCGAGAGGATCGGGTGAGGGGGTCCCTTGAATGGATCTCCTCCCTAGAGCCTAGCATTCAAGATAGATAGAGAGAGTATAGGGTGGAGGTAGAGTTGGAGGAAGCCCGGCATGTCGGTGTCTCCTCTCCGGTTGTACTGCGGGATCAAGTCTCCTAACCCGAGGCTTGGTTCTAGGATCATTCTCGCAATTCAACTTCGATACTAGTAAGTTCTTGTTATTATTGCTCTTTGGTTTACGAGTTTACTTTATTCGCTTCCGGTTGGGAATAGAGTAATCGTTCATAGCGTAGGCGTGGTGCTTGGGCTAGGTTCACTCGTAGATGCTCCCTATCTGGCCGGAACCGTGGTAGTAGCGGGGGAGATGATAGTCCCTTTGTTACCTTTGTAATCCACTTCCCGTCAGTAGGTAAGGTAGGTCCAAAAGTGCTAGGTTAAGCATCCTCTGTGGTGTCTTTTCTTAGGTGCTCCCATAGAGTAGTAGTTGCAAAGCTTGCCATAGGTTGGAAGAAGACCGTGGTAGTAATCCTCTCTATATCGCTCATTATCTTGTCTCGTAGCTCGGGGGTTAAGTATAGACTTGGGTTAGTCAGATGCACGTTTTCTCCTAGCGGATAAATAAATAACGATACTCTGGAATATCTCCTGGGTGAAGTGCTCACCGATATCCGTGCGCTTGCGGATTATTTCTCTTTGATTCTTTCGTGTGCGTATCTAGTATCAACACCCACGAACCGCGCTGATGGCCTTGCCATGCCCTCCATGCCGCCGCGGAGCGGATGCGCTCGCCGGCGTGGAGCAAGGGCCGCCATGGCGCCGGGGAGCCTCGCCGTGCCGCCGCCGGCCGTGCCATGGCCGCGCACTGGGCAAGGCGTGAGGATGGGGATGAGATGGAGATGGGTTGGAGAGAGATGAACCCGGTCCATGTAAACCCAGTGACTGACAGCGGAACCCACCAACCTGTGACCACCATGAGCCGCGTCTGTGGACCAACGCCCCTGCAGCCTTGATTCGTGCACCCGGTTCACGTGGACCGGTGAGACAGAGACGGGTGGACCCGGCGAGGCCAGCCCATGGTGAACCAACCCCGCGCGCCTCGGCCGCGCGTGAACCCGACAGGCGACGTGGCGCAGCGAGGTGCCGCCACGTGTCTGCCCGGCCCAGTCCGGCCCAGTCCAGACACTGACCCGGCCCATCTGGCCCATTAGCGGCCCAATTAGGGTTGACCAGGTCAATGCTGACATCATCACGGTCCCGCTTGCTGACATCAGCAGCCACGTCAGCATGCCACGTGGCCTAATGATGTGCTGCCACGTGTCAGCCTTTTATTAATCAGCTATTTATCTTTTTCAGAAAATGGTATAAACTTCGGAAATTCATAACTAATTCATACGAACTCCGAAAAATATGATCTTTATATGGAAATTCATCTAAAATCGAGATGTACAGTTTAAGCTTATGTTTGAGTGCATTTGGTTCTTCTATATTTCATTTGCTTCTTTGTGGCTTCTATAGGAGTTGCTAACGCGACAATTACGTTTCGGTTTCGTAGTCGATTCGGGGAGGAGCGACTCGAGGACGTGAGGTGGAGATCCACCGTACGACTACGGAGGAGGACTTGCACCACTACCGTCGGATTCGTACCACTACTTCCTCGACATCGCGGGTGTCATGGCAAGCACCTTTATTTTAGAGAATCCTATTAGACATTGCATGTTTAGAATCGCTAGCGCTTTATATTTATTCCTTTGCTAGTATATGATGCATGATATTGCCCGAGCTATATTTACCTTGTTCGAAGCCCTTTTACCATGTTACCCAGCCTTGCGCTCGCACTTATATATTACCGCCATTCGCGTGCTTGCATTTATTATCACCATACTTATTATAACTCCACTTCGCATTGTATATGTGGTGCGGGTGGTGAACCCCGGGAATGGTTTGGCTTGGGATGCCGGACTTGTGGTTATGGTGATGAGCGGTGTCTTTGCGTGAGTCTTGGGTGTGTGGTGAGGGTTGAGTCGGCGGACGGGATTACGACGAGCTTCGAGCGAGTCTTGCCGAGGGATACGGCACGGGTATCCCCGCTTTGTGAGTACCCGTGGCGGGTAACTGGTTTGGATTGAGGTGTCCTTGGTGTGAGCTCCTTGGGGTGGAGCCTTGGAAAGGGGGTGCCGTGGCGGCACGGTAAAGATTAGCCCATACGGGGAGACATCGGCTGTCGGGCCAATACCTAAGGACTTGAGTGCTAGTGACCGGATCATTGGACACTTACTTTCCACTCGCTCTCTAATGGGAAGGGAGACGGTCTAACCATCTGGTAAAACGAATGCCTTTACTGTCTGGTGTAAGCGGATGTGTCGGGAGGTACGGGCCGAGAGTGCTCACACCCTCCTTAACCAACATAGTGACCCCCGAGGCCTGGTACTATGTCTCACAGTCTCGGCGGCCAGGGTCGAGTGACAGGATGGTATTCGTTCTAGGCTTATGGCGATCGATATCTGCCTAGGTGGGCACACCTATGATGGCTATCTTGTGGAATAGTGAAACCTCTGCAGAGTGTATGGTTGATCGATCGATACATAGCCGACTCGTCGGCTATGGACCCGATCCGTGTGATGCTTGCTTGACTAGGAGAGGAGTCTTCTCGCCTTTCTTGGGATATGGGTATGTTACATCCGGCCGTGAGCCCGGGAGGTCAAGGGTCGTTGAGGCCTCGACGAGAGGGAGTCGTCTTGCCGGCCACGTGAAGCGTGGTGGGGTGTGGTGTGTGGGGTGTGAGGTGTGGTGATGTGTGGATGGGATGGATGGGATGGTGGATGGATGTGTGTGTGGGATTTAGGAATGTGTTAAACTTGATTATTATTATTATTACTATACTTGTTGCTACCTCGCATGCGCTAGGATGCAAACCACAGCCAAATATAGGATCGCCAGATCCCTTTATTTTCTCTTTTCCACTAAAGCTCATTCGGTGCTGACCATGGCCTGCACACATCTGGCGGTGTGCAGATTTTCCTGTGATGTTAGGATTGAAAGGATTAGAAGGTCTCGTGCCTACGCTCAAGTTGGAGTTTGAAGCTGCTTCCGCGTTATACTTCTTCCTTCGCAAGCTGTTCTGGATGTTAGATTCACTTTGTTTACGCCAGTGTGGCGTTGTAATTATTATTGTAAACCCTTCTATTTGTACTCTGTATTCTCAGAATTCGATGTATGGAATTGATTATCAACTGTTGTATATCATTCTGTGATTTTTCCCTTCGTGGAAAATTGAGGATGTTTCACATGGCCGCCCCGACGCACCTTTCGCCCGCCACACCCCTGGCCTCGAGTGGGCTCGGCCGGGGTTGTGCAGCGGAGAGGACGCCGCTTCAAACTCCGGTGCGTCAGGGCGGTCCGCGTCGGTGGACGAGCTTCGCGTGATCTCCTCCACTCCTTGCTGGTTCGCAGACAGACTGCTTCGCCGTGCGCCCCCCAGCCTCGACGTGCTTTAACTCTAATCCACCGGCGCACCTCTATGACCCGGTCTTGAGGTCAGGGGACTTCGACCGGGGGCAGTGGGTGCCTGCCGATGATATGGGCTGGGCGGCCGGGCGGGCCAGCGCGCGCGCCAACTACTTCTACGGGGCCCGTGCTCCCCACCGGGTGGTGGGTGGTTGGCCGGGCTGCCCCGCGGCGCGCTGCCCCAACTACCCAACCACCGCCGCCGCGGCCTCTCTTCGGGTGGCTGACCACTCAGACGACGGCGATGGTGAAAACCATTTCTCCTCGGGCTCGCCCGGGAGCGACGACGGTGGCGTTCCCGTCATTTCCTTCCTGAAGGCGTCGTCGACCCTCCGCCCGTCTGCTGCGACTGGTGAACTCAGGAACGAAGGTTCCGGCGGGGCACCTCTGGAGTTGGCGCCTGAGGGCGTCATTCCCTTCTTGAAGGCTCGGATGAGGCCGCCATGAGCTCCAACCTCGTCTGCCGCCCCGGTGCCCCTTGTGTTTCATCGCCGTCGGCAAGCTTGGTTACTAGGGTAGTGTCTTCGCGTGAGCTCCGCTCCGCAGGTTGTTTGTTGGGCCGGAGGTGGCCTTTCTTTCTTTTCTCTTTTCGCGTTCGTCTGACCGGAGGTGGCAGTGCGTGTTTCAAACCTTGTTTCCACCCCGGTCCCATTGTTTTGCATTGCATGTTGCATTCTTCTTCTTAATGAAAAAGAAGCGCAAGTCTTTTGCGTTTTCGAAAAAAAAAATCATGGCAGTGGCATACATGCCATGATCTAAAATTCTCGGCATGCGAGGATCGTGCGCGAGCTTATGGGAAACCGCAGCCCCCTTTCACCTCCCGTCATTAGTGGCGTGGGGTGTTTTATTTTTATTTTCTTGGGTTGATTAATTTATTTAGTAATTCATTAAATTGAGAAAAAACAATGGTCTAGATTGATTTGAGATATTACCTTCTTGTAGGTAAATGGTGTACCTGTATAGTTTTATATAATCTCTTTAATACTGTACCACTTGTTTTACTAATCTAGCTTTGCGAAGGTTCTACAATAAAAGAAAAATATGTAACATCAAACTGGAACTGCATGAAAGAAGACCAGCAGACTAAAACGTTTAAGAAAAAACATATAACTGAACAACTTACACAAGCACGGATTAAAAAAAAAACATCTTACACACAAACACGAACGGCAATTCTAGCACCACCATATTGACTGGCAGGCCCGGCCCTAAGGCGGGGCGAGAGGGACACTCGTCCCAGGTCCAGAAATAGGCTGGGCCCTAAGAATATACGTATACACTACTAGTAGTACATAATACATACGTATGTTATGTAATTGGGAACTATAAAGATGCAAGTTGCCGACTCCTTGAGTCCTCGTGGGGCCGTGATTAGCGCAAGTCAGGCATTCCACTTTCCTGCCTGGCGGCATTGACTCAAGAAGAAAGTAATATGTCATCAAAAAATTCTAGTTAGTAATTGTTTCTCCAGATTTTTTAACAGTACTATGTCATTAAACAAAGTATCCTTCTCGCAGTGATAAAAGAAATAAGGAAAAAAAATAAAAATATGATTTGGCTGAATCACAGAGGGGTGCTCTTCATAAATTTCTTAAGAGCAATACAAACACTTAAAGAGATCAAGATGCATTGGCAATAGTTGTTAGAAGAAAATTTTGAGGTACTAGAGAGTAGTACCAATAGTATTATCATGTTCGTATAAAAGGGTTCAAAATTTTAGCTTCGTTCCAGGTCTAGAAATTCTTAGGACCGGCCCTGTTGACTGGCTACACGATTGTAGCTTATTACATATGTATAGTGGGCAAGTAACAGCACAAATTCCCTAATAATGTGGCCATCTTCATTTCTTCAGCAACCCACCCAGCGAAGTGAGAAGGCCATGGCCGAGGATGTCGCCACCGCCGCCATACCTGTCGCGGTAGGGCTGCAGGAGGCCCTCGCTTCCTTGTATGGCGAACCAGTCGTTTTTGTTGTTGGCGAAGCCGGCGATGGACGAGCCGTCTGCTCTCATGGCTAACTTGGCCTGGTCACCAAGGGTGATGAGCTTGTAGCTCCCCTGATCAGTAGGCGGATGGCGGCGTTGCGCTGCCGCTGCAGTAGTAGTGCTGCTGGTGGCGAGCAGAAGCGCGAGGAGGAGGACGAGCAGGGCGGTGGAAGAACGTCGACCGCCCTCCATGGTGAACACAGAGCTTACTGCTACTGGATACTGATAGAGAGAGCTACGACTACGAGTGTCCACTACGGTATGAGCAACCAATGGAACAAGCTGCAAGCAGCATATATATGTGGCGAACTTGCATTGGCAGGCAGGTAAAGGGGATTCACGCATCTTGCATTGGACAACTGAATTATTAGTTGGTCCATGCGAGAAGCACGCTGATGTTCATGAAATGCCAGAGCATATCTCTTTTGATCGTCCTTGCTCAGGCAGTTTGGCCGCGCCCACGTTCTTCCTGCTGTGCAGCAGGCGGCTGCAGATACAGATCGAGAGAGAGAGAGAGAGGTCTGTACAACAGTACTCCCTTGCTGATACCAGCGAGCTCATTCACATGTTGCTCGATGGCAGAATGACTGTACCATTTGTTGACCATCTCTATAGGCCACAAGAAACTAGTGGTAGTAAAGATGTGCTGCAAACCTTGAGCATCTGGGCATCAGTGGATCAATATGCATGTGGCTGTGGCCCCCGCTGTGCCTGCGCTAGCTAGTACTACCTCATCAGTGAGACTGAGACATCACATTGGGTCACCAGTCACCACTCACCACCAGTCACCACTCACCACCAGTCACCACTCACCAAGGTGGCTTCTTGAATTGTCGGTCAACTACTACTCTATTTGAACTCTTCTGCTGCTAACTGCTATACATTACATGCTCAGTCGCTCATGACCATTGGTTGGATCACAGCATTAGCATACTAATTACGAAAATCCACTCATAATCATTAGAACCACTGTCAAGTCCATGTCAGCACAGTAGAAGAATCAGATTTGTGCACACCAATGAAAATAACACCAATGTTATAATCCGTACTCAGAAAGCTATCCCCC
Organism: Themeda triandra; assembly: GCA_018135685.1. Taxonomy (NCBI): domain Eukaryota; kingdom Viridiplantae; phylum Streptophyta; class Magnoliopsida; order Poales; family Poaceae; genus Themeda; species Themeda triandra. The sequence continues at coordinate 9,706 of JAENPR010001016.1, read as the reverse complement.
CTATTCCCTATCCCCAGTCCCCACACCATCACGCTTCACCGACTAAACTAGCGAAGGTATGATGATTCTCTCCCTCTTTGCTTCCTTCGACCACCACGTCACAGAAGTGGAAGATCTGTGAAGGTTGGTGGACAAGGGGACTTCCTATATTGCAAACTCAAGACTAAGCTCTTGTCCCATCAATTTTTGGCCGTGGAACCGAGAGAGGCTCCCCACCGCTCCCCACCTCGCTGCCTCCAACCTCCGCTCCCCACCTTGCCGCCGCCAGAGAGAACTTCTCAGGAAGCTCGCGCAGATCCCCATGACGACGGCGGCGGGGCTCTCTGCCCAGGTGCGGGCGCGAGCACCCCTTCTCCTCCCCTCCCCAACCCCTCCCCCGCACCTCCAACCCTACCTCCTCTTCGGCGGTGAATGGCGGCAGCGGGGGCCGACTCCGGGCATCGGGTGGCCGGATCTGGTCCCCGTGGGGCGGCCTGCTCGACGGTGACGGCCGATCTGGCTCACGCCTCGGGCTCGGCGACGCGGATGGTGACACTGTTCTCCCCACCGTTTGGTGGATGAACGGACTCGGCGGCCGGCGTACCCGCACCGGTGAAGGGGTTTGGCAGCGGCGTGTCGATCTGGGTATCTCAGGCCTGGATCCGTCGGCTGCTGCCCCGTGCTGCCCCCTTCTTGGTGCGGGTGGTACTCCAGTGATGCGGACTCAGGCGGGCGTTGCCTCGGGTCGGGGACATCTTACCTGGCGGCGGCTTGGGGGTCGATTTGGACTCCCGGGCACCGGATGGGGATGATAGTGTTGGCACCGGCCATCTCGACAAGCCGTCCAACCCGCCCTCCCACAGACTACGTCACTCCCACGAGGCTCGTAAATCAGCTCCAACATCAAAGGACACCATCGCCCCCTGCTTTTCTGCTTGCCTCGCTGCATCTGCTGAAGACCCTGCCGATCATCTCCGACTTCTAGTCGTATGTAGGTTCGGCTTAGATGTGGTTTTGCAGGATCTTAGAATACGGGTGAAAACCTTGCCTGGCTGTGCTGGGCCGGCGGCGATGACGCAATCAACGTCATCTTCCCCCTTGGAGGCGTCGGTGTAATTTCCTCTTCCTTTTGTTGATGATGCGTCTGCGGATGTTATTTACCTTCTTAAAGGCATCAAAACAAGCACACTTGCTCCTAGCCATGCCCTGCACTGCGGCATTTAGGACTTAATTAGCTGCGGCGTCAAGAGCAAGCCAAGGACGCCCTCTCGTTGATCAAATAGAGGGTCGAAGCATTTATCGTTTGCTGTAATGTCCTGATCCATGTACAAGACTATGACTTTTCACTCTTTTGTTTTTCTATATCTTTTTGTAACAATTGGCTGTGTACATCCCGGATGTAAAGGCCGAATATTGAATATCCTTTATCGAAAAAAACTCAAGACTAATCCAGGGGGCGTTGGGAGCGAGTGGCAAAGCTATGGAACAAATGGGTGTGGGGTGCCCAACTTCAGTATGAATATAGTGACCCATATGATGTTCAAATAAATTGCATAACTAGCTAGCTAATTCACATTTTTTAATGTCAAAACTGAACTTTCAATAATGGTGATGTGATTTTGATCAAAACATAAGCAAACGGTTGGGGCAACCGCTCTATAACACTCGTCATTTATAAAAAAAAATAAAGACAACATTGATCGATGTATTGTAGTGATGGAAAGAATGCCAAAATGAACAAAAGATTTCCCATCTTACAAACTTCACTGGTTAGGATAGTGAAATGGCATAGTATAGGAGGGTCCACAGAACTCCAGAAGGGTTCTCCAGCTACCAGTAAAGTTTTCTGTATGTATCAAGATTGTTGTATTATGGATGTAATATAAATCAATTACTAGAAATTCGATTCGAGTAAGGCCGGCGTCGGTGTGTAGATATGCCTGCTCTGTGTTGCCATGCCGCGTGGAGACCTCTTGTGGCGGAGTTCTCTTTTTTCCTCCTGCGTTGGAATGTCTCCTAGGGCAGATGAATTGGGACGATCCCTTTGTGCTCGTGGTAGGGAAAATAATGTATTTATTTTTTCGTTCTTTCGTGCTATACGTAGGTTAAAGATATAATTTATTTTTTCCTTCTTTTTACCTTCAACTAGGTGAGTGCCCGTGCGCTGCGACAGGAACAATAACAAATTGTAAAAGATATAGCGAAATCAAAATCAAGGCCATGGTAAATTGATTTTGCACATATTTTGAACGATGATGACAATGAAAAAATCCTATGAAATGATAATGGTATTGTTAGGGAAATCTTTTCCAGCTGAGGAATATGGCCCAAATAATTTTCCAGCCCGCTATGAGAAGATCGCATGGGTTCGGCTACGGGTTCACGTGAAAGAGGTCTCGAGCCCACGCGAAGCAGCCTCATGCGAGACACATGTGGAATGATCCAAGACTGATGGCTGTAGAGACTCCCATTCGCCAGACCCCGCGCGAACAAGGTTCATGCGAATGAAGGGGGACCATGGCGACTATGACAACGAGAAGAAGGCGTCACCGCCAAGAAAGTGCGGTCCAAGGATACATGAAACCATGGCTTGTATTCCAAGGTTCCTTCCCTAGAGCTGTAAAAGAGAAGAGGGCTTGCTGAACACTTCTAGTTCAACAAGCGCAAATATTCTACTCTCTACACACTACTCACACTTACCAGAGACTTGAGCTTTTCTTCGGGCTCTCTCCCCACCATTACCATTTGTAATCCCCTACTACAAGCCTAATACAAAGAGAAGGCAGCACACCAGCCCCGCGATTGGACATAGGGACATTCTGCCCTAAACAGTATAATCTTTTGTGTCCGCATTAGCTCTACCATCCGGAGCATAAACGCGCACAAATGAAGAATCGGTGTCGACCGGTTTTCAAAACACCAACAAGTATATTCCTTGACCATATTTCCTCAAACTTAAACTAAATTCAATAAAAAGAAACTCCAATTACACAAGTATAATTAGCTACCATTTGTTTTCATTGGAAATATTCCATAAGTTCAACTTAATAAATCAAAATTCACAAGGTTTATCTCAGACCAACATCCCTAACTTCACTACCCAATTCATAATAGTGGCAAATGATAGAGTATGTATCCAATTTTTAATTCAGTATACCAATCTTGTATCATGTAATAACATGTAATGGTGAATGGATTGCACCTCCACACGATAGCATGTAGGCACGACGCCACAGGTGTCGCCACTTGCTCCATCAGTTCAGTGTCTATCAACATGGTGCAATGACTTGTCAAAAAAACATGATGTAATGAGTAGCCTCCATGACTTTAGAGATCATGTTGTCTCTTTTTATCCCATGTCTTCTTCAATTCCAAATATAGCATCTTGTGTTTGACGTCTTAATTTGGAGGTGCGGGAGTGGGTGGGGAGGTAGCTGTTGTTTTTTTTAGATTGCGGGGAGGCAGTTGTTGGGAGCATGCAAGGATAGAGGCAGTTAAGATTTTGCGGTGGCATGCAATTTTGCGGAGGGGTTTAGCGTGGGGTGGGGTCAATAGTTTAGCGGAGACGATATCATTTGGCTTTTTTTAGTTGTACTAGGTAAGTACCCGTGCGTTGCAACGGAAAAAATAACACCACAATAATATGTATGAGTGTGCTATATTGTTGCCTAAATTAATCGTATGTCAAAATTACATGTTAAACCCTTTCAAAACACAGGAAATATAATCTTTTGTGTTATCTGGTGTTTATCTATATCAGCTTGATAAAGGTATGGAGCAGGTCTAAGAAAATGTATGACGAAAACTAATAAGTTTCACCATGCATATTTAGTACATGTCACTTGTTGACTCGACTCTTTAGCAAGCAACGGATAACAACTTCTTGAGAAGCAAAAATGGCCGATGCAACATCATACAACCGGCTACCGAGAAACTTCATTCTCAAAGGTGGTGCTCAGTTTCCAGGCCACAACCTTCTCGCACACAAGTTCTAGAACTTTGTTGCTGCCCTCTTGTGCAGCCCAGTTCAATAAAAGAACAACACATCACTTGAAATCTGATCGATAGGTTTCAATACTGTTGTGCATGTTCTCAGCTCCAGTTTAGAAACTAAGGCATCCATTACTGATGAATTTAATTTTCAAGCCTTCAAGAATCCTTTTTGCTCTTTAACCAAGGTACACTTCGTCCAATGATATAAACAGACATCAAGTTTACACCTAACCCTGAAAGCCTGATGACACAGAAGCTTGTCATTGTAACTTTTCAAACAGATGCTCTAAAGCCGATGAAGTGCCTCTGGAGGGAACACTACATGGAAGGTAGGAAATTAAGAATGGCATTTTTTTAGTAATAATCCACACATTAAGGTAAATCGACGAAGTGTCACTGAGGGAATATAAGAATAAGAGATTGATTTTGATATATGAATGCACGGGAGAACAGCTAGCTAGCTCTTTACCTACAGTGTTGTCTGCTAATGTAACTGTATCAAGTCATGAGCTTAATAGAATACCGTACTTGAGAAGTTGTGCCTCCTCGTATTACCAGATCAATTAGCCAATCGAAGAATTCTAGACCGTTCTTGAATAACACATTCAGTCTTAACAAGAATTCCTGTATATGATGAAGTTCAGTCAAAGTAGTGTTACACAATTATTTATAGGGCTTGCAATTCTCGACCATTCTTGAATAGTAGATCATGTTACTAACAAGAATTACTGCAACAAGAATCGTGACTCCATGTAGTTGAACTGCAATGTGACACCACCTTCCCAGATGGCTGCTGTCATACCTCCTCTTCATTCAGGGATATAAGTAAACCATCATAAAAAGCAGAAGAGTAATATATTTGTCAGCCAATCAATAAAACACTTGAAATGCAAATCTTAACCAAGCACCTATGTGTCCTATCTAAAATAGAAACAGTGCAATATTACCAAAAAGGCATTTTTAATCACTTGGCTATTACTTAAACAAGGAGGGTTGAAGCATGGTAAAGCCGTAAAGGTGAGTATAGTCTATATAGTTTTTAATGGCCATTCATATGGAATAACGAAAATAAATATGTAACAGAAGAAGCATAACATTGCTGAAGCTGCATCAGTGAAATGTCTAGAAGTCCATATTTATTTAACTGCCAAAACTGATAAGATAAAGAAATTCATGAACCAACTAATCAGTGGATTTTCAACAAATAACCAAAAAGAATTCCCTCTTCAAGTGGAAATAATATAACACCTTTTTGCTAGTTTATTATATTAAATGTCTAAGTTATAGGAATCTTAATTAATAATAAAGACATATATTTCATAAACTAATTGTCCCTGCCTCATTATTGACATTTATTTAATAAAAAATGCAAATTTTCAAGCACATACACATATATCTATGATAACAGCATTATGATTCAACTCAAGTATTTTTCAGCTAACGGGAAATTTATAACTCGAACATTAAAGTACCTATCTGTCCTATCTAAAATAGGAATAATGCAATATACCAAAAAGGCATGGAACAGTAAAGGACTGAATCAAGCCACCTCCATCAAGTAGTTACAGTTCGTTAGGACTGAATCATAATTCATCAAAGCTAATTAGAATTTATACAGTATTTACAATTGCATTATTAATAGTGAAAATATAGTTGGTTACACTACACCACTTGATAGCTTATTACATATGCTATCATTTAGTCGATTACCAATAAGAGAATGAACATAACAAAGCAATACGACTCATGCAAAACAAGGCTATAGGAAATATGTCTTACTTCTCTTTCCCATCTTTGATTTCTGATGAAGCGCTACATTGTCCACAATTTTACTCTATGGCAAGTTGGTTGACATCAGCTGCATAAAAGGGATGCATATTAGCTATAAGTGAATTATAATTTTGAACAACATGGCATAATTTGTGCTATCACTACATATAAAACATTATGCATGTAAGGAAAATATTCTACCACATAAACATATTGGTATAACGAGAATTGAGAAACATTAGGTGAAGTGATTAGCATTGTAAATAAAATGTTGAACCACATCCACATCACAAGACCATGTTTTTTGAAGGCAAATGAATTAAGTAGCAGTATCTGAACATGCAAAAAGCCATCAACGAAGATGCCTACTGCACTCAGATCAGTTGCTGAGTGCCTTGGCCGGGAATGGCAACAGTATAAACTCAAGCTGTGGCTCAAACGAACCTACCCATCAGCAAAATCCTTCAACAATTCAACCCATCAAGAAATCCAAAACAAATGTAGGGAACCATTCGTTACCTTTTCTAGCAAGCACTGTTGGACAAGTTCCATTAAAAATATGAAGACACCGAGTGGTGGTTAAATTTCATCTAAATATATTTATTGGCCAATACAATGCTTTCTGCTTATGTGAAAAGCAGATCAAATCACACAAGGGCTAGGAACATTCAGAGCAAAGCATAACAAAAGACAGGGCCAAGCCTGCACTTGTAATCATAATAGTGAAGTTGCTGACCTTGTAGAATTGGTGACCTTCTATATAAGTAAGACCGAGTACTGTAAGATCAATTATCGAGCTGGTGATGAAGAATCTGCAAGAGAACAATGGTAATCCCAGACTCAATGAGCAAATATCAAGGTCAACAAATCCACTGAAGTAAAACCATTGCCTACAAACTGCCACAGATAAGGTAACTATTGAGCTTCTAAAGAAGTTAAATATTGAGCATCTACATATAAATTTCCTCCGGTATACAATGAACTCACAAGTTGAGCATCTACCTGGAGAGTGCGTAGTTTCTCAACACAAGTTGTTGGTGGCTGATTTCCGCTTTCTAGTGCAAGCCTATAGGATTAAACAACCTAGGATTGCAAGAACAAAGTGGTGAAAATTGGAAGGGGAGTCAGCAAAGGTCTTCAAGAAAAGAGTTACTGAAGAGGGCCCTTGGCAGGATGAAGGGGATGTAAACGACACGTGGGAGAAGATGGCAACTTGCGTTCGGAAGGCTGCTTCAGAGGTGCTTGGAGTGACCAAAGGGGGCAGATGCGATTCAAAAGACACTTGGTGGTGGAATGAAGATGTGCAAAAGGCTATTAAAGAAAAGAAGGAATGCTATAAGCGCTTGTACCATGACAGGTGTGCCGACAACATAGAGAAGTACAAGGTGGCAAAGAAGGCGGCAAAACGAGCGGTGAGCAAAGCAAAGGGACGGGCATATGAGGGCCTGTACCAACGTTTGAGTACGAAGGAAGGAGAGAAGGACATCTATAGGATGGCTAGGGCTCGTGATAGGAAGACAAGAGACTTCAACCAAGTCAAGTGCATTAAGGATGAGAGGGAGCAGCTCTTGGTGAAGGAGGATGAGATTAGACATAGATGGCGAGAGTATTTCGATAAGCTTTTCAATGGTGAGAATGAGAACACCAACGTTCAGTTGGACGACTCGTTTGATGACACAAATAGGTGCTTCATGCGGCGGATCCAAGAATCGGAGGTCAGAGAAGCTCTAAAAAGGATGAAAGGGGGTAAAGCAATGGGCCCTGATGGTATTCCAATCAAGGTGTGGGGATGTCTTGGGGATATAGCTATAGTATGGCTAACCAAGGTGTTCAACAATATCTACCGATCGAACAAGATGCCTGAGGAGTGGAGGAAAAGCATATTGGTACCAATCTACAAGAACAAGGGAGACATCCAAAGTTGTACTAATTATCGGGGAATCAAGTTGATGAGCCACACCATGAAGCTATGGGAGAGAGTCATAGAGAATCGCTTGCGGGGAACAACGCGGATATCCATGAACCAATTTGGTTTCATGCTCGGAAGGTCAACCATAGAAGCAATCTTCTTAATAAGACAAGTTATGGAGCGGTTTAGAGAACAGAAGAAGGACCTACACATGGTTTTTATTGATTTGGAGAAGGCTTACGACAAGATACCAAGGAATGTTATGTGGTGGTCTTTGGACAAGCATAAAGTCCCAGCAAAGTATGTTACCCTCATCAAGGACATGTATAATGCTGTTTCTAGTGTTCGAACAAATGGTGGTGACACAGACTACTTCCCGATTAAGATTGGGCTTCATCAAGGGTCTGCCTTGAGCCCATATCTCTTTGCCTTAGTAATGGATGAGGTTGCAAGGGACATCCAAGGGGATATCCCTTGGTGTATGCTGTTCGCCGATGACGTAGTGTTAGTTGACAAAAGTCGAGCGGGAGTAAATAGGAAACTGGAGTTGTGGCGGCAAACCCTTGAGTCTAAAGGTTTTAGAGTAAGCAGAACTAAAACCGAATACATGAGATGCGACTTTGGCACTGTTACACGGGAGGAGGGAGACGTGAGTCCGGAAGGTCAAGTAGTGCCTAGGAAAGATACTTTTCGGTATGCGGGATTGATGCTTCGAGAGGGATGGAGATATTGATGTGGACGTCGGCCATAGAATCCAAGCCGGGTGGATGAAGTGGCGCCAAGCTTCGGCATTCTCTGTGACAAGAGGATACCACATAAGCTAAAAGGCAAGTTTATAGAACACCGATTAGACCCGCCATGCTATACGGAGTAGAATGCTGGCCCACAAAGAGAAGACATGTTCAACAACTGAGTGTTTTAGAAATGCGTATGTTGCATTGGATTTGTGGTCACACGAGGATAGACCGAGTGCGGAATGATGATATTCGTGATCGTCTAGGGGTAGCACCTATCGAAGAGAAGCTTGTCCAACATCAGTTGAGGTGGTTTGGCCATGTCCAAAGGAGACCTCCAGAGGCACCAGTGCATTATGGAGTCCTAAGTCAAGATAATAATGTGAGGAGAGGCAGAGGAAGGCCAAAGTTGACATGGGAAGAGGCAATAAAAAGAGATTTGAAAGAATGGGATATACCTAGAGATCTGTGTCTAGATAGGAGTGCTTGGAAAATGGCTATCGACGTGCCTGAACCGTGACTGTGGGTGGTTTGTTGGGTCTCAACTCTAGCCTACCCCAACTTGCTTGGGACTGACAGGCTTGGTTGTTGTTGGTTGTTGTTGTTGTTGTATACAACTAGTGTCTTGGCGCGCGCTTTCGCGCGCCCTTCTAGGCAGCTGACAGGTAGGATGCTTATCTTATATGCTGTATCGGAATACTATTACATAAATTTAGAGAGTGCAACTGGTTACGACATATAATGTAATTGTGATCTAAGGTTGATTGTTGTCTACTGCTGTTGGTTCACTGGATATCCATTGCGTGCTTCTGTTTCTTGCTGGCGGTATTGCTATTGGCGTTTCGAAGTATTGCAACTGCGAGGAAGTAATAACTTTGTTAGGTTGTATGTAAAGCGCGTACCCTTTGGAATGGTAAACTGTGTAAGGATAACGTACCACGTTATTGTTGAAAACGTCATAGGTCTGGACTATTGATTTGTGGTACTTGTTGATGGTGTTCTTAGCGTGTTGCATTGCAATGCTGAACTCTTTTGCAGTTGTAGTGTATCCTAGCGGTGGAATTAACTTTGACTCGATGTGAGTATCCCTCTTGTAATTCTTGAACTATCGCTCTTGCTTCTCTAGCACTGTCTTGGAGATGAACTATTTTTGTGTTCCATGCTGTAATTGTAGAGACCATTGTTGCTAGAGTTTCATGGTTGATGTCTACCACCTTGAAACCTCGGATGTTTGTGATGTATCTTAGGGATTCATATATGGCGTTTGCCTCTGCTATGTGTTTATTGCTGAATGTAATTCTCCCATATCTTCGAGTCTGTC
>JAENPR010001861.1:0-103509 GCA_018135685.1 Themeda triandra | reverse complement strand
AGATAAATACACAATGGTTGCCACGGTGACCAATTTGATCATTTAAAAAAGTAATAAAGGTAATAAACAATTTTGCGTTAGGAACCCTAAACTTTTTTAAATCCATTCGAGGTCTTTTTAATTTTTTTACCTTTAACTATTTTATCAATTTGAACCATATTCTCTTTCTATGCACTCCCCACATCATTCACCTCTTTTTTCCACTCTAGACAATCCTACTACTACTAGGTAAATACCCGTGCGTTTACGGGAAAAAATATCATAATTATGTAAATGTCACGACAGTTTAAACATGTATTACCTTGTTAAAAAAATACTTGACTACGCAGGCTCTGCATCCTTTCACAAATCATAAATTTATGCACGTGAGTTTCCACGGAGCTAAAATCTTTCAATATGTGTAGCTTTCAAAAAATTATATTTTATCATCACACGCTGCAGCGTACATTATCTTAGCAACATTTTTTGAGATAAAGTATGCATATTTGTAAATAATAACAACATCAAAACAAGCATAGATAAAGAATATTGATACACAAAATTCACATAATTCAAGTGACGTAGTACAAAATAAAGATAGAAGAATCAGAAAATTTATATTTTTTTCTGCTTGTGATTTTTGCAAGTCTCAAATCTCAATATCAAAGAAAACCATCTTGCCCTAAAACAAAAGATGAAGTACGTTTGAACCAGTACAACACTTGAATTCCAAATCCCCAAATTGGCCATCATAAATTATGCAAGCATGATTCACTTTTGTACTTTGTATTGTTTTTAGCTATCACAATTGCATCATATTCAACACAAGGCTTTTCATTCTCAAACAAGGGCTAGAAGCCATTGAAGGGCTCGAGTTTGTTTATTCAACAAGGCTGCACAATTTCAATCATATCAATCTGTAGTGCACAATGTGAATAAACATTCACCAGACAGAACTGAACTGAAAAGAACTATGCTAAAAAAAAAAACCTGAAACGAACTCAAAGGTTCAGCAAACCATTGAGTTATACTTTGCTACTTGGATTCAACTCTGAAAAAAAAAAGGAACAGAATAAATCTCTAGGGAAGGATATGATGTGCAATGCTTGTCGAATTCATGGTTCAAGTAACCTGATGGCAATGACTATGGATCACTGAATACTACATTTCCATGGAACTTGCATAGGGTGGAGTTGATTAAATATACATCAGGAGCATCACATCTGCATGTGGGCGCATCCCATTCAGGCATGCATATTGCTGTGCCTCTCTCATTATGATTCAACCTGTAGTTTTGCATAAAAGAACTAAAATTAAATAAGGCTCGATACAGATTTGCAGGCTTCCTTCTTAAAAGCAATCAGCAAAGTAGAATTAGGAACTCACACAATCGAGCACTTTTTATCATGGAACCAACGCTCTGTATTATCATGTAGTTGAATCATAGTGACACTTCAGATTGAATAGCTTTTATCAGAAAAAAAAATTGTGCAGTTGACACCAGGCTAATTCAGTTCATATTGAATTATGCAAACTGTTATTTGCTCCATTCAGAAGATTGAACCAAATTGAAACCCCTCCAGTGCTACTCAGAAGTGCACTGGATTCAATGTTCAGTAGTTGATATTCACAAACTGTGCAGGTTGAATCAACACAATGAAATCTATTTTGTGTGGCAAATGACATAGAATTTGCTACTGAATTGACCAGATAAGCATATCCTATTCACAAACAGAGGCATAGAGCATTCAGTATTACAGAATAATGACAAACACCTAAGCCTGCCTTGTATAAGGAACAATACAGCATAACTCTTGATTAGGTCCAGTCAACTGAGTTCTCAATATACAAGAATATGTATTTTGGAGACTTAATGGTACATATTTTGCCTTAAATTGATACCACAGTTCTCAACTCAGTTCTTAATTTTGATTTGAAAGAACCATGGCCCAATATTGTGTGCAATAAACTGTAGTATGCCTTGCCTTGTGTACTCAATCATAGCACATATTCTTTTTATTAAACCAGATCGATCAAGAATGACTCTCAATCAAACATACTTGAAGCACACGTTCTTGTATATATAGTTAAGCAGGAGCAAACCATATCATTTTAATACATAGAGGGTACTTAGGATGTTTGCTGAGAGAGCAGATATGAAGGACTAATATCTCACAGCTATATTTAACAGTTTTCTAAACTGCATTGCATGTTTTTCTTTCTGATAACTACCAAAGAGCAGGTTTTATGAATGGTGCCTTTTGACCTCTTTCTTCAGGAACAGTAACAACCTATCTTGACAGTAGAAAGATATAACTGTTAAATAAGAAACTATTGCATTCTGAAATATAGAAGACACTCACAAATTGGACCAAAAGAATAATTACCGAGAAGCAATAAAAAACCATCCTTGAATTTTTGAACATCTTAGTTTGCCACTAAAACATGAAACTGATGGAGTTGTTGTCTGCTAACAAGGATGGTTTCTAAAATCCCTAAATACACTATCATAGTGGTCAGTTTTGCAATTCATTTTGCACTGCTCAGAAACAAATCAGCTGTTTGCTGGAACTGTCCTCCCATTGGTTTGTCCAACGCCTCCATCGACCTTAGAATTAAGACACCAAAGCACGCCTCCATCAACGTTAGAATTAAGACACCAAAGCAAGATCACTCCATCAACCTTAGAATCAAAAAATCAAACATGATATATTAGCATTGTACACTTCAACTTGAAGTATGTCAAAGATCTTTTTTTTATATACAGATTTATATAGAGAAAAAACATTTGGTACACTGTCAAAGATTTACTGCAACGTGAAGCATGCGTACTTGAACTCCCAAATCAACAAGCAGCAGAAGCGTGCGACAAAACAGCGAGGGAGTGGGGAAAACAATACTTGGAAACGTATGCCGGCGCCCAGCGCCCTCTCGAGCTCGCCCGTCGCACCCGCACACCGTTGTAGATCGAAGAACCCGCCATGCTGCGTCACGACGACTTGACCGGCGTCCCCGCAGAAGAAGTTGGGGCGAAGATGACGGACGGGTCTATGGGTAAAGTCACTCACCTCCGATGCGCGGAGGGACCGGGGTGGCCTGGAGGCCCGCGAGCGGGCCGAGGAGCCGGCGGCCGCGCGACGACCGCGGAGGGGTGCCGGGGCGGCGGACGGCGGGGGCGCCCGGTCGGCATTGATGGGGACGTCCGGGCGGCGAGGGCGTCCCGGTGTTGCGGGCAGCGGGGCCGAGCACGCGAGCGCGCCGAAGCCGGCGGCCGGAGGAAGGCGCCCGGTCAGCATCATGGGCACCGGTGGGGAGGGCGAGGTCGAGGAGGAGCCGCCTCCGCCGCTGGGTTGCTGCTCCGCCTCCGAGCGAGCTGCGGAGCTGGTCAGCTGGGGCGTGAGGACGGCGGCGGGAGTAGCAGAGCGTGTCCGCCCCGAGGCAGGCGGTGAGGACGAGGCCGAGGAGGAGCCGCCTCCGTCACTGGGTTGTTGCTCCGCCTCCAAGCGAGCCGCGGAGCTGGGGCGTCGGCACGGTGGCGGTTCCGCTGTGTAGAGCGAGCGGGGTGGGCGGCGGTTTCGCAGGGCGGCGGCTTCGCAGTATAGACCGAGCGGGGTGGGCAGCGGTTCCGCGGGAGAGAAGAGCCGGGCGGGGTTGGTTTAGGCCCGGTGGTGATTAGCCGGGGTGAAGCGATTAGTGGTAATCAGGTGATGACATTTGAGTTCTTTTAGTAGTAAGAAAAAGATTCGGCTATTATCGTCAGATTAGCACGAATGGCTTCACCCGAACATGTTTGACCCGGCAACTAATCCCCTAATCCCGCTCCCACGGAACCACTGCCCTCACACTCGCCGACCTCCTACCCTCGCGCCTGCAGCCCGCACAACTGCACAACCCGCAGCTTTGCCCGATCTGAATCCCCACCTCCCCAGCTCCTTCGTCAAGGACGGGCAAAAGCAAAACCAGCGGGGAAGCGGTGGCCCGGCGAATCGACCGGCGGCGGTTGCTATGGCCTCACTGCGCCGTCGCCTTGCCGTCGTCGCCGGCCGCTGGAGCCTACCCACGGTTGTCCGCGCTTCGCGCCCCCAGCGGTTTCTCGAGTCGCTGTCTGCTCGCGTTTCCCGAGCCAGCGGTCGAAGGTCGTAGCGCTCGATTCAGCGCCATCGCTAGAGCTCGTCAACGCCGCCGGTGAAACCCGCTGCCGGGGAAGGGAAGAGCGGCGGTCGCGGGGCCGCTGGTGAAGCCTGCCGACGGTGTCTGCCCCTTCCCCGCGGACGCCACTGCCCCGCCCCTGTTCTGCACCGTCCTGACCTGCTACAACTGGATCTGCTTTGTGGCTCGGACAACCTGTCATCTCTCAGTCTCAGCCTCTCAGGTACACACCGCCGCCTGAGGTGATGATGAGTCAACAGAGATAGCTGCTTCTGTGCGAATGTGGTTGGTGGTGCTTCGTTGGGTTTTTTCTGGTTGCTGATTTTGTGCTGGTTTGGTTTGCACAGGAGCCGAAGAGGAACCACCCGCTGATGCTGCTGTCTGGAGTGGCCACGAACGCCATTGGGTTCGACCTGTCCCCTGGGGTGAGTAAGCTTGTCCATAATGGGGCTATTGGTTGTGGTGTGTGGATAAACTACCGTGCAAAGAGTGCATACTTGTTTTCTCTGAACAAAATAGTAGGGTACAATGGTTCCAAATGCAGACTCGGCTGGTGTTTCCAAGATAGTAGGAAAATCAAATAACGAACAGGTGGAACTTCTTAGTTGTGAATTCAGAAATACCAAAACCATAGGCCTTGCTCTGCTTTTGCTATTTGTTAGTTCTACTACTGAACTTTGGTCGACTGGCATAGCAGAGTAAGAGTACAAACTGAATATTTGTCTTACTTCTGAATACTTGAATGTTCTGATGGAGCAAAGACACATTTTTTAAAAAAAAGACGTGGTAGCAAGCCAGTGCTGAACTGCATTTTTGTGCTTTGCTTCTTTTTTGTAATTGTGATTTCCTTTAATTATTTAATTATTCTGAAGTTAGCCAAACCAGTACGAGTTCAGCATAGTTAATGGCTTACTTGTAATGAGGCAATGGATTGGAACATGGAGTAGTAATGGTGTTTAATTCCTTTTTATCTTTTCAATAGATTCTCTCCTAACTAGATAGCTGCTTTAGTATTGTCACAGACTGAACTATATTTTGCTAATAGCAAACCATCTGTTAGTGCTGACACAATTTGGTTTATTGCCCTACCACACAAGAGCAGAGGAGGACGCCTTGGGTCCCATGTTCTTCAACGTAGCTGCAATCGTCGTAGCTACCTTCTGGTGCATCCACTCTCCCTCGTCAGGTTCTGTGCTCCATAAGGTGATCGCACTGAATCTCCTGTTGCTCCCCTCACTGCATCTCATTTCCACTGGTTAGAGACCTTTTGGTTCTCTGTGCAAGGGTTCCACTGTCCAGTGAACAACAGCTACCTCTATAGCAGTTCTGGGCAAACCAGATACCATATCATCACAGCATGGTTATCAGAGTTATTTTTTAACATGACCCTAAATTAAACCATAAAAACTTGTGTTATTGTCATATTGCTGCAGTGCAGGGTCTGATCCTCTATGCATAGCTATGTTTACCATGTTTACAGACCTCAGATAGTGTTTTTTTTTTTTCATGTTCTATCCATATTTCTGTCTTTCCTACTTGTCCTTTGTAAAGATGGACATGGACCTCAGATAGTAATAGCTAGCAGCAAGAGGACCTATAGAAATATGACACAATTCCAAAGTGGGAAAGATATCGCTATTTACAGCATTCCTGAACTCTAGATGATGCTGGTAGAACCACTGCGCCATAGCCAACAGCATCCAGGGCCTTCCCATTCACTTCCATAAGCTTTGCCTTGACAGCCCACAAACCTCAGCCTGAGCTATACTTGTCCTGAAACACTGAAAGATTATGGCCTGAGATTTCTTACCAACGAGAAACAAAGGTGTGCATCATCTCAATTTTGGCCAACAGATTATCTACCCAGTCAATGTCGGCTAGATTAGGTGATTGATCAAACTCAGTTGCCAACAGATCAAGTCCAGTCCTAAGTCTCTCAAGTACTTCAACTCCTTCAGGGCTTTTCCTCTCTTAATCACAATCTCTGTGCAGCCACCTAAAAATTGTATATGCTAATTTCAGTATACTGTCACTCAGTCTGAACATATGCAGATAAAACATGATGATATCCTGAACATAGTTCTTTTTGATAGCTCATATGTTATACCAACTATGAAGTGCTTTCGCTTCAGAACTGGTGGCTATCAGTTCCTATTTTTCCAATACATGCACTTATCTTGGCATGCTATAATTCAACAGGCTACTATTTTCTTGTAGAATATGTTTACCAGTTAACTTTTGAAATTGCTCTTGCTTGCACCTGTGAATTATTGAATATATAGTTGCATCAAATGTACATTTGACAACCCTTCCTTGATGCTACAAAAAAGCCACATGGAAGGTATTGGATGTTTTTTACTTACCCACTACTATATTGTAGTGCTTCTTGGCTGGATTCGCTAGGATCCTTAATCAACTACGCGCTGCACATTTGTACTTACAGTAAAGGCAAGTTTGCTCTCAATCCTTGAAGTTCTGAATTAGTTATTAAGTGATTAAGTTGGCAAAAAAAGACATATTAATATTAAAATAGGTTTCTGTGTTATAATGAACTGTTAGCAATTCACTTGTATATTTCAGAAGTTTGTCTGGTTTCTGTGTTTTACAACTAATGGCGGCTTGGAATAATAGGCAAGTCACACGGATCAACCCGGTAAGCGAAAATGCTATTTCTGGTCAATAATTTATTTATATAATAATGCTACTTTTGATTGTTCTTTCTGGTTCTATATTTGACTATTTGTAGGATGGCCGAAGAATACGAAATGACCTTGTGATCAAACTATTGGCATACAACGGCAATTCAAGAAAAGTGTCAATTCCTAAAGAAATACAAGCTTGTCTTTTGCGTGTTAAACATGAAGTGATATTATAGGTTCTTATAGTATGAACAATATGACATTGATATTTTAGTTTCGCAATCAAATTTAGAGTTATATTTTAATTATCTACCTTTCTTGAAGATTTATGTAATATGATTGGAATCAAACATTGTGAAACACACTCATATATATGTTATCGTGGTATTTAGTGTTTCCGTTGCAACGTATGAGCATTTACCTAGTCATATAAAAAATAAGAGATATTAACTGGAAAAATAAACATAACTAAAATATGAAATTAAACACTGGATGATTATACTAATGGTGAATGAAGACTACTAGGATGGGACGCCGTGCTCAGCTGCGCTCGTTTTTAATCACGCGAACAGTAAAGCGGCAGTTAACAGGGAAGAATGCATGAACAGTGTGAGAAGTATTTAAAATATTGGATGAACAATTGAACAGTGACTGGGCACAGTAGAAATGGCGGTTAAACAGTGCTGCCACCCGTGCTACGGGACGCTGTCGCGTCGGCGCTACAGTAGATGACGCGTGGGCAGCGCGGTTGAGCAGGGATTCATTCCTCGCTGAAGTCTACTACTACTGTACCTAATGTCAGTGGAGGACGTGGCAATTTCATTCTCGGGTTGTTTTGTTTCGAGTTCTTGAGCACCAACAGTCTGGGCTTCTAGTTCATGAGCAGCAGATGTCTGTGCTTGTTTTTGAGCTGCACGAAGTAACCAAGATTCGCAGTCGCGCTAGCCGGTGGAGCGATCACTCGATCAGGATCGGCGCTTGGTGGAAGTCGGAACCAGAGGAATATACTGGATTTTTTTTGACAAAAAATACTGGAATTTAATGACAGACACAAACGCAACAGGCCCGGAACGGACTATCCCTACGGAATTTATTTCCGCATGTGTGTTGCTGTCTTTCAAATCAGCATGTGTGTTGCGTCTAGGGCCTGGGATTCCATCAGACTAACATATGGATATGGCCCAACAGGCCCGGTCAGGCCAGCTCACTTGTCGCGTCGTCCGTAAACTGCAAGGCGAGGCCCTACAAATGGTACCCAAACGAGCCACCCCTACAAATAGTTCGTTTTGTAGGGGCAGCTCTATATCTAGGTCGAATACTAAAACTTAAGCACTAAAATTTGAATTTTTTAAATAATCTCGGATAGAGAAATAACTAAAATAAAAGTTGTAGATCTCGAAAAGTTATAGAACTTTGTTGTTTACAATTTTTTTATTTGAAATCATTTAATGCATCAAAATGCTGTTGGAAATTAAAATTTTAAATTATCGAAGAACTCTGATTTCTCATTTTAATCTCCAGCAAAAACTTATAACTAGTCCTTCTCCCTTATACTAATTTCAAATCTGATAATTTTTTCTTATCATTTTCTAAAAACATGCTCTATCAATTTATTGTGTTCTTGCAGCTATTATTTTGGTCAAATTTTCATGTGACTTTGTTTTATCAATTGAAATTTTGAATTTAAAAAATAACAACTTCAAACAATATTTTGAACCGGTAAATGATTTTAGTTAAAAAAGTCGTTAACATAAAAAGTCGTAGAACTCATCAAGATCTACAACTTTTATTTTGGTTATTTGTTCATCCGACAAAGTGGTAGTGACATTGTTCTCAAATTTTACATATTTCTCATCTACAACTTTTATTTTGGTTATTTGTTCATCCGACAAAGTGGTAGTGACATTGTTCTCAAATTTTACATATTTTTATTTTGGTTATTTGTTCATCCGACAAAGTGGTAGTGACATTGTTCTCAAATTTTACATATTTCTCACATTGGTGAGAAATATGTAAAATTTGAGAACAATGTCACTACCACTTTGTCGGATGAACAAATAACCAAAATAAAAAATATGTAAAATTTGAGAACAATGTCACTACCACTTTGTCGGATGAACAAATAACCAAAATAAAAGTTGTAGATGAAAATATGTAAAATTTGAGAACAATGTCACTACCACTTTGTCGGATGAACAAATAACCAAAATAAAAACTTTGTTGTTGATAACTTTTCAGCTGAAATCATTTACTCTTTCAAAATATTTTTCAAAATTTAAATTTTGAATTGTTTAAACAAAGTCACATAAAAAGATGACCAAAATAAAAATTGTAGATCTCAAAAAGTTATACAGCTTTATAGTTGACAACTTTTTCATTGGAGATCATTTTATCAAGGAAAACTATGTTTGAATTTCTTAAATTTGAATTTTAAAATTTTCAAACGACCTCGGATGGAGAAACAACTAAAATCAAAGTTGTAGATCTGAAAAGTTATAAAACTTTTTACATGATAACTTTTCATTTGAGATCATTTTGTCAAGGAAAACTACGTTTGAATTTCTCAAATTTAAAATTTGAATTTTTCAAATGACTTCGGACGGAGAAATGACCAAAATAAGAGTTGTAGATCTCATAAAGTTAAAAAAATTTATAGTTGATAACTTTTTATTTAAAATCATTTTGTTAAGTAAAACTATGTTTAAATTTTTTAAATTTAAAATTCTTAAATTTGAAATTAAAATTTTGTAAACGACCTCGGATGGAGAAACTACCAAAATAAAAGTTGTAAATCTCAAAAGTTATACAACCTTGTAGTTGACAACTTTTTTATTTGAATTCATTTAGGGCCCTAAACAAATAATTTAAACTCGGTTTAGGATAATATGTGGGGAAAGAAAATCTAATATAGACATAAGTGAGTGTGAGGTGCTGTGGTAGAGCAGGTACGCACGAGGGGGATGTCGCGGGTTCAAATCCCCACAGCCACACGCGCAAGATTTTTGCGCGAAAAATGTTCTCTTAGACAGGCGGGCGGGCGGCTAACCGGTGGAGGGCCTCCCGGATTAAATTTTCTTTTCTATTTTTTGGGCTCGGATTCGTGAATTTTGGAAACGAATTTGTAGGGACGACTCTATATCCAGCCACCCATATAATCCGATTTGTAGGGGCAACTAGCCAACCGCACCTACAAATCAACGATTTGTAGCAACGGTTTGGTAGGGCGGCTGCCAAAACCGTTGCTACAAAATCGTCTCGAGCTGCCCCTACAAATACTATATGGCGTAGTGGGACCTTCAGGGAGAGGGAGGTTTGAAGTTCTGCAAGCAATTGGGGAGAAGGATCTAGAGAAGCTCCTAGAAGTACAGCAGAGGAGGAGCGTGAGGTAGAAGAAGAACAGAGACGTCCAGGAAGAGGAACAGTAGACTCAGGAAAGTAGAGGTTCTCTCTTGATAATAATTCTTCGATGCGTCTCAGCTCTTGCTCTCTTCCTTTTGTAGACTTCGATCCCAGCAAAGGGCTCAAGGCCCAGGCCCAGGTCGACGGCCCAGCCATAGCAGATCCCTAATAGAGTAATAGGGGTTCACCGGAGGGTATGTCCGGCGGCCGCCAGCTCAATATATTGGTGGATCCGCCTCTAGTTCGACTCCGACGACGGCATCTGCCTCCACATAATCGTGAACACCCAGTCAGGAACCGGAGATGCAACGCGTTCGCTTTTGCGGTGGCGTCCGCGCCAGCCGTGGAGCTCTGCTAGAGGCCCTTCCGCTACGCGCTGCAACTGCTGGTGGAAGACAAGGCGCGGGCGGCGTCACGCGAGGGGTGCGCGGGAGGGACGGAGGGTCGAGCGGGGCAATGGGAGTGCGCATGCGGTTACCTTCGGTGCTGTCTATGGATAGACTTGACTCGAAATCGTATCAAACTAGTTTGGGCGCGCATAAGCAGGGAGTTTGACGTCGGGCGCGCACACCCCGACGTATTTTTTAGATGTAACATAACAAATGTACCGAGAGCAGCCCGAGCTTCAGCCAGTTTGAGCGGCTCAATCGGAGGCCTCAGAGTTTTAATTAGATCCAGGGGATAAAGTTTTTTAAAATTTTCTTTCTTCTATAGCATATGCCATGACAAAAAAAAAAAAAAAAAAAAAAGGTGCAATTTCCGTCCCATTGCATTTCGCTCGTAATACTTCATCCCTCTCACTGAGCTCACCCACATCGAATGGGTGACAGCTAAATGGGAGCTTTCCAATTCCATCTCTTCACACACCACTTCAATGCTTAAGCTAGTACTCCATCCGTTCTAAACTATAACTCGTTCTAGCTTTGTCAGATACATGGTTTTTATTGTACATCTAGTCATAATATATATAGGTTCTAAAAACAGCTATGAATCTCTGAAAACCAAAACAACTTACAATTGGAATGGAGGGAGTAGGTTCACACTTCACACCACCACTACGTTACGAAAGCTAGTAGTTCAACACTTCAATGCAAAAGTTAGCACTAAAATGAACAGCACATCTAAAGCGCGCAGAGCAAATCTTGCATGCTAAAATTAGCATATGTAAACAGAACCGTACCTAGCCTTATGTGGATGATCCCTATGCTTGTTTATGATGAACCGATGGAATGAATCCTAGCAAAGACATGAACTGTAGCTTCCTCAGATCCACCAACATACTTCGGAATGAAGAACTGGAAGGAGGCGTTGGGATCTGGCAGCCCATTTGAGGGACACATGCATTCAAGTTTGAACGTAGATGACTGGTAATGATCGAACTTTTGGAACAAGAGTTTGAGGTTGCATGTCGTGTTCCTTGTCGCCGGTGCCGGGGAGTTGCTGGCCAGGGTGGCAAGAGAGCCTATCCAGACCGCAGAGATGGCGCGGCCAAACGGTGTACTCGCCATGTTCAGCAGGAGGAGGTACTTGGTGCTGCCACGGACGACGGTGAGGAAGTTGAAGCCATCACAGAGGTTGACGTCAAAGGTATAACCGGGATGGTCCTCGGCAGTGCACGGCCAGCTGTGAGCCGCCTTGAGGTGCTCAACGAGCGTCGATACAGAGCCGACGAAGCTACAGCCGGCGCCGGGGCAGTGGCACGGCGCATGTGGGCACTGCAGAAGGTGCTCCTCGCGGGCGTGATACAGAGGCGTTGTATCGCAGCCGTAGGCCGCATGCGGACACTGGCCGCGGATGGAGTCCATCACATCCTCCATGGCGTGGCATCGTTGGTAGCCGCCGGGCAAGGCAACACCACACAGGTGGCACTTGCCGGCATCCTTGAGCTTCTCGGAATTGGAGCACGGCGAGCACAGCACATGTCCCACGGCGCACTACACAAAGTCATACCACACTGTGTGACAGTAAGCAGAGGAAAACACCGGCGAGCCAAGCATGACCACCAGGACCAGATGTGTACTACGTACCTGGAAGATGGGTGGCTTCAGCGGAAGGAAGCAGACGCTGCACTCCAGCACGTGCTCGTCGACCATGAGATCACGGACCATCGCCGGAGCGGATGAAGAGCCCTTCTCGGCGCCACTGCTTGGAAGAACCTCCGATCGCATCCGCTTTGGGTCTAGTCCTCCAGCCGGCCAGCATGACTTATAGTACAAGGCATTTAGAAATGCCTTCAAAAGTGGTCAAAATGCCCTCAAAGACATTTTTAGGCATATTTAATAACGCCTGGTATAACCTGGACGTAAAAGGTTTTTTGTGGTGTTTTTTCAAAATGCCTTTTAATATTAATGTACGAAGGCGTTTCCTGAGTGCCTAAAATACATCTTAGAGGCGTTCTGTAGATGGCCTTCAAACAGTGATGCAGGCATTACTAAAAGGCCTCCAAAATCAAGCTATCCATGCAAAACTGCTAGCAATATAATATTGGCACAATCCATTCAAGAATTAACCAATAAGAGCACACGTTAACACTATACATCCAAACATTTTATATTCCAGACATACATAGTTATAAGGTAGAAAAATAGTCAAATATACATCTGCAAATGACATTCCTTAGTCCTGAAGTTTCTTGCTCCCTTTAAGAGAGAGAAAAGTCTGACATGTGCACATCATATGCAAGCTACTGTCCCCACTAGGCAATTGCTCCTGCTTCAAACATGTCCCAATGAGTGAAGGTATATAAAGTGGCGTGCTAATGTATTACTGTTAGCGATATTACCCTGAAGTTTCAGAATTGACTTCAAAAACAAGAAAGTGAAACCAAACTGAATTTCAAGATGCAGCTTACAGATCTGCTGCAGATGAGCATGATTCTTCACTGCAAAGAACAATTTTGAAATGATCAGCAACAAATTCCTAATAATTTTACATGATGTAAGAACAAGGAAGCAGGAGCCTACAACCCATTCAGATACAGTTACATGTAGATCCTCCCAAACCTTATTGGGTTCCTTTTCTCTGAATCATCGACCATGTCAAAAGACCAAGCACAAGGACCAGAAGTGTTTTTTTCGAGTTGGATATTTTCTTACTTGGTGGGTGCCTGACAAGAGTGACAGAAACATCAGAAGTATTGTCTTACCATAATATGCATTAGGCTTCATTATGCTTACCTTCCCACTTCAAAATTTAAGTGCCCTCGTCATCCATCACTGAATGATCAGAAAAGAGATAATCTGAGGAAGGAATCCCTTTAATGAAAATTGAAACACAAAGATTTCAAAGCAGCAAAAGGGTAGTCATAATTTAAGAAGAGTAAGGCACATGCTGACATTTCAGATTTCCAGAAGGCTGAGCTTTGAGTCCTTCAAGAAAAAAGATTGACCAGGATTTGTTGCCTAGTTAAACAGCAGGTTTGTAAGTGCTAGAATCTATTAACAGTGAAAACAGCAGGTGTGTAAGCTGCTTTAGCTGGGCACAAGCACAAGCTGGCCATCACATGTGCAAGAAAGTAATCAAGCACAGCACATGTCCCACACAGCACTGCACAAAGTCATATCAAAATGTGTAATAACAGTAAGCAGAGCAAAACAACGGCGAGCCACGCAGGACCAGGACCAGATGTGTGTACGTACTACCTGGAAGATGGGTGGTTTCAGCGGGAGGAAGCAGACGTTGCATTCCAGCACGTGCTCGTCCACTGTGAGGTCACGGACCATCGCCGGGGCTGACGAAGAGCCCTTCTCGATGCCACCGCTTGGAATAACCTCGGATCGCATCCGCTTTGAGCCTTGTCCACTGGGCGGAGCCGGCGTGGCTCTCTGGCGCCGCCGCCCAGACATCGGTGATCCGGTGCACGTCTCAACTCCCTCTCCTCCGCTGTGACTTGTGTGTTGTGTGCACTGTTGCTCACCTCGCCGGTCCAATTTATTTATTGTACAGACCGCGCGCGCGCCGCACTTGAAGTCAATTGTCGCAATCATTTGCACGCGAGCCCAGGTGGAGATCGGGAACTCAAGAGGCAGCAACAGCATTGACCCAGTGCAACTTGGGACTTGGGACAGTGGACAGCGCAAGGAAAGCAGCCTATCTAGCGCATTCTAGTTACCCAGTACGGGCATTTTTTGGATAATTTTTTTTTGAATTTTCTCTCCGAAAATAAATGCGATTTTCAACCATTGCAATTTGTTTCGCCCCTCTGGCGGGAGCTGACCAGCCATCCGAGTGGGATCCAGCTGAATGCATGGAATCTTTTCAATTCCCTATCTGAGTCTAGTAGTCCCCACTACACGCTCCGTCCTAGAAAGAAAGTCGTTATGGCATGCATGTAGGTAAAACTTTCTTAAGTTCAATTAGATTTGTAGAAAATACGTGCAATATTTATATCTCTAAATAATTTTATTAGAAAGTATACTATTCAAGACCTATCTAATAATACTAATTACGTATTATAAATATTAATATTCTTCTATATGTAATTGGTCAAAGTTAAAAAAATTGACTTCTTTTTTTGTGACTAAAATAGTTGACTTCTTTTTTTGAGTCCGGACACCCTTTCGTTGGCCTACATACTAGCCCAATAGACATCTGCTCTGCGCCCGCTCGTTTTTTATTACGGTATCCGCATCGTCTCTTCCGTTGTGCCGCTTGGGTAAGGAAAGGAATGTTCCCTTCTTTCTCTTCTCTCCTCTCTCGACCTTTCCTCTCCTACAGGAGAAAAGGGTGCGAGCCTCTTTCCGCGGCGATTCCGTCGGTTCCCCTCGCCTCCGGCCGGTTCGGTGCCGGAGGTGTACGAGAGTCATGGATACACTGTGCGGTGTACATACCTGCCCTTCCTTAGGATTAGGTAGGCTAGGGTTAGGGTAAGCTTGCCTCGCGTCGTTGTCGTTCACAGCGGTGAGGACCTTTTCTGCCGGCGGAGATCAAGAAAGTGGTGGCTGTGGCTGCTCCTCACAAGATTTGCGACGGCGTCCAACTTTCTTGAGTCTTCCACTGATCATGTCGGTGGTATGGCTTGGGTTGGTCCTACCCACACCGATGCTACGGTGCGGGTCCAGCTCCGTCCGCGGCAATGTCTACGACGGGCGACAGAGACGATGCGTCTCCGATTTCCCTGCCCTCGCGGACGACGACAGTGAGATGGTTTGGTGCCCTGGCGGCGTCGGCGACGCGGAGGCGGTGACGTCACAGGGGAATAATTTCTCCCGGCCCTTTCCTCGTCCTGGTGGCGCTCTTCTCCGGCGTCAACGGCGGCATCGCGGAGACTGTACAATGGGGGTCCGGTGCTAGCGGCTCGTCGGGAGGTGAGTTTGCTGACCTTGTGTTCTAAGGATGGAGAGGCAGTTTTGGGTTATGCAGAAGGTAGGAGAGTGGGACAAGGGTGCACCACTAAGGTACAAAAGCAAGGCTGGATGTTTGGTGACCACCCTGTCATGATAGACCTCCAATCCAAAACAGGGTGGGACAATGTTGGTATTTCTTAGCACTATTACTAAATATTAGCAACGGCACTAGAAATGCCTGAGGGGTAATTCAGAGTCTATTGGATAATTCCGCAAGCGCACAGAATGTACCGCTGTAGCACTTCACCCGGGAGTATTCCAAGGTATCGTATTTATATTTATCCTAAGGGAAAGCTGTAGCTAGAAAAGGTAATAGGAAGGAGATCCCTATCTCAATCTAGTGTCAACTAGTGTAGAGGGGGAGATAACGAAAAGGGTAGAAGGAAGGTGATGATTCAAGGATAACTAAAAGATTACTAATGTAGCGTAGCTAGGTGGGAGGACAACGAGTGAGTAAAGGACTCATATGGTTATACTTCTACTTCTGTGTTCTAAGCTAATCAGATAGTGGAAACAAACTAGGATTGCTACCTTACTACTTGGCTGCTGGGGATAGACGAGAGAGCAGGCGATAGAACCCCTGCTCAAGCGAACTATACTCTTATGTACGCCCTGCCATTTAAGAACTAGCCCATATGTGGTGGGAATCCTAATGCCGAGCAGGACCTGTCACTTCCCGCCAGTGCGCCCACAATCGTTTCGCCCGGACCAGCGACCTCCAACGGTGAGTTTTAGCCTAAGCACCGTGCTTACACTAACTCTCACTACTCTAGCTGAGTATACGACCCAACTAGAGCACCTTGCTACAGACGTTGATAACAACCAAGGAGTGGTTCACAGGATCACAATCTAGAATGCAACTACTATAAGTCTAACTAGAGCACTACAATACTATTGCAGGAATAATATTGCACTAAGTAAATACTCAGAAAAGTAAAAGAAGAATACTATATTAAAGAAAATCTTACAAAGGGAAAGGTACAAGAGGAATACCAGACTCTCCAGAAGACGACTCCGGAGACCCCGAGTTTCGCTCGACTAAACTCTAACTTCCACACTAGACTACTACACTTGTATGAATCACTGAATAATCTATTAAATCATTGAATCATGTCTTGGGAGTGTGGATGCAGCCTCATATTTATAGGGGAGGTAGAGTAGGGGCTACTCCATGCCACGTCAGCGATCCGTGTGCTCCCCATCTCTCCACCCTTGGATGAACCGCCTTTGGAACCGACCTGAATGAATGCTTGAGATGATTTCCATGTGGCAGCCCCCTGGAGTCGGTGGAGTGGCAACCGACGTAGTTGGGCACATGTGGACCCTGCCCTGGTCCACAGGGGAGATCCTGAAGTCGGTGGAGTGAAGTGGCCAGGTGGGTCCTATCATAGGGGGATCGGTCGATCCCCCTATGTCAAGGTGGACCCACCATCTTCCTTCATCTACTGTCCCCACTTGTCATGTCACATGTCACGTCTTGGTTTGCTTCGGTTCTTTCATGTGGGCCCATGAATCCGTGTGCTCTTATCTTTCACCTTTGAGTGGAAGCACAATTGTGATCTGAGGGTGGAAAATGACTTGATGGAGCTTCACGTGGATCATGCCATGTCACCGATCCCCGGACTCCTCCAGGGTGGTGTCGGCCGATGCCTTTTTGGTGGGCCCAGCTGCTCATTTTCTCTTGTTTTGCTTATTCCTGCTTCCAAATACTAAGAGTACAAGTGGAACCATTTGTTGATAAAAATATGTCTATGTCATGTTATTCTTCCTCTATTTCCAAGACTATTGACGGTGTTTTGATGTGGATTTTTAGGGTATATCCACCGTCAACAAAATCCCCAAGCTTAACCTTTGCTCGTCCCGAGCAAATAATTAAACTTAGTCTCAATGGATCAGGAGTTGCTACAATGTTCACTTTTCAAGAGTACCATGTATGCAGCAAAATATTTCACTTAAGCATGGAAAATTTAGCTATGAAAAACTCACCCATTTTACCTTAGTCCTTCGTGGGGCTTATGGCTTTTCCTTTGTCTTGGGCGGTTAAGAGACATAACAGTTAAACTTGAGCACTACTTTTCTCATTCTTTGCAAGTTTTATACCGGAGGTTTTGCCATATTTTTCAAAAGAAAACTTAATGTTCCTCGTATGGTACTCTCATGTCGCTCAAATGGTGTATGATTCCTCACCAAGGCATCAAGCAAGATTGCCTTTTTCTGGTTCATCCTACTTCTGAAAAGGCTTATGTGGAGTTCAAGGTAGGGATGACAAGGGGTAGCATACTTACTTTGCATGTATTGTCAAGGCAAGGCTTGGACCCAAGAAGAGAAGTGTCATACCCCTAGATCAAGATGTGCAAGTGTGTGGTATTATGGTGGACTAGAATGCTCCTTTATTTCATAAGATCTTTCTCTATTTCTATTGAGACATGGCTAGCATTTTTTTTTGACTAAGGACTTTCCATGTGTCCTTGTATATATATATTATTTTGCCTAGCCTTTTGGTGTCTCATCTAACAATTCATACTAGAGAGAGATACTGAAAATTTAGAACATGGAGCAATTTATTTTGATGACAAGTGGATGGCATGTTTGTGTGTACTTCTAGTGTAGAAGCAGCAAAATATATGTGGCGTGCGTGTGATCTTGATCTTAGGAGTATGACAAACCTCTTAACACGGATTCAACAAGACTTAACAAGACTCAACACAAAGCGAGTAGCTTATGTGGAAGTGAAAGTGGACAAATATATGTCTTATTTCTTGCAGCACTCAGTAGAATCACTCATGCAAGAAGATGAGAGGAGGTGGGTCCAACCATGGGGTCAGTCGACCCCCCTTATCACCTCTTGTGAGGTTCTCCACAAAGCAAGATGACACTAGAGCAGGTGTGTGCACAGAGAGTGATTGAAGATTTTGGAAAGTTGTCATGCTAGGTATATGTAGGTGATTAAATGAAGCTATGAAAGGTGACATGCTATCCCTGAAGTATTGGCAGCTTTGTCGTGGATGAATCACACTCTAGGCATGGAAATAATTTCAATGGACAAAAGATGGCAGGAGGGAGGCACCATGGAGGGGTCGGCCGACCCCACCATGAGCTCCTCCTGGTGTCGACTTTGCTCAATAGGTTAAACATTTATTTTTTTTAATTTTAAACTTAATTAAAGTTGATAGGAAAAAGAGTTGGAAATAAATGCTAAAAGAAAATGAAGAAAATAAATAAAGTAAATAAATAAAGTAAAAGTAACTTAAGTGTTAGTGTACTTACCTTGATGGAAGAGTCATTCCCTCAGGTCCCTGTAACAGGGTTTTGAGCTGGTGAAGAAATTTTCTTTGGAGGTGTTGCCGGCGGTGCCACCTTCCTCTTCCATAATTGCTTGCTCTTTGCTCGTGGCCTTGGATTGGTCTTCTTCTTTGGTTTGGCTATAAGAGTAACAGTTGCTAATTCCATCGCCATGATCAGTGAGCACCGTGCGACTTTGGGTTTGAAGTTGAATTTCTCCTGGGTCCCATTGATGGTGAATTCAATTTCTCTGGCTCTGACATCAATATGTGCATTGGCGGTGCTGAGAAATGGTCTTCCAAGGATAAGTGGTGTCCTCTTGTCTACTTCCATATCAAGTACCACAAAGTCCACGGGAATGAAGAAGTCACATATCTTAATGGGGATGTTCTCAGCTATCCCCGCTGGATGGCGAATTGACTGATCCGCCAGCTGCAAATATATTGATGTAGGGGACAAAACAGCATGGGTTAGTTTATCAAAAACTACCTTAGGCATGACACTGACGCTTGCTCCCAAGTTGCACAGTGCATGCTCGAAGTGCTGTGTCCCGATGGAGCAGTCGATGGTGGGACATCCAGGATCCTTCTTCTTTTCCAGCAGTTGGTTTAGTATCGCCGCGCTGCATTCTTTGGTTAGTTTAGTTACCTCTATTGTGGGCAGCGGGCGCTTGTTGTTGAGCATGTCCTCAAATACTTGGCATAGGTGGGAACCTGCATTGCATCAAGTAATGGAGTATTGATGTATAGTTGACGAATTACCTCAACGAATTTTCCAAACTGCTCATCGGTTGTTTGTTTCCTCATTCTTGGAAAACATAGCGATATGTTGGAGTCATAGAATTCGTGTGGAGCTATCTTTCCATAGAACTTGGTGTTTTCTTCCTCGAATGGTGGTTCCGCTTCTTCTTATTTTTCTTCCTCATCTTCCTTGTCCTTTCTTGCAGTCTTCCTTGTCATGTTAGGGTGTGGTGGATCACGAGTGGTCTTACCCCCTCTCATGGTCACCGCATTTAAAGTATCGCAAGAATTTACAGAAGATGGAACAGAGGCGGCAACTCGAGCTATTTGGGATTCTAATGTTTTATTAAAGTTTTGTTGCTCCTTAATAGAAGAAATAAGGGAATCCATCCTAACAGTTAACGATTCAAGAGTCTTGTCATTGGCAAGCAATCTTTTATTCATGTCTTCATTGATTTTAGCTTGATTCATGACAAGATCTTTAAGTGAAGGCCAATCAGATTTACTAGTGTTACCTTGGCTTTCGAAGCGTGAAGTCATTCCTCCTTTCTGAGGTCGCAGATTGTAGATGGCTTAGACAACTTCGTGGCTTGTACTTTGCACCTTGCATTTTTGATTTGTCTCAATTGCTCAGGTAGAGGTGTATTGTTGGATGGCCTCTCAATCTTTCTTGAGTTTGGATCGTTCGTCCATTTTCTTCATCAAGAGTTCCATCTTTTGAGAGATGGCGTTCACCTCTTCAACGGTGTTCAAGCCTCTCTTCTTGGGCTGAGGACGTTCTTCACTCCATCCTTGATTTGTCATGATGTTCTCAATAAGATTCTTGGCTTGTGTGACATTAAGGGAAGTGAACGCTCCTCTTGCAGCAGCATCAAGGTGGCTACGGGCTACTAGAGTTAGCCCATGATAGAAACCTTGAATCAAGAGCCATTCCTTAATTCCATGATGTGGACACTCTCAAATGTACTCCTGGAGACGTTCCCATGCTTTGGGAATAGTCTCATTTGCCTGTTGTTGGAAGCTTGAGACCTTGACCCTCAGAGCAGATGTCTTGCCCATTGGGAAGAATTTCTTGAGAAATGCGCTGGCACACTTTTCCCAAGTATTGACATCATCGGGCTGAGCGTAAAACCATTGCTTCGCTTTCCCAAGCAGGGAGAATGGGAATAAGCGAAGACGGATGGCATCCGCTGTGACTCTCTTGATGGCAATGGTGCCACACACCTCCAGAAAGTGCTGGAGATGTGCATTTGCTTCCTCGTGTGGCTTCCCACAGAATGTACTAGCTTGCACCATAGAGATTAATGATGGATTGATCTCAAAATCGACTTCGCTTGTCTCCACTTTGGGTCCTCTGGTTACGTGAGCGACTGAGGGAGACAAGAAGTCTGAGATTGAGGTGGCCATTGACTATTTGCGCATTGGTGCTGAGCCTCCTTCCTTGAGTGAATCCAAGTGTGAGCTGACCCTCTGATAGGGCACTAGACGACATCTAGAGCTCCTTAGGAATGTCTCAGGATTTTCTAATGTGGTTGCCTTGAATTGGAACTCACTCATGCACTGCCTAGATTCACAATATGGAGAAGCAAAGGTAAGGGGTAAACCCCCTACAACTAATTGATACTAAACTGAGGATAGTTTTTCGGATTCGATCCAACTAAAATTTCTAGGCTATGCTTTCCCCGGCAACGGCGCCAAAAATGCTTGTTGGTATTTCTTAGCACTATTACTAAATATTAGCAACGGCGCTAGAAATGCCTGAGGGGTAATTCAGAGTCTATTGGATAGTTCTGTAAGTGAACAGAATGTACCGCTATAGCACTTCACCCGGGAGTATTCCAAGGTATTGTATTTATATTTATCCTAAGGGAAAACTGTAGCTAGAAAAGGTAATAGGAAGGAGATCCCTATCTCAATCTAGTGTCAACTAGTGTAGAGGGGGAGATAACGAAAAAGGTAGAAGGAAGGTGATGATTCAAGGATAACTAAAATATAACTAATGTAGCATAGCTAGGTGGGGGACAACGAGTGAGTAAAGGACTCCTATGGTTATACTTCTACTTCCGGGTTCTAAGCTAATCAGATAGTGGAAACAAACTAGGATTGCTACCTTACTACTTGGCTGCTGGGGATAGACGAGAGAGCAGGCGACAGAACCCCTGCTCAAGCGAACTATACTCTTATGTACGCCCTGCCTTTTAAGAACTAGCCCGTACATGGTGGGAATCCTAATGCCGAGCTGGACCTGTCACTTCCTGCCAGTGCACCCACAATCATTCTGTCCGGACCAGTGACCTCCAACGGTGAGTTTTAGCCTAAGCATCGCGCTTACACTAACTCCCACAACTCTAGCTGAGTATACGACCCAACTAGAGCACCTTGCTACAGACGTTGATAACAACCAAGGAGTGGTTCACAGGATCACAATCTAGAATGCAACTACTATAAGTCTAACTAGAGCACTACAATACTATTGCAGGAATAATATTGCACTAAGTAAATACTCAGAAAAGTAAAAGAAGAATACTATATTAAAGAAAATCTTACAAAGAGAAAGGTACAAGAGGAATACCAGACTCTCTAGAAGATGACTCCGGAGACCCCGAGCTTCGCTCGACTCAACTCTAACTCCCACACTAGACTACTACACTTGTATGAATCACTGAATAATCTAGTGAATCATTGAATCATGTCTTGGGAGTGTGGATGCAGCCTCATATTTATAGGGAAGTTAGAGTAGGGGCTACTTCATGCCACGTCAGCGATCCGTGTGCTCCCCATCTCTCCACCCTTGGATGAACCACTTTTGGAACCGACCTGAATGAATGCTTGAGATGATTTCCACGTGGCAGCCCCCTGGAGTTGGTGGAGTGGCAACCGACGTAGTTGGGCATAGGGAGGGGGTCGACCGACCCCTCCACTGACATGTGGACCCTGCCCTGGTCCATAGGGGAGATCCTGAAGTCGGTGGAGTGAAGTGGCCAGGTGGGTCCCACCACCGATCCCCCTATGACAGGGTGGACCCACCATCTTCCTTCATCTGCTGTCCCCACTTGTCATGTCACATGTCACGTCTTGGTTTGCTTCGGTTCTTTCGTGTGGGCCCATGAATCCGTGTGCTGTCATCTTTCACCTTTGAGTGGAAGCACAATTGTGATCTGAGGGTGGAAAATGACTTGATCGAGCTTCACGTGGATCATGCCTTGTCACCGATCCCTTGACTCCTCCAGGGTGGCGTCGGCTGATGCCTTTTTGGTGGGCCCAGCTGCTCATTTTCTCCTGTTCTGCTTATTCCTACTTCCAAATACTAAGAGTACAAGTGGAACCATTTATTGAAAAAATATGTCTATGTCATGTTATTCTTTCTCTATTTCCAAGACTGTTGACGGTGTTTTGATGTGGATTTTTAGGGTATATGCACCGTCAACAGACAATACAACACCTAAGGGTGTATCTGTCATGAGTGACAAGGATGATGCTGTCAAAAGTCTGGGTTTGATAGTGGTGGAAGAGGAAAAGAATATTAGCAATTCTCCTGAGGTCTTTCTTACTGATGATGTAATTGTGAACACCCAAGAAAGTGTTGCTGAGGGTAAGAAAAGTCAAGATGTTGAAACTGTTAATGATGATGGGCCCTTCAAACCTAATGGTGATACAGTGATCAAAAAAGTCAATGCTAGGAAGTCTATGGACCATGTGTCATGAAAAGATAGCCAGGATGGTGGTGGAAAAAGGAGTGGGGTAGCTGCTGAAGCTCAGCAACAAGACAGAAGGAGAAGTAATCGCCTCAAAGGGGAGATGACCATGACTACCCAGATAAAAATGAGGCTATGGAGAGTGTTGACGGTAATTATAGCATATAAATGCACATCAAAAACACCATCAACATGCCTCGGTTGCAAGAAAGATTAAACATTCATGAACATATTTTATCTATAACTAGTTCCACTTGTACTCTTAGCTTGTGATCTGTAGGAGGTACAAAATGATATGAAATGAAGCAAGGAAGGGCCCACATAGGGGATCGGTCGATCCCCCTATGTGGCGTCCACATTGTGCCACGCAGGCATGATCTAAGGCAACCTCCTAGGAGCTAATCTCAGCCATCAGATCAAAGTGTGCTTTCTCTCAACGGTGGAAATCAAGAGCACACGGATCCATGGGTCCACATGTCAGAAGAACTGACGTGACAAAGTGCAACCAGTGGGTGAACCAGACTCTATGACAAGTGGGGACACCAACCCACCGACTTAGGTTGGCCCCACCTTTCATAGGGGGGTCGGCCGACCCCCTGGTGGTGGCCAACTAAGTCGATTGCTGCCCCACCAACTCAAGGAGGCTCACCCCATCTCAGCCCTTCATCCAAAGGCGGTTTGGAGGTCAGTGCATCCAAGGGCTCCAAGACGACGTCACGCGGATCGCTGACGTGGCAGTGGAGTAGCCCCTACTTCACCTCCCACTATAAATATGTGCTAAGTTCACACTTGTAAACAATCTCAAAAATTGAAGAGAAGCTCTTTTAGCTACTCATACTCTTGAGATCAAGCTAGA
Organism: Themeda triandra; assembly: GCA_018135685.1. NCBI lineage: Eukaryota > Viridiplantae > Streptophyta > Magnoliopsida > Poales > Poaceae > Themeda > Themeda triandra. The sequence goes on along the minus strand of JAENPR010001861.1, from coordinate 79,425 downwards.
GTAGTAGTTAGTCTAGAGTGGGAGTTAGAGTCGAGTCGAGTTTTGACGGTAATTATAGCATGTTTTTACCCCATCAAAACACCGTCAACATGCCTCGGTTGCAAGGGAGATTAAACATTTATGAACATATTTTATCAATAACTACTTCCACTTGTACTCTTAGCTTGTGATTTGCAGGGAGTGTAAAATGACACAAAATATAGCAAGGATGGGCCTATAGAGGGGGTCGGCCGACCCCCTATGTGGCATCCACCTGGTGCCACGCAGGCATGATCCAAGGCAACCTCCCAGGAGCAATTCTCAGCCATCAGATCAATATGTGTTTTCTCTCAATGGTGGAAATCAAGAGCACACGGATCCATGGGGCCACAAGTCAGAAGAACCGACGTGACAACATGCAACCAGTGGGTGAATCAGACTCCATGACATGTGGGGACACCAGCCAACTAACCCTGGCTGGCCCCACCTGTCAGTGGGGGGTCAGCCGACCCACCTGGTGGCCAACCAAGGTCGGTTGGCTCCCACCGACCTTGGCATTTCTCCCACATGCTGGTTTGATCCCAGCCATCCAGATTGAGGTGGTTCCAAGGTCGGTTGCATCCAATGGCTCCAAGGCGACATCACGTGGATCGCTGATGTGGTAGTGGAGTAACCCCTACTCCACCTCCCCCTACAAGTAGAGGTTGAGTTCACACTTGTAATCATCTCCAAATCTCCAGGATCTCCAGTATCCCATAGATTGTCTCATTATTTTGGAGATCTAGCTAGAGTTAGTCTAGAGTGGAAGTTAGAGTCGAGTCGAGCTTGCTCGGGTCTTCGAGCTTCCGAAGAGTCTCGGTATAGCTCTTGTATCTTTCCTTCAAAGTATTTACTTTAATATATTATTCTTTCTTTACTTTGCTCAGTATTTACTTTCAGTATTTACTTAGTGCAAGTCTATAGTCTCTATAGTCTTGTAGTGTGCGAAGTCTTAGTAGTGTAGTTGACTAAGTCGGATTGGTCCCTGTACCAACTCCTTGTGTGTAGATCAACATCCTATATTGCATAGGAGCTCTAACTAATTCGATCGTTAGTTAGAGTTGTAAGAAGAAGTGTGAACATGGTGTTCATACTTAGTCTTATCATTGGAGGCCTCTAGTCCAGACGGAGAGATTGTGGGCAGCACTGGCCTGAAGTGATAGATCGGGCTCGGCATTAGGGATTTCCACCACGTAGGGACGAGTTATTAAAAGGCAGGGCATACATAAGTTTGGTCTCGCTTGAGTAGGGGTTCTGTCTCCTACTCTCTCGCTTCCTCCCCTCACACAAGTAGTTAGGGTCAGTCTAGCTTCTTCATCTACCTATTTGGATTGAGTTCACCTTAGTTAAGTTAGAAACATAGAAGTCCTATACTCACTCGTTGTCCTCCCACCTAGCTAACACTACTAGTTATCTTAGATTAGGATTTGAACCTCATATTTATATCATTTATCCTATCTATCACTTACCCCCCTATAACACTAGTTGGTGCTAAGTAATAGTAAACATAAGGATATTTCCTCTCTCCTGGTAGACAGTCCTAGCTCAGCTTTCCCTTAGGATAAAATAAATAACAATACCTTGGAATACTCATCCTCAATGAAGTGCTACAGTGGTGTATTCTGTGCACTTGCGGAATAATCCAATAGACATAAGATATACCCCCACCAGGCATTTCTGGTGCTATTGCTATTTTAGCGGCGACGTTAAGAAATACCAACAAGCATTTCTGGCGCCGTTGTCGGGGAAAACATCAGACTAGGAGTTTTAACAGGAGAGAATCCAGAGTTTACTATCATCTTAGTTATCCATTGGTGTTAGGGGCTAACCCCTCAGTTGTCTTGTTTTTCGTTATCGTTAAATTAGACAGTGCATGAGCGGTTTCCAACTGCCGTCGAACTATCTTGATAATCCTGAGCAGTTGTTGAGGAGAACTAGATGCCGTCAAGTTCTTCGTCAGAGGTTCATCTCGAACCTTGATCCGTTCTTAGAGGGAAGTTCAGCACCACTAGTTCAGGAAGCTATGGCCAACAAGACCATCTTCGAGTACTCTGCACCGTCGACCGACTATGTCGCGATGGGACCGCAGCTTAACTTGGGGGATGCGACCTTTGAGCTCAAGCCTGCACTGATCAATATGGTGCAATCTCAGCAGTTCTGTGGAAAGCCACATGAGGACGCCAATGCCCATCTCCAACACTTCCTAGAGCTGTGTGACACCTTCACCATCAAGAATGTTGCAGTAGATGCCATCCGTCTCCGCCTTTTACCATTTTCACTACTGGGAAAGGCGAAGCAGTGGTTCTACTCCAACAAGGAGGAGTGCACAAGCTGGGACAAGTGTGCCAATGCGTTCCTCAAGAAGTTCTTCCCGTCGGGCAAGACCAGTGCCCTTCGTGGGAAGATTTCCAGCTTCCAACAGCAAGCTGATAAAATGATTCCTGAAGCATAGGAATGTCTCCAGGAGTACATTTGTGCCTGTCCTCATCACGGGATAGAGGAATGGCTCCTCATTCAAGGTTTCTACCACGGGCTGACTGGTGTGGCCCGTAGTCACCTTGATGCTGCCGCCGGAGGGGCATTCTTGCAACACAAGGTCAAGGATGCCAAGGACCTCATTGAGAAAATGGTGATGAACCAAGGATGGAATGAGGAATGCCTCCAGCCCAAGAAAAGTGGTGTCCACGCCCTCAGCGAAGTGGACATGCTCTGTGCAAAGATGGACCTCCTTATGAAGAAAGTCGAGGAAAGTTCCAAGAAGGAACCGGAGGCCATCCGGCCCTACGCCACCGCACGAGCCATCGAGGCTGAACCATGGTGCGAGGTGTGCGGAGGAGATGATCACTCGGGCAACAATTGTCCCGAGACGAAGGAGGAAGTGAGCTTCATCAACAACAACAACCACAACAACGGGTACCGGCCCCCACAATAGCAACAACAAGGATGGAACTCGCGCCCCTTCTACCAAGGCCAAGGTAATAGTTATAGCAATAATTTTAATAGTAATTATAATAACTAACCTTCCTTAAGAGATCTTGTCTTAGGCCAATCTAAAATAAACGATAGTATTAATAAAAAGATGATGGCTAATGATAAGATTCTTGAAAATCTTAACGAAAAGTTGGATAGCTTTAATTCTGCTATGAAGAATCAATTGAGCTTTAACAAAATGTTAGAAACCCAACTAGCTCAGTTAGCAGCAGTTGTCCCATCCTTTGAGCAAGGTAAGATTCCTAGAAAGCCTGAGGACCCCGTTGAGGGTGTCAGGCTGGTAAATACGAGGTTCGGTAAGCCTCAGGACACTGCCATCTGGGTCAACATGGTGGATTCACCGTTTATCCCAAAGAAGGAAGACCCTGGCCTGCCGACCATCACCTGCCAGATTGGACCACAAATCTTCGACAACGCCTTCTGCGACCTTGGATCAGGCGTCAACATCAGCTAACGTATGATAATCTGTTAGGGGGTCCTTTGCACCCCACATTTGTTTGTTTGCAGATGGCGGACCAGACAATCAGGTTCCCCAAGGGACTGGCATGGGACATCTTAATTAGAGTCAAGGATGACTACGTTCCTGCGACTTCCTTATGCTGGACATGGGGTCCAACACCGACGTCCCGATCATCCTGGGGCGACCATTCCTGAACACGGTGGATGCCACCATCTACATGGGGGCTGCCCAGATCCACATGCAGTTCAAGGGATGGAGGGTGAGAGTTCCTTTCAATGGTTTTAAAGCTAACATGCAGGTGAAGGAAAAGGCACCCTAGAAATCTCACCGTCGTTACCGTCAAAAGAAGAACAATAAGAAGGGTGATTCGGCCAAAAAGGCCAAAGTGAAAGAAGAACCCGCTGCACCACAAGTTGAAATCAAGCAAGAATGGCGGGAGAAGGAGGTGCAGTCATGGTCCCCATCTCCGGGACCAACCGACGCATCCGAAGAATAAACCCGACAGAGAGGTCCCCGCTCTATGGACCTAAAACGTGGAGCCCTTGCTGATAAGGTATGTCAGTAGTTATCTCATATTTGATTTCTGCATTTTAATTCTTGCATCTCCAACTGCATGTTTACTTTTAATCTTGCATTTTTGGATTTTAATCTTGCATAATTTGTTTCAATAAAATAATTTAGTCATAATAAATAAAATCTTGAGAAAAGCTTGCAACAAAAATCTGAGCTATAGGACCTCCCATAGGGGTGTCGGCCGACACCCCTACTGAGCCCATAGCCACTTTTTCCTATTTGGATCTGTTTGGGTAGATGCTCTGATTCTGAGTCAGCACTTGGATGCTCTCGAGGAGCTCAAGTGGGGATCGGCCGATCCGCACCTTGTCCCCCTCTACACCCTGTTGTCTCCCATTTACCACACACAAACTCACAGAGCATTCCAATGCAGCCAAAATTTGAAAATTAGTGGTCCACTGTTCATCACTCCAAGTATAGATTCTTTCTTTTGCTTTTAGACCACTCACTATTCACTTTCTAAAAAGAGGGAACACACTTGCATGCTATCATCATCTTATGACATGTCCCCTCTTTAGCCAAACAACTTTTATCTTTCACCAAACACTAGGCAATGGAATCTCTGAAAATCAACAGTAATTTTTGTCCCACATTCAACACCTGCTTTATCAGACAACTGATGACACAAAAGCTAAGGCTGAAAATCCCTAGGGTGGGTGTCGGCCGACACCCACTTTAGACAATTTCTAAAAAGTTTTGTCATGGCTTGTCTCTGCAAAGCAAGGTTCCCTATCTAAAGCAAAATTCAAATTCAAATGGTGGAGGGATCAGCTGATCCCTGTAGATAGGCCCCACCTGGTGCCCTTCTGCCCCTATAAATACTAGGGCAATATGAGCTCATTCCACACCTTAAAACTTCAGAATCATCTCGAGCTCACAAGCCCTCTTCTTTCTTCCCTTTGTTGCAAGTACTTTCTCAAGTTTAGTTTAGCTTAGCATTCCAAAAACAAAAACCCAAAAATATTTAGTTGCATTCTTGCATAGTAGTGGTAGTAGGAGCTAGGTTAGGCTCACCCCTGCAGCCAATATGAAGAAGACATTCCTTCGCCGATTCAAGAAATCCGAGGGTGAGAGCTCCTCTAGTAGCCCTCAACGCTACGACGAGGGGAGCCACCCATGGCAAGAGGAGGCTGAGGGGTATCACCACATGGTACCCTATGTACCTCCTGCAAGGGTGATGGAGCCTGAGAGTAGTCTCATGTTGAGCCCCGAGGAGATGCAAAAGCTCCACACTCTCCGCACCTGCACCTACGCATCGACCGGCGTCATCGACCCTGACCTCTTGGACAACACAAGTATGTCCACCGAGTTCGAAACTGTTTTTAACAAAATTGGTTGGGGCGGTTTTTGGATGGTTCCTGAGCTAGGCATAGAATTGCTTACCCAAGAGTTTTTATGCACACTTAAAATGACCAACAATGGGGTAACTTTTCATATGTTTAATGAGGAATACGATTTGACTTGGACTGCGCTTAACACTGCTTTGGGGTGTGATCATGAGTGTGTTGATTTAGATCTTGCCACTACTGATTTTGATAAGTCCAGATTTTGGAAGGCAATTTCTAGTTCAAATGATTGCTCTGATCCCACTGTGCCTAAAATTCATAACCCGACTTTGCGCTTCATGCATTACTGGATGTTTGTCACTCTTTTTCCTGGCACAAGTGATGCTTATCATATTAGAGAGTTTGAACTTAAACTACTTTATGCCATGGTTGACAAAAGGAAAGTTTCACCTACAAAAATGCTTGCTAGATATTGGATTAATTATGCCACACTTGGAAGGTCAATCTACTTCACTTCTTTCATCACTCGATTAGCCGAAGCATTTAACCTGCTTGAGCACAATGACTTTTCTTACATTACTCATAACAAAGATATTTTGGGGGAAGAATTCTTTATTCATGTGAATGTGCTCAAGAGGAGTCCAAATGGGGAATTATTCATGATTTGGCTAGGCCATACAGCTGAGCTCCCACTCCCCTGTGAGCGGCGCTGGCTGTATAGGCTCCGCACACTGTTGGCATTTCTTAGCGCAATCATCAAAGATAGGTTAAAAGGTCTATCCCTGACGAAGACTCCAGAAATGCCTTGTTGGCAGTTCTTAGTGTAATCACTAGAATTGTTACATCCTGGAGATCACACCAAGAAATGCCAAGTGATAGATCGTATTCTTTTAGATAATATCCACAAGCGCACGGATCTATCATTGTAGCATTTCACCCGGAAGTATATCAGGGTATCGTTATTTATATTTTCCCAAAGGAAGGCATGGTGTAAAATACCTCTAGCATGGATATGAAACTTCACATCATCGAAATAAGCCTTAGTGATATGCAGGGGTAAGATAATCGGGTTTTGAGATAGTGGACACACACTTGGGCCAAACTCAAGGATAATCAGAAATAAGGAATAAAAGTAATGGGAAGAAAGAATAAATCTACGTGGAGCAGGTAGGTCGTATACAGCTATGCGTAGAACAGCTAAGTCATATATTATACAAAACTAGAGACGAGTCAGAGCCTAAAGTAACAGGGAGACCCCCGCAGCTGGTCTGCCAGCCGATAGAGGCATTTACGAACTCCTACACGACATATGGACGTGGGGGATTACGAGGGACGGACAGGGCTGTCACCACCAGCCGCCTACCCTCAACCGTGGCATGCCGTCATATTCAAAGGCTCTCTCGTATCCAGACACCACGTCCGCATACTAAAGAACTACCTATGCTCCCCCAGGACTCCCACCCTACGGATGGACGAGCTAGAACACAGGCAAACCCGAAAGAACATTGAACCGTTACTCCATTCTCATCGTGGACTCTAATTCTATAAAACATATGAACAATGAAGAACAGGGATGAAAATGCTATGAACTGATCATAAGAACTTTGCTCTAATTCATATGTATCAATAAGAACATGGTCAAGACTATACTCTAGTTCATACGCTAAGCTATATATAAAGAGTAAGAACTTGACTAAGGAAGAAGACTCCATAGATATTTACCAAGAGTGGCTCTTTCTTCCTAGGAGACAAGCTCTTCTTGGTAGCTCTCCTTGCTCCAAAACACTACTAAGCTACTACTAATGAACAAGTGTGAAGATGAGAGAGTAGGGCTCCAAATGGTGTGTGTGGTGAAGGTCGGTTTGGGGCTTGAAATGGCAGGTACACCAGCGCACCGCCCTCCCCAGCATTGAATGTACCGACCTGAGGAAGCCGGGCCCACGCGGCAGGGGGGTGGCGCGCGCGCCCCTGGCGCGGCCACGCCCAAGCGACGCCGCCCCCTGATCGACTTCGTCAGGTCGGTTCTCCTCTGGGCCTGGGCCGTGGTGGTTTGGTGTTTCGGCCCATTCAGGTCCCGAGGTGGCCTTTCTCCTTATTGGGTGACTTTATGCTTTCCAGAAAGCGCCTTTTTGATACAAAATTCCCTGCACTATATATATTCCTCCAAAGTGATATTTTTCCTAGTGCACATGGAATTGGTTTAGAAATACAAGTATATGCGTAAAAGAATAATCAATTCACCCTTTTTCATTCTTAATTGGCGGTATAAAATCGTCGATAAGGACCGCCAACACACACTAACCCATAAGCTGGACCGTGTGGAGAGAGAGTAGCATTTTGCAGGTACACGTAGGATGACACGGGGCATGTCACGGGCAGCCCAAATGGAGGAGGGTGGCCCCTCACATCCACCAAGAGACGACGTCGAGAGGGGTGAGGAGGCAAGCTCTATGGACATGTCAGCATCCATGGGCATGCCTTCCTCTCAAAAGCATACCTCTCGACTACGACGAGGGAGACGCACCCAAAGGGCAGATGTGGACAACCTCATCAATGACATGAGCGCATTGAACGTCCAGCAGTAGGCGACTTTGCAAATCGCCCAGCACAATGCTCAACGGGTACAGGCGTACCGCGAGGAGGAACTTCGACGTCAAACCGACTGGTTCAACCAGTACTTCTCGCAACAGTGAGCAAAAGCCAAGCTTGGGGGAGGTTCCCTCCCCCACTCAGATGAGCATCTTACTTCCAGCACTTTATTTTCTGCATTTTTATTTCCATTGCATATAGAAAAAAATTTGAAAAGTTTAAAAATGCCAAAAATATTTATTGCTTTCACTAAAATAAAAAGACCAAAAAGATTTGCTTATTTAATTTCCCTTAGTTTATGTTTCATGAATGGTTATTTTTCCTTTGGAAATGATGAGTAGTTGCTTTGCTAATGTTTCCCTATTGCCTAGTTTACAACTTAGTACTCCTCCAAGTATGAATTACTTAGCTTCATTAAACCATCATGAAGCTGAAAACTTTGTGGGATGCAAGTGCTAATAACTGAGTCTAAGTCCTTGAGGGATACAGGATAGTGAGATAGGAGCTGCTATAATATTGTTCTAAGCTTGATGAATACCGGAGTCTTTATTCTTAAAATTGATGAAAACCTTAATTGTTCCTCAATGGTAAAGAAATTCCTACCACAGCCATATACATTGCATGATCAAAAAGCCTTCTACATAAGCTACTTGTGTTGAGTCTCGTTAAGTCTTGTAGAACCTGTGTTAGAGGTTTGTCATACTCCTAAGATCAAGATCACACACACCACCACATATATATGCTACTCCTACCCTGGGAGTACACATCCATATTTATATGCTACTTCTATCCTGGAAGTACGCATGTTCATCCATACCACATTTTTGTGCTACTTCTATCCTGGAAGTACGCACCTCCATCTCCACCATCTCCACCAAAAGGTTGCTCCATGTTCTAAGTGTTAGAAATTCTCTCTAAGTTATCATTTGATAGGTGAGACACAAAATCAAAGGCTAAGCAAAGTAAACATCTGTTCTTGATAGGTCCATTATAGTCCAAAAAAATGCTAGCCTTGTCTCAATAGAAATTAGAAAGAGAGATAGAGTCAAAAGAAGGAGCAACCTAGTCCATCCATCCATTTCACCGTCCATCATACATCCACCATCCATTCCATATATTCACCACATCCATTACACCATTCTTGATCTGGGGGTATGTCACTTCTCTTCTTAGGTCCAAGTCTTGACTTGACAACATACGCACCGTAAGAACGCTATTCCTTGCCATACCTACTTTGAGCTCCACATAAAGCCTGATTAGAAGTAGGATGATTTGAAAAAGGCAAACACACTATGTGCCTTGGTGAGGAATCAAATACCACTTGAGCGACATGAGAGTACCATTCTGAGGAACATTAAGATTTCTTAAAAAAACATTGCAAAACCTCCAGTATGAAACTTGCTAAAGAACAAGAAAAGTTGTGCTCTAATCAAAATTGTTCTATCCTTCAACCACCCAAGACAAAGGAAAAAGCCATAAGCCCCATAGATTACTAAGGTAATATGGGGAGTTTTACTTAGCTAAATCTTTCATTCAAGGAGAAGAACTTTGTTGTGCACATGGTACTCTTGAAATATTAACATGGTAACAATATCTGATCCACCGAGGCTAAGTTTGATTGTTTGCTCGGGACGAGCAAAGGTTAAGCTTGGGGGATCTTGTTGACAGTAATTATAACATGTTTTTACCCCATCAAAACAACGTCAACATGCCTCGGTTGCAAGGGAGATTAAACATTTATGAACATATTTTATCAATAACTAGTTCTACTTGTACTCTTAGCTTGTGATTTGTAGGGAGTGTAAAATGACACAAAATACAGCAAGGATGGGCCTATAGAGGGGGTCGACCAACCCCCCTATGTGGCATCCACATGGTGCCACGCAGGCACGATCCAAGGCAACCTCCCAGGAGCAATTCTCAACCATCAGATCAACATGTGTTTTCTCTCAACGGTGGAAATCAAGAGCACACGGATCCATGGGGCCACAAGTCAGAAGGACCGACGTGACAACATGCAACTAGTGGGTGAATCAGACTCCATGACATGCGGGGACACCAGCCAACCGACCCTGGCTAGCCCCACCTGTCAGTGGGGGGTCCACTGACCCCCACCTGGTGGCCAATCAAGGTCGATTGGCTCCCACCGACCTTGGCATTTCTCCCAGTGCTGGTTTAATCCCAGCCATCCAGATTGAGGCGGTTCCAAGGTCGGTTGCATCCAATGGCTCCAAGGCAACATCACGCAGATCGCTGACGTGGTGGTGGAGTAACCCCTACTCCACCTCCCCCTATAAGTAGAGGCTGAGTTCACACTTGTAATCATCTCCAAATCTCTAGGATCTCCAGTATCCCATGGATTGTCTCATTATTTTGGAGATCTAGCTAGAGTTAGTCTAGAGTGGGAGTTAGAGTTGAGTCGAGCTTGCTCGGGGTCTTCGGAGCTTCTGAAGAGTCTCGTATAGCTCTTGCCTTCAGTATTTACATTAATATATTATATTTCTTTACATTGCTCAGTATTTACTTTCAGCATTTACTTAGTGCAAGTCTATAGTCTCTATAGTCTTGTAGTGTGCGAGGTCTTAGTAGTGTAGTTATCTAAATCGGATTGGTCCCTGTACCAACTCCTTGTGTGTAGATCAACATCCTATATTGCATAGGAGCTCTAACTAATTCGATTGTTAGTTAGAGTTGTAAGAAGAAGTGTGAACATGGTGTTCATACTTAATCTTATCGTTAGAGGCCTCTAGTCTAGACGGAAAGATTGTGGGCAGCACTGGCCTGAAGTGACAGATCAGGCTCGGCATTAGGGATTTCTACCACATCAGGACTAGTTATTAAAAGGCAGGGCGTACATAAGTTTGGTGACGCTTGAGTCGGGGTTCTGTCTCCTACTCTCTCGCTTCCTCCCCTCACACAAGTAGTTTGGGTCAGTCTAGCTTCTTTAGCTATCTATTAGGGTTGAGTCCACCAGAGTCAAGTTAGCATCATAGAAGTCCTATACTCACTCGTTGTCCTCCCACCTAGCTAACACTACTAGTTATCTTAGATTAGGAATTGTCCCTCACATTTCATATCATTTATCCTATCTATTACTTACCCCCTACCACACTAGTTGGTCCTAAGTTATAGTAAATACAAGGATATCTCCTCTCTCCTGTTAAACTGTCCTAGCTCAACTTTCCCTTGGGATAAAACAAATAACGATACCTTGGAATACTCATCCTCAGTGAAGTGCTACAAATGAGTATTACGTGCGCTATGAATAATCCAATTGTCATAAGATATACCCCCACCAGGCATTTCTAGCGCCATTGCTATTTTAGCAGTGACGTTAAGAAATACCAACAAGCATTTCTGGCGCCGTTGCCGGGGAAAGCATCAGACTAGGAGTTTAATAAGAGAGAATCCGGAGTTTACTATTACCTTAGTTATCCATTAGTGTTAGGGGCTTACCCCTCACTTGTCTGGCTTTCTTCATTATGAAGTTAGACAGTGTATGAGCAGTTTCCAATTGCCGTCAAATTATCTCGATAATCCTGCGCAATTGTTGAGGAGAACTAGACGTCGTCAAGTTCCACCTCAGAGGTTCATCTTGAACCTCGATCCGTTCTCAGAGGGAAGCTCGGCACCACCCGGTTCGAGGAAGCTATGGCCAACAAGATCATCTCCGAGTACTCGCACCGTCGATCGACTATGTCATGACGGGCCGCAGCCTTAACTTTGGGGATGTGACCTTTGAGCTCAAACCTGCACTGATCAATATGGTGCAATCTCAGCAGTTCTGTGGAAAGCCACACGAGGACGCTAATGCCCATCTCCAACACTTCCTGAAGCTGTGCGACACCTTCACCATCAAGAATGTTGCAGCAGACGCCATCCGTCTCTATCTTTTCCCATTCTCGCTATTGGGAAAGGCAAAGCAATGGTTCTACTCCAACAAGGAGGAGTGCACCACCTGGGACAAGTGTGCCAATGCATTCCTCAAGAAGTTCTTGCCGTCAGGCGAGACCAGTGCCCTTCGTGGGAAGATTTCCAGCTTCCAACAGCAAGCTAATGAGATGATTCCTAAAGCATGGGAACATCTCTAAGAGTACATTCATTCTAGTCCTCATCACGGGATAGAGGAATGGCTCCTCATTCAAGGTTTCTACCATGGGCTGACCGATGTGGCCCGTAGTCACCTTGATGCTGCCGCCGAAGGAGCATTCTTGCAACACAACGTCAAGGATGCCAAGGACCTCATTGAGAAAATGGTGATAAACCAAGGATGGAATGAGGAACGCCTCCAGCCAAAGAAAAGTGGTGTCCACGCCTTGAGTGAAGTGGACATGCTCTGTGCCAAGATGGACCTCCTCATGAAGAAAGTGGAGGAAAGTTCCAAGAAGGAACAGGAGGTCATCCAGCCCTATGCCACGCACGAGCCATCGAGGCTGAGCCATGGTGCGAGGTGTGCGGAGGAGAAGATCACTCGGGCAACAATTGCCCCGAGACGAAGGAGGAAGTGAGCTTCATCAACAACAACAACCACAACAACAATAACGGGTACCGACCCCACAAAGAAGAACAATAAGGATGGAACTCGCGCCCTTCTACCAAGGCCAAGGTAATGGTTATAGCAATAATTTCAATAATAATTATGGTAACCAACCTTCTTTGAGAGATCTTGTTTTAGACCAAACTAAAATCAATGATAGTATTAATAAGAAAATGATGGCTAATGATAAGATTCTCGAAAACCTTAGTGAAAAATTGGATAGCTTTAACTCAGCTATGAATAATCAATTGAGCTTTAATAAAATGTTAGAATCACAATTAGCTCAGTTAGCAGCAGCTGTCCCATCCTTCGAGCAAGGTAAGATTCCTGGGAAGCCTGAGGATCTTGTTGAGGGTGTCAGGCTGGTAAATATGAGGTTCGGTAAGCCTCACTCATGCTCACTCCGGGTCAATACGGTGGATTCACTGTTCATCCCGAAGAAGGAAGATCCTGGCCTACCGACCATCACCTGCCAGATTGGACCACAAATCATCGACAACGCCTTCTGCGACCTTGGATCAGGCGTCAACATCATCTCCAAGGTAACGTATGATAATCTGCTAGGGGGTCCATTGCACCCCACATTTGTTCGTTTGCAGATGGCGGATCAAACAATCCGGTTCCCTGTTGGCATTTCTTAGCGCAATTACCACAAACAGACATAAAGCCCATCCCCGGTAACGGCGCTAGAAATGCTTGTTGGCATTTCTCAACACAATCACTAGAAACAAGTTCTAGTAACTATGCGAGAGTTGCCAAAAGATAGATCACATCCTATTAGAATAATATCCGCAAGCGCACGGATCTATCGTTGCAGCATTTCACCCGGAAGTATTTCAGGGTATCGTTATTTATATTTTCCCAAAGGAAGGCATGGGTTGTTAAGTATCTAGCATGGGTATGAATATAATATTTAGCATGAGGAGAAACCGACCAATGTGCTATACAGGGGTAAGCAAACAGTAGTTTGGACAGTGGACACACACTCAAAGCAATCTCAAAGGAATAAAGGAAAATAAAGAATAAAGAATAATCTAAGTGGAGCAGGCAGGTCCTATATAGTCAATGCTAGAACAGCTAATGTCACTTGTTATACAAGTCAAGAGTCGACTATAGACTAGGAATATGGGGAGACCTCGGCAACTGGTCTGCCAGTCGATGGAGGCATTTACGAACTCCTACACGACATGCGAACGTGGGGGATTACAAGGGTGCCTACCACCTCAACCGTGGCATGCCATCATATCCGAAGGTTCCCTCGCATCCGGACACCACGCCCGCAAACTAAGGAGCAACCTACATCCCCCCAGGACTCCCACCCTTCGGATGGACGAGCTAGGATATAGGCAAGCCCGAAGGCACATCGAACCGCTATTCCTCCTCTACAATCTAATCTAAACAAGTAAGACACATGAACAATGAAGAACAATGTAGAACACGATGAACAATTCTCACAAGAACTATGGTCTAGTTCTTGATCATTGAATATATCATGTACTAGACTATACTCTAGTTCATATGAAAGACTATATAAATGTAATAAGAACTTGACTAAGGAAGAATGCTCCATAGATTTATACCAAAGATGTAGCTTTTCTTCCTGGAGACAAGCTCTCCAAGTAGCTTTGCCTAGCTCCAAAGGACTAATGCTAAGACTAAAGAACAACTGTGAGGTAGTGAGATGGCTCCAAATGGTGTGTGTGTTGAAGGGGGGCCTCTCCTCTTCATTTATATCCTCCTGAAGGCGGTTCGGGCGAGAGGGTAAAAGCACCAGCGAACCGTCCTTCACCAGATGGCAGGAAGCAAACTGCCTTGGCCAGGCCCACCTGGCGGAAGGGTGGGCACGCGCGCCCCAGATGCGCCCGCGCCTGGGTGGCGCCGCCCCCTGACCGCCTTTGGCCGGTGGGCCTGGGCCGCCTCCTGGGTCGCGCCTGTGATGGTGCTTTTGGCCCATGTCGACCCGAAGTGGGCTGCCTTGTCCTCTAGCCCTATTTACGCTTTCCGAAAAGCGCCTTTTTATTCCGGAATTTCCTGTACTTGGTGTACTTTCTGCAAAACAATATTTTCTCCAAGTACAAGTGGAACTACGTCAATAGTAAAGATATATGTGCAATAAAATATTTATTTCTCCCAAAATGATTTATAATTGGCGGGTAAAAATCGGAGTTAAGGACCGCCAACAAGATCCCCCAAGCTTACCCCTTGCTCGTCCCGAGCGAGGTTTTGCTGTTAGGTTGTTGATCAGGAGTTGCTGCAATGCCGATTACATCTCAATTGTACAAAATTTAAAAGAGAGCTTTCTACTGCAATTTGAATAAATCGGCAATTATATCTACTCTGTGATTCTTGAATAAAGTGGGGCTTCTAATTTTTTCAGGTCTTGGGCGATTGCAAGATAGAACAGTTTCAAAGACCGGTGCTTTTCATTCGTCCCAAGATCAACTTTCAATCCGGAGGTTTTGTAAGATTTTGCAAAATAAACCAAGTTCCTCAAATGACCCACTCAATCGCTCAAAGTGTATGGTAACCTCACCGAAGGCTTTGATGTTTGCCTTTGTATCCTACCTCTAGTATTTTTGAGTGGAGTTCTGGGTAGGTATACAAGGAATGGCTTACTTACCGATCGTGTGTAGCCGAGTCAAAGTCTGAACCATGTTAAGGTTAGAGCCATACATATTCGCAAAAAAAAAGGTTAGAGCCATATGCTAGGTTGAGATGTGCAAGTGTGTGAAATGGATGAGGAATAATTCCTAACTTTGTGGTATTTTTGGGTCTCCATGCATCATAACAAACTCTCTTTTATTGGTGGATGAAGAGATGAAGAAATATGGGCTATCAAAGAGTAACTAAAATTACTTTTTCTTTTCCTTTTTTTTTTGAAAGGGGATCTAAGATTTCCCGTTTGTCTACAAGATTGGAATATCCTAAAACTTATTTCTCCCTCTCTTTTTTTCTTTTCTTTCTCTCTCTCTCTTTTTTCAACTAAGAACATAGCCCATAACTTATTTCCCGGAAAAGGGTGAAGGAGAGAGATGTCATGATGGAATGCATGGAGAATTTTTTAGCAATCTAAAAGAGGGGTGCACGATCCTCAGGGTAAGGGTCGGCACTTTTATTTGGTGGAATGGTGCGCAATTGTCGGTGTAAGAATTGGCATTCTGGGCGAAAGGGGTGCATGTTTGTGCGCGACTCTTAGTGTGAGAGTCGGCAATTATTTGGTGGTTGCAAGTGAATCTCAACCATATGTGTAAGACCCAAATCTAAGTTAGGTTCAAACCGTGACAAGGCCCAACAATCGGCAAGAAGCATACGACAAAAAGGGTTTTATAACTAGTCTAGAAGCATGTCGTATTTGGCCTTGGTGGGTATTTCGCGATCATTGAGGAACTAATGTTTTTGAAATTTTTGAAATCAAACTCCGGATGTCGGAGTTTTCTCAAAGGGACAAAGTCATTACTGTGATCTATGTCACCATATCATATCGAGCAATAACCTAGACTAGAGCAATTATATGCAACCCACTAGATCAAGTTTTTAGAGCATGATATTTTAAAGCCGATAAACTCAAATATTAGAGAAAACTCCATTTTAAATCGAGTACAAGAGAAACATAAAACAGAGCAACTATTCATCATGTCAACATGCGTAGAACTAAACATTTCATAGCACATATATAAAGTGGAATAATTTTTTTTTTTTTGATTTTCGATGCAAGAATAAAAGCTCGAATTTAAACATGCTAAAAAGAAAATGAATTTGCAGGAATTTAAATATGCAAATGCAGGTACCTCATGTGGGGGTCCTCCCCAAGCTATCCCGAAGCTCGGGACTCACCATTTATATTCCGTTTGAGTAGGACTTCCTCCACCTTTGAACTTGTAGATGGTACGTCCATCTTAAGAGGTTTTGACGGCTGTATCTTCTTGGGTCTCCATTCCATCTTGATAACTTTAGGTGGTGTAGCGGCAGGTGACTCTTCCTGCTCTTTCTGCACCACCTTCTTTGGGTGTGTGGAATCCTCCTCTTTCTTGGCCTTTTGTTTGGGAGTGGTTTTCTTCTTTTTAGGCTGTGTTGCAGCCTTTTGCTCCTTCTTAGGAGTTGCCTTTGGCTTCTCCTTATTTTCTTTTCTTGGCCTGTTACTGCTCATGAAGGCCTGGGGTTGGATCTCGACTTCCCGTATGCCTTGGGTATTTGGTCCGTATTTGATACGGATCATGTTGCATTGTTCTTGCTTACGAGGTCGGAATCCAAACTTCTCCTCCTGGCCATTTATGTTGAGGCAGATTTCTCCTGCCCCAACATCTATTGGGGCTCCAGCGGTGCTCAAGAATGGTCTCCCTAGGATGAGAGGTGTCTCTTTGGTAAGTTCCATGTTGAGCACCACGAAGTCGACTGGCACAAAGTACCCTCGAATTTTCACCGGGATATCTTCCGCAATCCCTGCAGGGTAGCGGATGGAGGAGTCGGCCAGCTGGAGTGTCATGGTCGTGGGCGCAAGCTGTGTGTAATCCAACTTGTCAAAGACTGTCTTTGGCATGACGCTCACGCTAGCTCCCAGGTCACATAGGGCATGGTCAAACTGCTGGCCCCCGATTGAGCAAGTGATAGTGGGGCATCCAGGGTCCTTCTTCTTCTCAGGCAGGCGATTGAGTATCGCTGCGCTGCATTCCTCCGTCAGTTTTACCATCTCCGTGGATGGTAGAGGGCGTTTGTTGTTGATGATGTCCTTGACATATCTTGCATAGGAAGGGACATGCAAAACGTCCAGGAGAGGGACGCTTACATGCACCTTCTCGATCATCTCAACAAAGCGCGTGAATTGTGCATCCACGGATTGCTTCTTTGTTCTTGAGGGGAACGGTAGGTGAGTTGTGTCGGGGTAGTCTACCGTTGCCTCCATTGATGCTGCCTCCTGGGGTTCTTCCTCAGTGGAAGGTTCCTCTTGCTGTTGTGCCCTTTGTCTTCCTGTTGCTTCATGGTTAGGGTGTGGCGGATCATGAGTGGACTTACCACCCCTCGTGGTTACCGCTTTTACCTCAGCCTTAATATCTTTGTCCCCAGCTTTAGGAAGGGCGGCAGCTAATTGGGCAAGCTGGGTCTCTATCATCTTGTTGAAGCTCAGCTGATTCTTGACAGCGGATGATATACCCTCTATCTTATTGTTCATATTTTCAAGGATTTTGTCATTTTGCATCATCTTTTTGGTGAGGTTTTCATTGATCTTGGCTTGGCCGTAAACCAGGTCCTTCAGGGAAGGCTGATTTGAACCGAACCTGGAGGTGTAGTTCGAATTACCTTGGAATGGAGGACGGGACTGGTTGTTCTAGCCATTCCCTCCTCCTTGTTGCTGGCAAAACCCGTTGTTGAGGTAGGCGGCCTCTTCACGAGTCTTGGGGCAGTCATTCCCCGAGTGTCCAGCTTCACCACAGACCTCGCATGTCATGCGAGCGTCCATGGCGTTAACAGTGCCTGATGTATCGGTGATGGCACCTCCGCAGGAGTAGGTCTATTTTTGCGGCAAGCATATCCATCTCCTTCACAGTATGCATGCCTTTTTGTTCTTTAGTGGGGGCACAGTCCTCCCCCCAAGCTTGGTTTTCCACAATTTTGTTGATTAGTGCCATGGCACTATCAACAGTCAATGATAGAAAGGCGCCACCAGCGGCGGCGTGTGCTCCCTTCGACATGGGTGTTAACCCATTGTAGAAGTTTTGGAGCACCAAACAACTTTCCATCCCATGGTGAGGGCATTCCTGGATGTATTCCCCGAGCCTCTCCCATGCCTCGAGATGGGTTCCAAACGAGTTTTGTCGGAAGTTGGCAATCCTCCCCGTAGGGCATTGGTTTTGCCCATGGGGAAGAATTTAGCGAGGAACGCGGTGGAGCACTTGCTCCATGTGTCGACAGTGGTTTTGTACTTGTAGAACCAGGTCTTTGCCTTTCCCACAAGGGAGAAAGGGAAGAGCCGGAGCCTGATTGCGTCCGGTGCGACATCCTTGATGACGATGGTGTCGCATATCTCAAGGAACCGCTGAAGGTGGGCGTTGGCGTCCTCACTAGGCAGTCCACAGAATGAACTTGCCTGCACCATGGTAATGAGCCCAGTCCGGAGCTCGAAGTTCTTGTCACCAAGGTTGACAGCGGGCCCGGTGCGCACGTTGGTAACATTGGGGACGGAGAACTCACGCAGGGACTTGGCCATAGAGTGCGGTGCGGAAGGTGCAGCGATGACTGGTTCAGTTGTCGGCGGAGTAGCAGAAGAAGAAGAGGCACGAGTCCTGTTCTTCCTTAGGAGTGCCTCCGGATCAGAAATGAAGTTTTCCGGCAAGGAGAAACCAGACATGCACTATCCTGTTTTCATCCACAACAGAAGAAAACATAAAAGTTAGCCTCGTATAGACATTATCATTTCTCATTTTGTATTATATGCATATCCATGCTTTGCTAGATGCTTAACTTACATGCCTTCCCCGGCAATGGCGCCAGAAATGCTTGTTGGCATTTCTTAGCGCAATCACCACAAACAGACATAAAGCCCATCCCCGGTAATGGCGCTAGAAATGCTTGTTGGCATTTCTCAACACAATCACTAGAAACAAGTTCTAGTAACTATGCGAGAGTTGCCAAAAGATACATCACATCCTATTAGAATAATATCCGCAAGTGCACGGATCTATCAAGCAGCATTTCACCCGGAAGTATTTCGTGGTATCGTTATTTATATTTTCCCAAAGGAAGGCATGGGTTGTTAAGTATCTAGCATGGGTATGAATATAATATTTAGCATGAGGAGAAACCGACCAATGTGCTATACAGGGGTAAGCAAACGGTAGTTTGGATAGTGGACACACATTTAGAGCAATCTCAAAGGAATAAAGGAAAATAAAGAATAAAGAATAATCTAAGTGGAGCAGGCAGGTCCTATATAGTCAATGCTAGAACAGCTAATGTCACATGTTATACAAGTCAAGAGTCGACTATAGACTAGGAATATGGGGAGACCTCGGCAACAGGTCTGCCAGTCGATGCAGGCATTTACGAACTCCTACACGACATGCGAACGTGGGAGATTACACGGGATGGACAGGGCTGTCACCACCTGTCGCCTACCACCTCAACCATGGCATGCCGTCATATCCGAAGGTTCCCTCGCATCCGGACACCACGCCCGCATACTAAGGAGCTACCTACATCCCCCAGGACTCCCACCCTTCGGATGGACGAGCTAGGACATAGGCAAGCCCGAAGGCACATCGAACCGCTATTCCTCCTCTACAATCTAATCTAAACAAGTAAGACACATGAACAATGAAGAACAATGTAGAACACGATGAACAATTCTCACAAGAACTATGGTCTAGTTCTTGATCATTGAATATATCGTGTACTAGACTATACTCTAGTTCATATGAAAGACTATATAAATGTAATAAGAACTTGACTAAGGAAGAATGCTCCATAGATTTATACCAAAGATGTAGCGTTTCTTCCTGGAGACAAGCTCTCCAAGTAGCTTTGCCTAGCTCCAAAGGACTAATGCTAAGACTAAAGAACAAGTGTGAGGTAGTGAGATGGCTCCAAGTGGTGTGTGTGTTGAAGGGGGGCCTCTCCTCTTCATTTATATCCTCTTGAAGGTGGTTCGGGGGCAGAGAGGTAAAAGCACCAGGCGAACCGTCCTTCCCCAGATGGCAGGAAGCAAACCGCCTTGGCCGGGCCCACCTGGCGGCAGGGTGGGCACGCACGCCCCAGGCGCGGGCGCGCCTGGGTGGCGCCGCCCCCTGACCGCCTTTGGCCGGTGGGCCTGGGCCGCCTCCTGGGTCACGCCTGTGATGGTGCTTTTGGCCCATGTCGACCCGAAGTGGGCTGCCTTGTCCTCTAGCTCTATTTACGCTTTCCGAAAAGCGCCTTTTTATTCCGAAATTTCCTGTACTTGGTGTACTTTCTGCAAAACAATATTTTCTCGAAGTACAAGTGGAACTAGGTCAATAGTAAAGATATATGTGCAATAAAATATTTATTTCTCCCAAAATGATTTATAATTGGCGGGTAAAAATTGGAGTTAAGGACCGCAAACATTCCCCGAGGGACTGGCACGGGACATCTTGATCAGGATAAAGAATGACTACATCCCTGTCGACTTCCTCGTCCTGGACATGGGGTCCAACACCGATGTCCCGATCATCCTGGGATGACCCTTCCTCAACACGGTGGACGCCACCATTTACATGGGGGCTGCCCAGATCCACATGCAGTTCAAGGGATGGAGGGTGAGAGTTCCTTTCAATGGTTTTAAAGTTAACATGCAGGTGAAGGAAAAGGTGCCCCAAAAACCTCGCCACCATTACTGCTGAAGGAAGAACACAAAGAAAAGCAAGTCGGCTAAAAAGTCCAAAATAAAAGATGAACCCGCTGAACCGCAAGTTGAAGTCAAGCAAGAATGGCGGGAGAAGGAGGTGCAGTCATGGTCCCCATCTCCGGGATCAACCGACGCATCCGACGAATAAATCCAACGGAGAGGTCCCCGCTCTACGGACCTAAAACACGGAGTCCTCGCTGATAAGGTATGTCGGTAGTTATCCTATATTTAATTTCTACATTTTTAATTTTTTTCATTTCCAATTACATGTTTAATTTTAGTCTTGCATATTTAGATTTTTATCTTGCATATTTTATTTTAATAAAATAATACAGTAATAATAAATAAAATCTTGAGAAAAGCTTGTAACAAAAATCTGAGCTGTGGGACCTCCCATAGGGGGGTCGACCGATCCCCTTACTGGGCCCACAACCATCTTTTTCTATTTGGTCCCGTTTGGCTGGATGCTCTGATCCTGGATCAGCACTTGGATACTGTCGAGGAGCTCAAGTGGGGATCGATCGATCCCCACCTTGTCCTTCTCTGCACCCTGCTGTCTCCTATTTACCACACACCAACATCCAGAGCATCCCAATGCAGCCAAAATCTGAAAACTAGTGGTCCACTGTTCATCACTTTAAGCATAGATTCCTTCTTTTACTTTTGGACCACTCACTATTCACTTTCTGAAACGAGGGAACACACTTACATGCTGTCATCACCCTATGACATGTCCCCTCTTTAGCCAAACAACTTTTATCTTTCACCAAACACTAGGCAAGGGAACTTCTAAAAGCAACAGTAATTTCTGTCTCACGACCAGCATCTGCTTTATCAGACAACTGATGTCACAAAAGCTAAAGCTGAAAAGCCCTAGGAGGGGTGTCGGCCGACACCCGCTTTGGAAAATTTCTGAAACATTCTGCCACATCTTGTCTCCGAAAAGCAATATTCCTTGTCTAAAGCAAAATTCAAATTTAAATCCCATAGGGAGGGGATCGGCCGACCCCTGTAGATGGGCCCCACCTGGTGCCCTTCTCTCCCTATAAATATCAAGGCAATGTGAGCTCATTCCATACCTCAAACCACCAGAATCATCTCGAGCTCACAAGCCCTCTTCTTTCGTCCCCTTGTCGCAAGTGCTCTCTCAAGTTTAGTTTAGCTTAGCATCCCAAAAACAAAAACCCAAAAATATTTAGTTGCATTCCTGCATAGTAGTGGAAGTAGGAGTTTGGTTGGACTCACCCCTGCAGATGAAGAAGAGGATCATGGAAAAACTCCATTGGTCCAAGGGCGAGAGCTCCTCTCGTAGCGCTCGACGCTCCGATGAGGGGAGCCACCGAAGGCAAGAGGAGGTTGAGGAGTACCATCAAATGGTACCCTATGAGCCTCCGGTAAGGGTGATGGAGCCCGAATGTGGTCTCATGTTGAGCCCCGAGGAGCTCAAAAGTTCTACACTCTTCGCACCCGCTCTTTCGCATCAATCCCCTGCATTGACCCCGACCTCATGGACCGCACAGGTATGTCCACCGAGTTTGAAACTATTTTTAACACAATCGGTTGGGCTGGTTTTTGGATGGTTCCTGAATTAGGCATAGAGTTGATTACCCAAGAATTTTTATGTACACTAAAAATGACCAACAATGGGGTAACTTTTCGCATGTTTAATGGGGACTATGATTTGACTTGGAGTGAACTTAACACTACTTTGGGGTGTGATCATGAGTGCATTGATTTAGATGTTGCCACTAGTGATTTTGATAAGGCTAGATTCTGGAAGGCAATTTCTGGTTCTAACGATTGCTCTAATCCCATTGGACCTGAAATCCATAACCCAACTTTGTGCTTCATGCATTACTAGATGTTTGTTACTCTTTTTCCTGGCACAAATGATGGCTATCATGTTAGGGATATTGAAATTAAACTACTTTATGCCATGGTTAAGAAAAGAATTCACCTGCAAACATGCTAGTTGGATATTGGCTTAATATTACCACACTTGGAAGGCCAATCTACTTCACTTCTTTCATCATTCGATTGGCTGAAACTTACAACCTACTTGAGTCCAATGCCTTCTCGTTTATTACTCATAAGAGAGATATTTTGGGGGAAGAGTTCTTTATTCGTGTGGATGTGCTCAAGAGGGGTCCAAATGGTGAACATAGTATGATTTATCCGGGCCATACAGTTGAAATCCCGCTCCCCTGTGAGCGGCGATGGCTGTATAGGCTCCGCACACTAACAATCAAGCTGGACCGTGTGGAGAGAGAGCAGCATGTTGCAGGTACACGCAGGGTGACAAGAGGCATGTCACGGGCTGCCCAAATGGAGGAGGGTGGCCCCTCACATCCAGCAGGAGACGATGTCGAGAGGGGTGAGGAGGCAAGCTCTATGAACATGTCAGCATCCATGGGCATGCCTCCACCTCACCAGCACACCTCTCGACCACGACAAGGGAGACGTCCCCAAGATATACACGTGGACGGCCTCATCAACGACATGAGTGCGATGCACATCGAGTAGCAAGCGACTCTGCAGATAGCCCAGCACAATGCTCAGCTGGCACAGGCGCTCCGCGAGGAAGAACTTCAACGCCAAACTGACTGGTTCAACCAGTACTTCGCGCACCAGTGAGCAAAAGCCAAGCTTGGGGGAGGTTCCCTCCCCACTCAGATGAGTATCTCACTTTCCACACTTTATTTTCTGCATTCTATTTATGCCCATTGCATATATAAAAAAATAAAAAAATACCAAAAAGATTTACTAGCTTTTACTAAAAATAAAAGACCAAAAAGATTTGCTTGTTTAAATTTTCCTTAGTTTATGCTTCATGAATGGTTATCTTTCTTTTGGATATGATGAGTATTTGCTTTGCTAATGTTTCCTTAATACCTAGTTTACAACTTGGTACTTCTCGAAGTATGAATCAATTAGCCTCACTAGACCACCATGAACCTGAAAACTTTGTGGGTTGCAAGTGCTAATAACTGCGTCTAAGTCCTTGAGGGATACGAGATAGTGAGATATGAACTGCTATAATATTGTTCTAAGCTTGATGAATACTGAAGTTTCATTTCTGAAAATCGATAAAAACCTTAATTGTTCCTCAATGGTAAAGAAATTCCTACCACGGCCATATATATTGCATGATCAAAAGCCTTCTACATAAGCTACTTACCTTGTGTTGAGTCTCGCTAAGTCTTGTAGAACCTGTGTTAGAGGTTTGTCATACTCCTAAGATCAAGATTACACACCTACCACATACATATATGCTACTTTCACCCTAGAAGTACGCAAACACATCCACACCACATTTTCATGCTGCTTACACTAGAAGTACACATTCTCCATCCCTATTATTTCCACCAAGACAGGTTGCTCCATGTTTTAAAAGTTAGAAATTCTCTCTAAGTTATCGTTGGATAGATGAGACACAAAATCAAAGGCTAGGCAAAATAAAAATCTATTTTTGATAGGTGTAGCTACACCAAGAGACAAAAACTGACTGTACAATACTGAATAATGAATCGCGTTCGGTATTAGTCGATATTATGCATCGTATTACGAAATACTTGGCTATCGGCACGCGATGTACCGAACAATACTGAACAATACTAAATTTCTCTCTTGGTGCAGCTACACCTTGGGTGTAGAATAGCATTTGTATATATATGGGGTGCATTTTCAATACTCCCGGGAGTAGTTACTCCCGTCTTTAAAAACCCACCTTAGGTATGTGTTTATACTTGTTTATCACTTTGAGTATGTCTATATACTAATACTAAGATACTCCAAATCTTCTTACGCGAAAAAATTTCAAGGGAACCCATACTTTTTAATATATTACAAAAATACCACTTATTATACTATATAAAATAAGTATAACCATATACTTTATGTATGCTTCTATACTTGACATATATAATACCATAGATGGTCTAGTATGATCATATACTTCGCGTACATATACTTTTTTGTCATACATACCCTAAATCTTGAGATATAAACATGGGAGTAACTACTCCCTAGAAGTAGAAAATAATTTCCCTATGTGTGTGTATATATAGGACAAGTGTTTTATACTCGTACGAGTAGTTACTCCCATCTCTATATCTCTAGATTTAGGATGTATATGATCGAACGAAGTGTATATACATGAAGTATATGATCATACTAGACTATCTAGGGTGATATATATGTCAAGTATGCATGCATACATTGAGTATATGGTCATACATATTTTATATAGTGTAGTGGTGGCATTTTTGTAATATATCAAAAAATATATGTTCCTTTGAAATTTTTTAGCGTAGTAAGACATGGAGTATCTTAAAATGAGTATATAAACATACTCAAACCAATAAACAAGTATGAACACATACCTAGTATGGTTTTTTAGAGATGGGAGTAACTACTCGTAAGAGTAAAACGTAATTTATATATTTATATATATATATATATATATATATATATATATATATATATATATATATATATATATATATATATATATATATATGCCAGCCTTATCTCAATAGAAGTTAGAAAGAGAGAGTTTACTAAATGGAGGAGCAACCTAGTTTACCATACATACATTCCATACACACACACATATACGTCTTGATCTGAGGTATGACACTTCTTTTCTTTGGTCCAAGCCTTGACTTGACAACATACGCATTGTAAGTATGCTATTTCTTGCCATACCTACTTTTAACTCCACATAAAGCCTGATTAGAAGTAGGATGGTTTGAGAAAGGCAAACTTCTTATGTGCCTTGGTGAGGAATCATATACCACTTGAGCGACATGAGAGTACCATTTTGAGGAACATTAAGTTTTCTTTTTGAAAAACATACAAAAACCTCCGGTATGAAACTTGCTGAAGAACAAGAAAAGTAGTGCTCTAGTCAAACTGTTCTATCCTTCAACCACCCAAGACAAAGGAAAAAGCCATAAGCCCCATAAAGTACTAAGGTAATATGGGTGAGTTTTACTTAGCTAAATTTTTCATTCAAGGAGAAGAACTTTGTTGTGCACATGGTATTCTTGAAATGTTAATATGGTAACAATACCTGATCCACCGAGGCTAAGTTTGATTGTTTGCTCGGGACGAGCAAAGGTTAAGCTTAGGGGATCTTGTTGACGGTAATTATAGCATATAAATGCACATCAAAAACACCGTCAACATGCCTCGGTTGCAAGAAAGATTAAACATTCATGAACATATTTTATCAATAACTAGTTCCACTTGTACTCTTAGCTTGTGATCTGCAGGAGGTACAAAATGATATGAAATGAAGCAAGGAAGGGCCCACATAGGGGATCGGCCGATCCCCCTATGTGGCCTCCACATTGTGCCACGCAGGCATGATCCAAGGCAACCTCCTAGGAGCTAATCTCAGCCATCAGATCAAAGTGTGCTTTCTCTCAACGGTGGAAATTAAGAGCACACGGATCCATGGGTCCACATGTCAGAAGAACCGACGTGACAAAGTGCAACTAGTGGGTGAACCAGACTCTATGACAAGTGGGGACACCAACCCACCGACTTAGGTTGGCCCCACATCTTATAGGGGGGTCGGCCGACCCCCTGGTGGTGGCCAACTAAGTCGGTTGTTGCCCTACCGACTCAAGGAGGCTCACCCCATCTCAGCCCTTCATCCAAAGGCGGTTTGGAGGTCGGTGCATCCAAGGGCTCCAAGACGACGTCACGCGGATCGTTGACGTGGCAGTGGAGTAGCCCCTACTCCACCTCCCACTATAAATATGTGCTGAGTTCACACTTGTAAACAATCTCAAAAATTGAAGAGAAGCTCTTTTAGCTACTCATACTCTTGAGATCAAGCTAGAGTAGTAGTTAGTCTAGAGTGGAATTTAGAGTTGAGTCGAGCTAGCTCAGGGTCTTCGGAGTCATCTTCTGAAGAGTCTGGTATAGCTCTTATATATTTCCTTCAGTACTTACTTTAATATATTAGTCTTTCTTTACTTTGCTTAGTATTTACTTTTAGTACTTACTTAGTGCAAGCTTATAGTCTCTGTAGTCTTGTAGTGTGCTAAATCTTAGTAACGTAGTTGTCTTAGTTGGATTGGTCCCTGTACCAACTCCTTGTGTGTAGATCAACGTCCTATATTGCATAGGAGCTCTGGCTATCTGATCGTTAGTTGGAGTCGTAAGAAGAAGTGTGAACGTGGTGTTCATACTTAGTCTTATCGTTGGAGGCCTCTAGTCCTTACGGATAGATTGTGGGCAGCACTGGCCTGAAGTGACAGATCGGGCTCGGCATTAGGGATTTCCACCACGTCGGGACTAGTTATTAAAAGGCAGGGCGTACATAAGTTTGGTGGCGGTTGAGTTGGGGTTCTGTCTCCTACTCTCTCGCTTCCTCCCCTCACACAAGTAGTTTGGGTCAGTCTAGCTTCTTCAGCTATCTATTTGGGTTGAGTCCACCAGAGTCAAGTTAGCATCATAGAAGTCCTATACTCACTCGTTGTCCTCCCACCTAGCTAACACTACTAGTTATCTTAGATTAGGAATTGTCCCTCACATTTCATATCATTTATCCTATCTATTACTTACCCCCTATCACACTAGCTGGTCCTAAGTTATAGTAAACACAAGGATATCTCCTCTCTCCTGTTAAACAGTCCTAGCTCAGCTTTCCCTTGGGATAAAACAAATAACGATACCCTGGAATACTCATCCTCAGTGAAGTGCTACAACGGAGTATTCTGTGTGCTTGCGGAATAATCCAATAGTCATAAGATATACCCCCACCAGGCATTTCTAGCGCCATTGCTATTTTAGCGGTGACGTTAAGAAATACCAACAGCGAGGAAAAGAAACTTAGAAGGTAACCCATCTTCCAGTTACAGTATTTCTGATTTATTTGATTTTGCTTTACATGACTTATCCAAAAAAAATGGGTGTTAATATTGATAGTAATAACGATGCTTCTTTTTGACTTGATTAAAGAAATTGAAAATGCAAGACAGAATTTGTTTGTTAAGCAACAAAAAACAAAACTAAGGTTGAAATAGTAGAAATTAAGGATGAATCTGATTCTAGAAATGTTACAGTGACTCAATTGGAATGGCTTTCAGAGGAGTCCTCTGAAGCTGATGATTTCACTTTGGTTTTATCCAGAAAAAAGGAAGAATGTTAAAGTATCCCCCATTAGCATGAAAGGCAATAAAATAGGAAGCTCTTGAGTTGCCAAAAAAGAGGGGGAGAAAGAAAAAATCATGAATATCTAAGGATTAATATGGAATTGTAGAGGTCTCAAGAAAAAGAGGACCGCTACATTTCTCAAAGATCTCATTTCTTAGTATCATTTTCATTTTATTGGGATTCAAGAAACAATGGTAGAGGAAATTGATGATTCTCTGTTAAGGAATATAGATTTCCAACGGTTGTGGCTTTGGAACCCTTCTAAAGGCAAGTTAGGGGGTATCCTGGCTAGGGTTAGAATTGATTTATATGAGGTGGGTTCTTTCAAACAAGGGGACTATATGATTCAGTTCAATCTTTGGGATAGGCAGGCTAAAATGAAATGGAACTTGCTGGTTGTATATGGAGATGCTCAGGAAGAAGGGAAGATTCATTTCCTTTCTGAGTTATCCAGTTTCTGCTCTACTAGTCAGGAACCTTTTCTTATTGGTGATGATTTTAACATCATAAGATTTGCTCATGAGAGAAGCAGTAACAATGGTGTCCATAGGCACACTAATCTGTTTAATTATTTAATCAGCTTCTATGAGCTGAGAGAATTAAATATGAATGGGGGTGGTTTTACTTGGTCCAATAATCAGACCGCACCTACTTTTGAAAAACTGGACAAGATCTTAGTCTCTAATGAGTGGGAGAACATCTTTCCTCATGCTGCTGTCCGAAAACTTCCAAGGGAAGTACTGACCATAACCCTCTAATCTTATTCTCTGGATAGTGTCAGCAAAGCTCTTATATTCAATTCAGATATGAGAATAGTTGGAATGACAACCCTGAGTTTATTAAAGAGGTTGAAAATATTTGGAGGAAACCCTGTAGAGCTAAAACCCCTTTAGATAAAATTCTGTAGAAGCTGAAACTTGTTAAACAATACTTTAAGGGTTGGGGGCTCAATCTTCAAGGGGAATTGAGAAAGAAAAGGAGAAATATTCAGAATTAGTTAAGTAAGCTGGAAAAGTTACAGGAAGTCTTTGGCTTGTCCCCGACACAACTCCAATATAAAATGGGACTGTTGACTGAAAATATGGAGTTATTACTCCAAGAGGAATCTTATTGGCACAATAGAAGTCATGAAACTTGGCAACATACCCTGTTCGTTTGGCCGTTTTTGGGGGCTGATTCTCGGCTAGCTGCTGATTTATTGTGAGAGAAAAACACCGTTGGATCGCCGGCTGAAACCGCCGATAAGTTCAAACGAACAGGACGATAAGGGAGATCTAAATACTGCTTACTTTCATAAGTGTGCTAATGGAAGGAGGTGTAAAACTGCAATTTTTAGTCTTGAGAAAGATGATACGCTGAAAGAAGGTGAAGAAAATCTGCTAAATCATGCTACGGAGTATTACAGGGAGCTTTTTGGGAAAGAATCTGAACATGATGTTAGTATTGATCTTAATCTGTGGGCTGATTGTAAAAAACTTGATGATATGGAAAATAAGATCCTATGTCAACCTTTTTTCTGCTGATGAAATTAAAAATGCTCTCTTTCAAATGGAGAAAAATAAAGCGCCGGGACCTGATAAGATTCCTATCGAATTTTATCAATGCTGCAAGGAGATTCTAAAATTTGATATTGTTGCTCTGTTTAATGATTTTCATGCTGGTAATGTGGAAATCTCTAGGTTAAACTATGGTATTATTACTTTGTTACCAAAAGTTAAGGATGCATCGAAAATCCAAGAGGCAGCAACAGCATTAACCCAACATGGACCTCATCGGGAGTCGGGACAGTGGACGGCTCAAGGAAAACGGACCATCTAGCTATCCTGTAACGCGTATTTTTGGGATAATTTTTTTTGAATTTTCTGTCCTCCTAGTATGCCATTGCAAAAAATTAAATAAAAATACCTAAATGCTTCTTTCCGAGCGCGCGCTCGCATCGCTCAGTTCGCACAACCGCATTGGTCGTCCGATGCGTGTAGGTAAGAGGGGGGGGGGGGCCGTCCAATTCGCACTCGTGCTCGCTCGCCCGTGCCTACCGTCTTCTTCCTCATCGCTAGCGCGACGGCTAGGATTTTGGCGTTGGTCAAACCCTCCCCCTTCTTCTCAAACTCCGGCGGCCTTAGAAAGAAGGAATTTGAAGGGAGGAAGGCTCGCCAGCCAGTTTAGGGGTCCTAGAGGTGGTGGAGGCGGCCGGGCCAGGTCCGGGTGGGGGCGCCATGGCCAGAGCTCGCCAAAGGTCGTGACGATTGCGGGAGATGGTGAGTGGAAGGAGGAGGTCGCCGTGAAGGGGAGGGAAAGGCGATGTGAGTTGATGGAGGCGGCCGAGCCAGTTCCGGGTAGGGCGCCATGGCCGGAGGTCGTGATGACTGCAGGAGATGGTGAGTGGAAGGAGAAGGTCACCGTGAGCGGGAAAGAGCAAGGTAGTGGGAGGCGGCCGGGCTAGGTCCGAGTGGGGGAGCCATGGCAAGAGCTCGCCGGAGGTGGTGACTACTGAAGGAGCTGGTGAGTGGAAGGAGGAGGTCGTCGTGAGCGGGGGAGTGCAAGGCGATGGGAGGCGGTGGAGGTGGCGGGGCCAGGTCCGTGTGGGGGTGCCATGGCCGGAGCTCGCTGGAGGTTGTGACGACTGCGGCAGAGGGTGAGGGGGAGGAGGAGGTCGCCGTGAGTAGGGAAGGCAAGGCGGTGGGAGGTGGTGGATGCGGGGCACGGTTCAACCTGGGCATTCGGCTTTAACCGACAAATCGGTTCGGTTTGTTCGGTTGTTGTAAACTTCGGTCTCCGAGATATTGACAACCGATCGGTGTTTCATAGAATCCAAAACCGATGAGTTTGGCTATGGTTTCGTCGGTTCGGTTTCTCGGTTCAATCGAACCAACCGAAGCAAGAACAGAGAAAAAAATATCGAGAGGGAAAAAGGAAAACGCCGGGAAGGGGAAGAAGAAATTTGGGGTCCGCCGCTCACTGCGCCGGCGCCGCCCGCCTCGATGCTCTTCTAGTCGCTGCGAGCCTCCTTCACGGTTGCCCTCGCACCGCCGAAGCCCCGAGCTCGCCTTGCGGTCACGCTGCCGCCGCTGCAACGTCGCCTCGCAGTCAGACCGCCGCCGCTGCAATGTCGCCTCGCGATCGTGCCGCCGCCGCTGCCTTGCCTCACGCTCGCGCCGCCGCCGCTGCCTTGCCTCACGCTCGC
Organism: Themeda triandra; assembly: GCA_018135685.1. Taxonomy (NCBI): domain Eukaryota; kingdom Viridiplantae; phylum Streptophyta; class Magnoliopsida; order Poales; family Poaceae; genus Themeda; species Themeda triandra. Next base: position 48,261 of record JAENPR010001861.1, on the reverse strand, counting down.
GCCGCCGCCGCTGCCTTGCCTCATGCTCGCGCCACCGCTGCGACCTCGCCTGGAGCTCGCGTCGCCGATGCAACACCGCCTCGAGCTCGCGCCAGGATAGGGTTAGGTGCGGGCGGTGGGGAACAGTTGCGGGAAAAGCCAATGCGATGCGGGAGGAGTGTCTGAGTGGGGAGGAGTGTGTGCGATGTTGGGCCGGTGGGCTGAGGTGGGTTGGATTGCAAGAACATGAGGTGGAAGCCCGACGCGGAAGCGACTCTCCAGGATGTTCGGTTGATCGGTTTCTCGGTTTCTGGTGCTCCCAGAACCGTAGCCGAAGCCGAACACCGAACCTGCTGAAAACAAGAACCAAAGCCAAAACCAAAAACCGAAAAAACCGATATTTCGGTCCGGTTTGGCTCGGTTCGGTTCGGTGCTCGGTTTTTGGTGAAAAAGTGCCCAGGCTGAGGGGCGGTGACGCTAGATCTAGAGCGGTTGAGGTCGGGTCACTGTAGCCGGAGCTGGGCAGGGTGAGGCGACAGTGAGGGAGCACGGGAGGAAGACAACACGAGGAAAAAGAAAGAAGAGAGCGCATGCAGGCGGAGTGCACGTGATGTGCATGCTAGTATTATCTAGATCTACAAATTACCAATGTCAATCGTCCAACCGGCATCTGAAAATTTACCGCCCCGCTCCTTCGCGTTCACCCGGCGTGCGAAACTGCACCGCACGAGCGAAACTGCCTCCCCGCATCAATGACGCCGCTCGCAGCCTCCAGCCGGTTGCTGAGACCCAAACCACAAGCTCCCTGCTCCCCAACCTCGAGCTCCCTCTGACCACACTCCCTGCTCCCTCAATTCCCCTCGAATCAGCGCACCTAGCCGCCGCCGCGACGCTGCCTCCACCCTACTCCTGGTCTCCCCCGGCAGGCGTCCTCCGGCTCCAGCGTGGAGAACGCATCGTCGCATTGACACGCCCTTTACTCGTGAATCCTAGTGCCAGCCCGCCATCTCTGTCTGTAGGCCCGTTCGCTTCAGTTTTTTGCGTCGTTGCAATCTGGGTACAGGGCAATTGGGTTGGATTTGTTCGATGATGTGGTGAAATGTCCTGGGGAGTATTCCTGGTTTCAAATTTGGTGTTATAGTATGTGTGTGAGTGATTTTTGCATATTGTTGTTGTGGGTAGCACAATCAGTTCTGTGCTAAACCTAGATGCTCCTCTGTTTTTCTTCGATGATGTGGTGTGGTGTCACATGGACATAATCAGACGCTCCACGTGATTGAGAATTTGCTGACTTCCAACAGTTCAGGGTAATTGTGCATGGAATAAATTGCATGCAAGGTGGGGTCCAGCATCACATATAGTTGTGATTTTTTCATGTGCCACGTGTCAACCATCGGTGAGAGGGTGCATTGGAGAGCAAATGAACCCAAGGTCCATACAATTTAATTCCGCAATCGGAGTGCCCATGCACGTGCTAGTAATAATATATACTCCCTCCGTCTCAAATTGTAAGTCATTCCAAGAATCTTGGAGAGTCAAAACATCTCAAGTTTGACTAAAAGTATAGAGAGAATTATAAAGATTTGTGTTATCAATTAAGTACACTATGAAAATATAGTTAACAAAGAATCCAATGATACTTAGTTAACATCCTAAATGTCATTATCTTATCATATAAATTTGGTCAAAGTTGAGATGCTTTGACTCTCCAATTATTATTGGAATGACTTACAATTTGAGATGGAGGGAGTATAGTCTAAAAATAAATGCGATTTCCAGCCTTTGCAATTCGTTTCGCCCCTCTGGCTTGAGCTGACCAGCCATCGAGTGGGATTCAGTTGAATGTTTCAACGCCATCTCTGAATCTAGTACGTATGCAGTGCACTACTTGAATGTGAGCGCTTGTAGTAATCTGCTTCGATTTCCCAAGCCACACCATCAATGCAAGCTGATCGTCGTCGTCAAGCTAGTACAACCAAGATTAGTACTCGTCTTGACCACTTTCATACTTTTGTTATCCTCTGGAGGTAGCAGGATAGGAAATTAAGAAGCGTAAGAATAAGAATATACCGAGAGCAGCCCGAGCTTCAGCCAGTTTGAACGGACAACCAGAGGCCTCGGCATATGGAGTTTAATCCAGGGAACGAGATTTTAAAATTTCCATTCCTTCTAGTTCTATGACATATGCCATGCAAGTGCATTTTCCATTCCGTTGCTCACCAACCATCAGAATTATTGGATACAGCTAAATGGAAGCTTTTCAATTCCATCTCTCAACACAGACCATGCACTTCAATGCTTAAGCTAGTACTCCATTCGTCCTAAATACAAGTTATTCTAGTTTTTCCAGATATATAGTCATATATCTAGATATAATGTATATATAGGTTTATATAGAAAAAAGCTAGTCTCGAATCTCTTAACATCCAAAATAACTTAAAATTTGTAATGTATATAGAGTAGAGTTCACACCACCACTTCATTACGTACAAAAGCTACTAGTTCAGCACTTCAACACAGAAGCTAGCAGTATTAAAATAAACAGCAACACATCCAAACCCCAAAGAGATCATATCTAGTCTCTAGCATGCTAAAATTAGCATATCTAAACAGAGCCTAGCCTTACGTGGATGATTCATATGCCTGTTTCTATGTAAATCGCAGCCGTAACGACATGAACAGTAGCCTGGTCAGGTTGATAGTAGTTTGGGAGGAAGAACTGGAAGGAGGCGTTGGGATCTGGCAGTCCATTCGAAGGACACATGCATTCAACTTGGAACCGAGATCTGTCGTGATGCCCACGCTGGAGCTGGACATGCTTCAACTGCAGGAAGGAGAGCTCGAGTTCGCATGTCGTGTCCACTCTCGCCGGTGCCGATGGGGCGCTGGCCATGGCGGCAACAGAGCGTATCCAGACCGCAGAGATGGCATCACCGAACGGCGTACTCGCCATGTTCAGCAGGAGCAGGTACTGGGTGCCGCCGCGGCCGGCGGTGAGGAAGTTGAATCCGTCGCGGAGTTTGAAGTCAAAGGGAATGCTGGCAGAGCGCTCGGCAGTGCACGGCCAGCTGTGCGCCGCCGCAAGGTGCTCGACGAGTGTCGTTACAGCGCCGACGAAGCTGCAGCCGTCGCCAGGGCAGTGACACGGCGCACGCGGGCACTCCAGGAGGTGCTTCTCGCGGGCGTGATACACAGGCCTGGTATCACAGCCGTAGGGCTTGTGCCGACATGGACAACGGATGGAGTCCATCATGTCCTCCATAGCGTGGAACCGCTGGTAGCCGCCGGGCATGGCGACACCACACACGTGGCACTTGCCGGCGTCCTTGGGCTCCTCCGAGCACGACAAGCACAGCACATGCCCCACGGCGCACTACACAGTAAGTAGAAGAAATCGATGGTGAGTCATATGACCAGGACCTGCAGACACTACGTAGAAAGTGATTTGTAGGAAGGAGGCAATTTTTTTAAAGGGCGGTTCCATCGGAAACCGCCCCTACAGTGGACTTGCCAGGGCCCAGCAGTGGAACCATCCTTACAAATGGCACAGTAGGGGGCGGTTGGCGTTATAAACTGCCCCTACAAATGGGACGATTTGTAAGGGCAGTTCAATTACCAACCGCCCCCTACAAATCGATTTGTAGGGCGATTGGTGATTTATATCATTCAAACTTTGTTAAATCAAAAGTTGACTAAAATAACAAATGCACATCTTGATGAGTTTAACAAACTTGTTATTCATGACTTTTCAATTTGAACCCATTTAGGGTTTCAAAAATACCGCTTCAAGTTGTCATTTTTAAAAATTTAAAATTTGAATCATTCTAACTTAGTCAAATAAAAAGTTGACAAAAATAAGAATTGTAGATCTTCATTAGTCTATCAAACTTGGTATTCATGACTTTGTAAGTTGAAACCATTTATGGTTTCAAAAACTGAATTTCAAGTTGTCATTTTTAAAGATTAAAAATATGAAATTTTTTAAATTAGTCACATGGATAGATGACCATACTACAATGATAGAGCTTGATTTTAAAAAAAAATTTAAAAAAAAGAACCATCACATTTAGAGTTAGTATGAGGGATAAAAACTGGTTATAAGATTCAGCTATGGATTAAAAAAAATCACACTTCCTCATGATGAACAAGTGTGATTTCTTTTTTTAATCCATAGCCGAATCTTGTAACTAGTTTTTCTTCCTCATAATAACTCCAAATATGATGGATCCTTTTCCTAAAATTTTCTAAAATCAAGCACTATCATTATGTCGAGTTCTTACTGCTATTAGTTTATTCAAATTTTTCTACAACTTTGTTTGACCAACTTAAATTTTAAATTTAAACAAACTACAAAATTTTGATACACTAAATGACCTAAGCTGGAAAACTATTGAATACAAAAGTTGTAGCACTCATCAAGATCTATAATTTTTATATAGGTTATTTTTTCATTTGAGAATGTGTTCTTAAATGTAAAAATGACCAATATAACAAATGTAGATCTTGATGAGTTTAGCAAACTTGGTATTCATGTCTTTTCTATTTGAAACCATTTAGGGTTTTAAAAATGCAGCTTTAAGTTGTCATTTTCAAAAATTCAAAATTTAAATCATTCTAACTTTATCAAATGAAAAGTTGACCAAAATAACAAATGTACATCTCGATGAGTTTAGCAAACTTGTTATTCATAACTTTTTAATTTGAACCCATTTAGGGTTTCAAAAATACAGCTTCAAGTTGTCATTTCTAAAAATTCAAAATTTGAATCATTCTAACTTTGTTAAATGAAAAGTCGACCAAAATAAGAATTGTAGATCTTAATTAGTCTATCAAACTTGATATTCATGACTTTTAAGTTGAAACCATTTAGGGTTTTAAAAACTGGATTTGAAGTTGTCATTTTTAAAAATTCAAAATTTAGATTTTTTTTTAAAAATTAGTCACATGGATAGATGACCATGCTACAATAATAAATGCCCAGAAAATAACAAACTTAATTTAGAGATAATCTAATTTAAATACTAAACAAGGCTTAATTAAACTTAAGTGGACTGTGAATGCACTGGAAATAATAAAACTGACTTTTAATTAGTCACTTAATTGCCCCAAAAGAAGCCCCAAACACCCTTTCGGCCAACTTAATGCCCACGTGGGCCTTTACTTCTACTACCTAGGCCTGGGCTGTGCATCCGTGCTGGGCCGCGCAGCCCCGACGGCCTGCTTACGGTTGAGCGCGATCTAAGCCGTACGCTGATGATCCACGGCCATGGTTTGCGCCGCGTGGAATAAAACCGCCGGCCTCCGCTGACCGCATACCCTAGCTCCATTTTCTTTCCTCCCTCCGTCTTTGTAGCGCCGCACAGCTGGTAGAGTAGAGCGGAAGACCGGGCGGCGACGGCGTCGGGACGCGCGAAAGTGAGCTGAGGGCGACGCAAGCGGGACCCGCACGGCAAGCTGACCAGCACGACCACAAGGCCACTCGCTGGAGCTCGCGTGCAGCAGCACCGGTTTGGCTCGGGAGGCGCGCAGCCACGAGATGCGGCAGCGGCACCGGTTTGAGATGTGGCGCGCAGGCCCATCAGGCGGCGGCGTGGGCTTAGGAAGGAGCCGGTGGTTCAAGGTCTGAGGCGGACGAGGCCACGGCGGCGGCAGCCACCACTACCCACGAGGACGCGCGCTCCCGACGTCACTACAATGTGAGACAGCCCTCCATCTCCCCTTGTGAAATCTATCTATTTGTGTAGATGCAATTACGGTTTGATCTCATCATCTCGTGTGTGTTTATGGCTGGCTGCTAAGTCTGGACTCGAGATCGATAAATGTCTAGTGAACTGCTAAATCTTTGATTTCTATGTGTACTACTGCTACCTGTTTTTTCATCATCTGTAGAAGGAAAAAGTCTAGATAACCCCCTGAACTATAGTAGGGAGTCTAATTTATGACACGAACTACAAAACCGGCTAACTAGCACATTAAACTTTGCATCGGGGTTCAATTTGCCCCCTGGGCGGTTTTGGCCGGTGGTTTTGGCCGATGTGGCGCCACGCTGGCCCCTGGCCCACCCGTCATAAGGCCCATTAGGTACTCCCGGTGGATGCACACTAGCCCGCGTGCCGCGCCCAGCAGCAGCCGCACCCGCGTCGTCCGGTCCGCGGCGACGACGACGACGCCCCCCGCCCGACGAAGTCTTGTGGCCGTGGAGGCGGTCGTGGAGGTTGCCGTTGGGGAGGTAGTCGTAGATGAGGAGCTTCTCCTGCCGCGCGTAGACCTCCCCGGCCTCGCGCGTGTCCGGGTCCTCCGCCTCGCCGTCGGAGCTCGAGTACCCGTCGGGCCTCTCGATCGGGATGCGCCGCGCCATGCGCCCGTAGTGTACCCCGCGCCACACACAGGCGCGGGAGCGGCGGCGGCGGCGCCGACACCACGGCGCGTGGGGCGTGGAGTTGGGCCTGCTGCGGATGGTGGCGCCGAGATGCGCGGGTGGAAGCGTCACCGGCGTACTACGGGTGAGGCGACGGAACCACGCCGGCGCGCGGCCGTCAAGCGGAGCGGCGGCGGCGGCGCGCCGGAGCATGGTCGCCGTGAAGCGGCTCCGCGACGCCAACCCCTGCGCGCGCGACGAGTTCCACCGGTACATGGACCTCATCGGCCGGCTCCGCCACCCGCACCTCGTCCCGCTCCGGCCTTCATGCGCCCGTCGCCCGGCACGGCGCGGTACATGGTGCCGAGACTGCCACGGCTAGGGAGAAGGGGAGGGAGCGAGACGCGATGCGCGGCCCGGGCGGGGCATGCGACCGCAGCTCGGGGCTTGTGGCCGCGACCGCGAGTGGGGGAGGGGGGGGGGCGCCGCCGCGCTGCTCGGGGAGGGTGGGGCGGGGCGGGCTGCGTGGCTGGAGCACCTCGCCGCCGGGAGGGTGCGGGTCGCGCCGCGGACGAGGATGGGGCGGGGCCGCGCAGCGCCACAGTGTGACGGGGTCATTCCTCGCCGCCGCCGTCATCTTCCTCTGCTCCGTCGTGCTCCACACGACCGCGCTGCCCTCCACCTCGTCGCCGTCTTCAACCTCCACACGACTCGCGCACAGCCACAGCTAGCAATGGTGGACGCGCTTCTTGCCCGCCGCGGGCTCGCCGCAGCCGCGCCGGCCGCAGCAGCAGCATGCGACGAGCAGCGACGCCAGGGCGAGGAAGAAGAGCGCGTTCGGCCAATGGGCCTTATGACGGGTGGGCCAGGGGCCAGCGTGGCGCCACGTCGCCAAAACCGCCGGCCAAAACCGCCCAGGGGGCAAATTGAACCCCGATGCAAAGTTTAATGTGCTGGTTAACCGGTTTTATAGTTCATGTCATAAATTAGACTCCCTACTATGGTTCAGGAGGTTATCTAGACTTTTTCCTCTGTAGAACATGGTTTTAAACTACATGCAGGTCAAAAAATACTTCTCTCAGATATGAATTATTTTTCTCAGTAAACATCTCTCGCACTGGTTTGCTGACAAAAATAATTTTGCCATTAAGAACTAGTTACCTGCTTGTCAGGCACCTTATGTAGTAATCTGAATAAGATTAGTGGCCTGGCCTTGTGGTTGTGCTTGCTCTAATTAATTGGTTCATGCGGAAGAATTCAGGTGGGATTTTTAGGACTGCTGCTTGGTAGTTAGTAGAAATTAAATATGTTCTAGAGATCTATTAGTAGAAGTAGTGACCTTATACTAAGATTCTTTAGTACCTATAAGTACTACTGCTGCTTGATTATTTAGTAGAAATATGGCTAGTACTTTAATCATTAGTACCATACTGAAGCAGTGAAGCTAGATCTGATTTGTGCTGCTTGCAGGGTATTGGGCTGCCTGTTCTGCTCTGTTATGAACCTATTATTAGTTTAGTCTCGGCCACCACCTGTCACCTAAGGGATCCTTTTCATAACACAGTGGCATACTGAACAAAACGATGGAGTTGTCGTGGTTATCACCATATTTTTTTTTCTCTTATGTTTAAGAAGGAGTGGTTCAAACGCCTTCACCATGATAAGAGTGTAGCCAACATCGAGGGCTATAAAATAGCGAAGAGGGCTGCAAAGCGAGCGGTGAGTGTAGCAAAAGGTTAGGCGTATGATGACCTTTATCAGCGGCTAGGCACGAAGGAAGGGGAGAAGGACATTTATAGGATGGCTAGGATCCATGAGAGAAAGACAAGGGACATCAACCAAATCAAATGCATCAAGGATGGGACAGATTAACTTCTGGTGAGGGATGAGGAGATCAAGGACAGATGGAGAGAGTACTTCGACAAGTTGTTTAATGGGGAGAATGAGGGTCCTACCTTTGAGTTGGACGACTCATTTGATGATACCAACAGACGCTTCGTGAGGAGAATTCAGGAGGAAGAGATCGGGGAGGCTTTGAAGAGGATGAAGGGAGGTAAAGCGATGGGCCCTGATGGTATCCCCATTGAGGTGTGGAGATGCCTGGGTACCAGAGCGATAGTATGGTTAACTAAGCTTTTTAACCTCATTTTTCGGTCAAACAAGATGCCTGAAGAATGGAGAAGTATATTAGTACCGATCTTCAAGAACAAGGGAGATGTTCAAAGTTGTACTAATTACCGTGGGATTGAGTTGATGAGCCATACGATGAAGCTCTGGGAGAGGGTTATTGAGCATCGCCTAAGAAGAGTGACAAGTGTGACCCAAAACCAATTTGGGTTTATGCCTGGTAGGTCAACCATGGATGCGATTTTCTTATTACGACAGTTGATGGAGAGATATAAGGAGCAGAAGGACTTGCACATGGTCTTTATTGGCCTCGAGAAGGCATATGACAAAGTACCGAGAAATGTCATGTGGTGGGCCTTGGAAAGGCACAAAGTCCCAACTAAGTACATCACCCTCATCAAGGATATGTACAAGGATGTGGTGACGTGTGTCTGAACATGTGATGGCGACACCAGTGACTTTCCAATTAAAATAGCACTACATCAAGGGTCAGCATTGAGCCCTTATTTATTTGCTTTGGTGATGGATGAGGTCACAAGGGACATACAAGGTGATATCCCTTGGTGTATGCTCTTTGCTGATGATGTGGTGCTAGTTGACGAGACTAGGGCAGGGGTTAATAGGAAGTTAGAACTATGGAGGCACACGTTAGAGTCCAAAGGGTTCAGACTTAGTAGGACCAAGACTGAGTACATGAGGTGCGATTTCAGCGCGACTAGGCATGAGGAGGGAGACGTTAGCCTCGATGGGCAAGTGGTGGCCAAGAAGGATACTTTTCGGTATTTAGGATCGATGCTACAAAAGGATGGCGACATTGATGAAGATGTTAGACATAGAATTTCAGCCGGTTGGTTGAAATGGAGTTAAGCTTCTGGCGTCCTCTGTGACAAAAGGGTGCCTCAGAAGTTAAAAGGTAAGTTTTATAGGACGGCGATTCGTCCGGCGATGTTATACGGTGCTGAATGTTGGCCTACAAAAAGGCGACATATCCAGCAATTGAGTGTAGCAGAGATGCGTATGTTGTGGTGGTGTTGTGGGCACACAAGGAGGGATAGAGTCCGGAACGATGATATTCGGGATAGGGTTGGGGTAGCACCAATTGAGGAGAAATTAATTTAACATCGGTTGAGATAGTTTGGCCATGTCCAACGGAGGCCTCCTGAGACGCCGGTGCGTAGTGGGGTTCTAAAGCGGGTCGAGAATGTAAAGAGTGGTAGAGGTCGACCTAAACTGACTTGGGATGAGTCGGTTAAAAGAGACCTTAAGGAGTGGAATATCTTCTAGGATTTAGCTATGGATAGGAGCGCTTGGAGACTAGCAATTAACGTGCCTGAACCGTAACCTTATTTTTCTTGTGCCCTTTATGTGTTCTTTGTTTCCTTGTCTCTTTTGGGTTTTATCTCTAGCCTACCCCAACTTGCTTCGGACAAAAGGCTATGTTGTTGTTGTATGTTTGCAGATCCTCAATGCTGATCCAGAAGTACAGAATGAGTGCTCATTTCTAATCTGAGGAATTTTGCACCCCCAAACCAATCAAGTGAACAATATCTGACTAGCATATGGTAAATACAGAAACTTTCTCAGCTAGACTAAGTTTTGCCTTAACAGGAAATTCTATATTGGATCAGCAACTTTGATTCTGTAGTTGAAATAAAATAACAAAAAAGCTGCATATTTGAATAGTTAGATGACTCTTCTGAAATGCTTTGTGGTTCCTTTTATTCTAATGAACCAGCACCTACTATGTAGATGGCTAACAATGAACCAGGACCATTATTAGTTTCATATCACTTACCATTGTGGTTCCTTGTCAAATTATAGTTCCTTTTTTTTGTACTTCTAGTAAATTGATGGCAAGTGTACTCTAGTTCCTGCTTTTAGCCATCTACTTTTCCATCTATACTTTCTGCAGGGATTTAAGCATGATATATCTATGAAAAATAAATCTGATGATGAAAGCTTACTAGTTTAATTTGTGCAATTACAGGCTATTTGCGATAAGTTTCAACATCAGTTATTTGAGACGGCTGTTGTGCTTTTAATCCTGCATATATGATGACTCAGTAGTACCCAGTTTTAGCACGTTGTCCTAAAGCTTGTACCTGATCTTAGATTACTTAATTTACACCTATGCATATTTCCTTAGCTATCGTGTTCACTTGTTAATATTTAATCTTGTTGGCAGATTGCAGCTGCCGTTAAAATTTTACACTTGCATGCTTTTCCATTAAGCCAGCGACTTGTCTTTGTTACTACACATGCTTTATTCAGTTCAAATCAAAATAAACAGGAACAACTTTTGCTTCATGATTATTAATGAGATCACTTAAAAGTCATTTGCTGATATGCTCTTCCACGTTACTTGTTGACACTTTGCTACTGTTGGCAGCCAAAGAAGAAGAAAGGCTGAAGCGAAGGCTGAAGCGCACTAGTCTGCAAGTGACCTTCCAATGTAAGAACACGTTAGATTTGTGGGAGATGTAATGATGAACTTGTGATTTGGACATGAATTATGTTTATGTGCTCTTTTGTTTGTGGATGCATATATGTATTTATATGTGGTGGTCAGAATTGTATTTGAATTAAATTTGTGGATGCATATATGTATATGTGTGCTTTGGTGTGGTCAGATTTATATATATTTTTTCTTGGAAAATGCACTGTAGGGGCGGCTCTAGATGGAACCGCCCCTAAAAATCAACCATTTGTAAGGGTGGTTGCCTGGAACCGCCCCTACGAAACACCAACTGCCTGTACAAATGGATTTGTAAGAGCGTTTGGTTAGGGGCGGTTGGGCAAACCGCCCTCCCCCCGCCCCTAAAAACCCTAGCTGTAGTAGTGGCCAACATACTTCCCTGCCCACAAATTCAACCTTATAAGCATTATCCCACTAAATTGCAAAGAGTTTAACCTCATCGATGCCGGCGTCTTCGCCAACAATCCGGTATGTAATGTAGTCCACCTGAACTGAATGCTATTCGTCTATATAATTCGATCGATCACTTGAACTGATCGATGAATGTACTGTACGTACGACATGCAAATGTAATGTGTGCGCGTATGTAGACCACCGTGGCAATGAACGAGGTGTGGAAGATGATCGACAGGGGCGACGAGCTGCCGGTGGAGGTGTCGGCCATGGACTCGGCCATGGACTGCAGCAAGCTGCGCATCCTCTCCATCGGGACCGGCGTGGTGAACCACTCGTACACCGCCGACGAGTGCAACTGGTGGGGTGTCCTCCCGTGGCTCAACCCGCTGATCGACACGCTCTCCTACTCCACTGGCTCCCTCGTCGACTACAACGTCGCCCTGCTCTTCAGGTCCCAGAGCTGCGAGGACAACTACCTGCGCATCCAGGAGGATCAGCTGGACGCTGCCCTTGGCGCCATGGACGACACGAACACGAGCAGCATGCAGAAGCTGATCGAGGTCGGGGAGACGCTCCTGGAGAGGCAGGTGTACAGGACGGACTGGGAGACCAGCAAGTACGGGCCGGTGAAGGGCGCAGGGACCAACAAGGAGGCGCTCACCAAGCTCGCCCAGCAGCTGGTCGCCGAGAGACGCCGAAGGGGGGCTACTGCACCGCAGCTATCACTGATGAGCGACACCACCGACACTACCACCGTCGCCGAGCCAAGGACCAAAAGGCTCAAGTCTACCTACGTCGTGCAGTAAGCGGCGCATGCGATGCGGCCGGGGTGTCTCTATCTGGTATATGTCTCTCTCTATACATATGTATTCGTTCCATAGTTACTGTATGTAACTGAATAAAAACTCTGGTCCATCGTATATATATCGAAAGATCAAGGTCGTCATCAGAGGTCTGAAGCGTAGTACGTTGCTATATATGTGTGTGTGAAGCTGCATGCATGCTGAGCTCAGCTGCATTCAGTATCGATGGATGGGTGTAAGCAGTACCACTCTACTTATAATGTGTTGGGTGATCATGAATATATAAATGTATCATGCAGTGCTCACTGCCGTTTGTATGAATTAATGTTTGTGTACTCCATTTGTGCTGCCTTTTCAATTTACATCGATGCGAAGGACTAGAAAGTACTTAAGTAGTCAAAAAACACTTTACTCTACATATCGTAATATATTTTCAACCTCATTGCAAAAAAGCCCACAACCTTATTAAAATTTATGTTATCCTGTGTAAATGAACTATATATTAGGCAAATATTTTTTTTGTGAATTTAATAGTATGATTAACCTATATAAAATATCAGAATTTATGGCCAAAGAAAGAAAAAGATGACTTAACAACCACAGTTAGTCTGGGTTGGTGGTTTAGTCCGGGACTAAAGGTTATTCTTTAGTCCTGGTTGGAGCCACCAACAAGGACTAAAGGTTGTCTGTGTGCTAGTAGCCGTTGGATCGAGTCCCGGGCCCAACTTGATCTAGCCGGGAATAAACCCAGCATCACTGTTGAATTTGGATCTAGCTACGGGAGTCCGGTTGCACTGTCCAATTAGGATATAGCAGTGGGAATCCAGCGGTGATATGCTTTTGTCTCATCACTGCCAGATTTAGACTTGATAATTATAAGTGATTTAGCAGTGGGAACCCGGCCGCGACAGACTTTGCCTCATCGCTACAGGTTTTAGACTCGATAATTATAAGTGATTTAATCCGGTTGTGGGAATCTGGCAGTGATGACATCACTGTTGGTTTTAGACTTTGCAGTGATAAGTTATAAAAAAAATTTCAAAACATATGTGTTTCTAGGATACAAACTCAAGATCCCAGCATTCATGTTCTCTCGTGACTCCAAACCGGCTGAGCTACACAACACTTGTGACTACATACTTATGATATTTTGAACTACAGAATTATAAATCTATATATTGTATATTTGACAATTTTTTCGCGACCGGGCCTTCACCCGTTTTTTATGAAGAGGAATAAATGAAAAACATACAACAAAGCCGAAACCGGCGAATACAACACAACGCGACCACGAAGAGAGTGGCCAAACACAACACAAACACTACAAACAGTCAACAAGAAAGGAAGGGCCCCCCACCGAGCCACACAACACAACACAACTCCACGAAGGGAGCTGCCACGACACAGGTCGAAGCTCAGGAACCGCTAACCCCACAGGTAGAACCACGAGGGGCATCACACGCTCGGCAGCGACTGCCCAAGGTGGAGCCAAGCGCGACATTGTTGGCCGGAACAAGACCACGACGACGGCGCAAGCAAAGTAGCAACCGCATCCGAGCTTGACGAATTCGCTGGCGACTAGGAGGCCGGGGTGCACTGCGGTTGGCGACGCGGAAGCTCGTAGTGGTCTTCAACGCAGCCTTCAGGAAGGGGGTGACGCTCGCGGGCGCCAGCTGTGCTGAAATGTCGCCCACTGGAACTTTCATTCCTGAGCCCCCACGACCGCCGCCGACGGACGTGCCGCCGGTCGCAAGTGGCACCACCGCAACGGGCGCTGTCCTTTAACCCGCCACCCGGTGGGCAAGACAAGCGCTACCTCCGCCTGCAGCCCTGGCCGTCCTTCAACCTGCCACAGAGGAGGGGAGGGGCCACCGTCGCCTGCAAGGCACCAACCGCCAGGAGACCGCACTGGAGCAGGGGAAACACAGGCCGACCCCGGCCATCCATCAACCCGCTGCGCTGGGGAGGATGGCGCCGCCCGCATCGCCGCCGCACCCCGGAGCCGCCGCCTGCGGTCGAACCATCAACAGGGGGCGCGGGCCGGGCATGGCCCCGTCCGTCAACCCACCACCCCAATGGGGAGGACGGGCGCCGCCACCCGCAGTCGTCGGCCACTGGAGCACACCGGCCGTGTGTAAGGTCACAATGGCTAGAGGGGGGGGGTGAATAGCCTAATAAAATTCTAGCAATAAAACTAGACAACCCAATTAGATAGCAAGGCGGCAAATGTGCAACGCAAGTGCTTCGACTACTCTATGCAAGCCGTCCTACCATACAAGGCTACTCAAAATAATTGCACGCACAACAACGGTGATCAAGCTACACAATGTCGGTTCACCGAAACCAACCAAGCAATTCTACCCACGGGATTTAAGCTACACAAAGAGTGGTTCCCGACCGACCACAACAAGCAATTCTACTAAGGGTAAGTGAATAGAGGAAGGAGGGTTATACCGCCGCGAAGAGTAGAAGATAGCCAATCACCTAGAGATGCTCAAGCACAATCACGATGGAGATCGAAGCCTCGGCAATCACAAATCAACACAATGATTTTTTACCGAGGTTCACTTGCTTCCCGGCAAGCTAGTCCTCGTTGTGGCGATGCACTTGCTTGGTGAGTTGCCCGCTCAATTGGCTCGGTGCCAAAGACCCCAAGGGGAGCCGCAATCTCCACACAAGTCAAGGATCCACAAGCCACGAGCAATCCACTAGAGTATCCTTTCGCGAACTCCCGCGGGGAAGGATCAAGAACCCCTCACAAGAACCCGGTGTGGCCTCGAACAATCACCAAGTCGAGCTCAACCACCACCCGCCGCTCCAAACCGTCTACGGTGACGGGAATCACCGAAGAGTAACAAGAATCCGCAGCTCACTCGATGAACAAGTGCCTCTAGATGCAACTCTCAATGCAAATCACTTGTTCTCACTCAAATCTCTCTCAAGATTAGCAAAGGAATCAAAGAGATGAGTGGGGAGTGTCTCTCCCCGCTCAAAGTATGCTCAAGTGAGTAGAAATGGCGAAGAGAAAAACCCCAAGCCGGCCAATGGTCTATTTATAGACCCCTCCACGAAATAGAGCCGTTGCCCTCGGGCGGCGTCTTTAAAAAAGCGCCGGACGCGTCGCGCTCGGCCGGCGGACGCGTCCGCCGCTCTCTCGCGCCTGCGCCACCCGACCGTTGGAATTTGAAGTGGCCACGTCAACACGGGTCGGACGCTCAACGAACCGTTCGGAGACGGCGTCCGGCGCCGCGGCCCGAGGGCCGCGTCCGCCGAGCCACCGCGCGGCGCCCGAGCGGGAAACTTTCGGTCGGCGTCCGGCCACCGCCGGACGCGTCCGCCCGCCCGCGTCCGGCGCACGCTGCGCCCGGCCCCCACCGTGCACCGACTTCACAACGCGCCGGACGCGTCCGGCCACCGCGTCCGGCGCCCAGGAAAACAACGTTTTCCTGCCCGCCGCGAACGCCAACTTCTCCAATAGTTTGCATTCGGCGCAATAGAAAATAGGCCTCCAATTTTCCAGAAAACGCCGAATCCCGCCTCGCAAGCTCGGCGGGAGGGAGAGAGGGACCCAAACCCAACTCAACCCTACAAACCAACGCGCGATCAACGCCACCTTTTGTTTGATCTTCGATGTCGCACCGTCGTTGATCCAATCACCAAACCACTTGTCCAAGGTGCTAACTCCACAGAGTAGATCACTTCTCAAGCACCGGAGTTAGCGTATCTTCTCAAGATCACGTCGACAAGTGTTAGCTCTCTAGTTAGCCTCTCATGCATCATGCAAAGTCACAACTAGAGGCACTTAGGACCGCGAATGAACCGAGGAAACCCCTCTTGATAGTCGGTTATCGATCCTAAATGTGATCACACTCTCTATAGTGTCTTGATCACAAAACCGGAAAGCCCTATCAAGTATACCTTCGCCTTGATCTCCACGGGCGTTTCCATTCATCACGGAGCTTGATCACTTCACATGTCCACCATGTTCGTCACGGTGATCACCATGCTCCAACATCCATTGTCACGTTGCTATGTGTCTAACCACACTTAGAGCAAAGCATTAGCAACGTTGAGTGTCATTAATTACCAAAACCAAACCGGAGCTTTCAATCTCCCCCTTTTTGGTAATTGATGACAACCCCTCGACAAACTCACAAAGATATGAAAATTGAATTCAATATGAAATTGAATTGCTTGCCCAAGACATTTTGATCATGAATCTTGGATTGGACAAGCATTTCAATTCCGGTTTTGGTAGTGGTAGCTCCCCCTACATGTGTGCATCAAATGTTTGGTCGATTTTCAAGCACACATGTATAGATGAAACTTGTGTGAGAGTTACCACAACCAAAATGGTACTAAGGTTTATAGAATTGACCTTTGAAGCGTGATACCGATCGGAGTGCGATAATAAACCTTCCTTAGCACCATGAGAATCTAGACATCCATCAAAACTCAAGATACCTCATGAGATCACATTAAAAGCAAGGTACTTGAACAAGTGAAACTCTATGTCTAGAAACCACCTATGCATGCTAGTACTTCAATTCATCAATCAAGTCTTATACTAGCAATACACCAAACAAGCATGAATATTGAATTTAGCTTGCAATGCTCCATATCATCATGTATGCACACACAATATGCAACAAATAGTCTATGAGCTTGCTCCCCCTATTTGTGTGCTCATGGTTGGGTCATATCATAAAAATTGATCTCCTTCCATTGCTCTTTGTGACTTATTTCTCCCCCCTAGGTGTAAACTTCTCCCCCTAGGTGTATACTTTCTTCTCCCCCTTTGTCATCAATGACCAAGAAGGGTGCATAAGATGAGAGAAACAAGTCAATCAACTATGGCCAAATCTAAACCACATGCCTAGAAAATGTATCTCGGTTTGAACCAAGGGCAAGCTTCTTCACACCTCATAAGAATAAGGGTTATCTTGACCATGTTGAGATACACATCATGAGCAAGTGCTAAAGATTCAACACTAGGTTCACAAGCTCACAAACAAGTCATATGCCACCACTAGATCAAATCAAGCATAGAAACAATAGTGGTGCCATATATCCTTCAAATTCATTTGATTTGCAATGAATGAGTCTAGCAAGATGCACATGTATACATGTCTACACAACTAGCAAAGGATGCATGAGATGCAACAACCAACTTTACCTTGCTATGTTGGAGGAGAGGCATGTCATAAATGGGGGTGCATCAATCCATGTTGGAGAAGCTAAGTATGTTCAACTCATTCCTCAACTTGCAAAATCTTTTCTCATCAAGAGGCTTGGTGAATATGTCGGCTAGTTGATCTTCGGTGCCAATGCTTTCAATGCTCACATCTCCCTTTTGTTGATGATCTCTAATGAAATGGTGCCTCACATCAATGTGCTTGGTTCTTGAATGTTGAACCGGATTGTTTGTCATTTTGATTGCACTTTCATTGTCACAAAACAAAGGCACATGCTTGAACTTGATCCCATAGTCCTTCAAGGTGGCTTTCATCCATAGCAATTGTGCACAACAATTCCCCGCACTAATATATTCGGCTTCGGCGGTGGAAAGTGCCACACTATTTTGCTTCTTTGAAGACCATGACACAAGAGATCTTCCTAGCACTTGGCATGTTCCACTTGTGCTCTTCCTATCAATCTTGCAACCGGCATAGTCGGAGTCGGAGTATCCAATCAACTCAAAGCTTGACCCCTTGGGATACCATAGACCAACATCTTGAGTACCCTTCAAGTATCTCAACACCCTCTTGGTTGCCGTCAAGTGACTCTCTCTTGGAGAAGCTTGAAATCTTGCACACATGCACACACTAAACATGACATCCGGCCTTGAAGCGGTCACATATAGTAAGCTTCCAATCATTGAACTATATAGCTTTTGCTCAATCATCTTGCCACTATCATCAATGTCCAAGCCACCATTGGTTCCCATAGGTGTACTAATGGCCTTAGCATCTTGCAACCCAAACTTCTTGATCATGTCCTTGATGTACTTGCCTTGACTCACAAAGGTGCCATTCTTCATTTGCTTGATTTGAAGACCAAGGAAGTAGCTCAACTCTCCAAGCATTGACATCTCAAACTCACTAGCCATCATCTTAGCAAACTCTTCACAAAAGAATTGATTTGTTGATCCAAAGATGATATCATCCACATAGATTTGCAACACAAACAAGTCATCTTCTATCTTCTTGGTGAAGAGAGTGGTGTCAACTTTTCCCATCTTGAAGCCTTTGGATATGAGAAAGTCTCTCAATCTTTCATACCATGCCCTTGGAGCTTGCTTCAAGCCATACAATGCCTTCTTGAGCTTGTAGACATGGTTGGGCTTCTTGTCATCTTCAAAACCGGGAGGTTGTGCAACATACACTTCCTCATTGATGAACCCGTTGAGAAATGCACTCTTCACATCCATTTGATAGAGCTTGATGTTGTGAGCACAAGCATAGGCTAATAAGATTCTAATTGCCTCCAATCTTGCCACCGGTGCATATGTTTCTCCAAAGTCAAGACCCTCAACTTGTGTGTAACCTTGAGCCACTAGTCTTGCTTTGTTCCTCACCACTAAGCCATCTTGATCTTGCTTGTTTTTGAAGACCCACTTGGTTCCAATCACATTGTGCTTCTTTGGCCTCTTGACAAGCTCCCAAACTTCATTCCTAGTAAAGTTGTTTAATTCCTCATGCATGGCATTTATCCAATCCGGATCCTTTAATGCCTCATCAATCTTAGTTGGCTCAATGAATGACACAAAGGAGTAGTGCTCACATATGCTAGCCAATCTTGATCTTGTTTGTACACCTCTTTGAATGTCACCAATGATATGATCTAGAGGATGATCTCTTGAAATGTTTGAAGGTTGAAGAACTAGCTCATTTGCATTCCTTGCTTGACCTTGATCTTGATCTTCATGTTGAGTACCACTTGTGCTTGCCTCATTGGAATCTTCTATCACAACTTGAGTTGGCACTTGCACCTCATCACCATCATCCACTTGCCTTGGCCTAATGTCACCAATGTCCATGTGTCTCATTGCATTGCTCAATTGATCTCCACCCACATCTTCTTGATTTTGATCTCCAACTTGAGAGCCTTGGGTTTCATCAAATTCAACATCATGAACCTCTTCAACTAGCCCACTAGCCAAGTTCCACACTCTATAAGCCTTGCTAGAAGTAGAGTAGCCAAGAAGAAATCCCTCATCACACCTCTTGTCAAACTTGCCAAGTCTTTGCCCCTTCTTGAGTATGTAGCACTTACAACCAAAGACCCTAAGTAAGCAATATTGGGCTTCCTTCCATTCAAGATTTCATATGGAGTCTTCTCTAACTTCCCATGGCAATAGAGACGGTTGCTATAGTAGCAAGCCGTGTTGATAGCATCACTCCAAAACTTCTCACTCACATTGTACTCAAGTAACATGGTTCTTGCCATCTCAATCAAGGTCCTATTCTTCCTTTCAACTACACCATTGGATTGAGGAGTGTAGGTTGGTGAGAATTGATGCACAATTCCAAGCTCATCACACAACTCTTCAACTCTTGTGTTCTTGAATTCACTCCCATTGTCACTTCTTATCTTCTTGATGGTAGTGTCAAACTCATTTTGCACCCTCTTGACAAATGACTTGAATAGATCATAGACTTCACTTTTGTCATAGAGGAAGAACACCCAAGTGTATCTTGTGTAATCATCCACAATCACAAAACCATACTTGTTGCCCCCAATTGATGTGTAGTGAGTTGGGCCAAACAAGTCCATGTGCAACAACTCAAATGCTCTAGATGTTGACATCTCATTCTTCTTGGGATGTGAGTTCCCATGTTGCTTGCCGGCTTGACATGCACTACAAGGTCTATCCTTCTCAAATGTGACATCATTCAAGCCTCTCACTAGATCATGCTTCACCAACTTGTTCAATTGCTTCATGCCAACATGACCTAGGCGCCTATGCCATAGCCATCCCTTGCTTGACTTGCCAATCAAACATGATGAAAGTTGAGCTTCACTAGCATTGAAATCTACCAAGTACAAGCTTCCATGCCTAAACCCCTTGAAGATGATATTTGCTTGATCCTTGCTCACTACCTCAACATGCTTGTCATCAAATATGCACTTGTAGCCAAGATCACACAATTGTGCCACCGACAAAAGATTGAAGTTCAAAGTATCAACTAGCAACACATTGGAGAGATCCTTGTCGTTGGAGATTGCAACCTTTCCAAGCCCCATGACATCACCCTTGCTATTGTCACCAAATGTGATGGAGTTGAATCCACCATTGTCATTCTTGTCAAGTGACTTGAACATACTATCTTCACCGGTCATATGATTTGATGCACCACTATCAAGCACCCAATGCCTCCCTCCGGCTTTGTAATTTACCTACAAGAAAACATCAAGCTTTAGGTACCCATTTTTGCTTGGGTCCTTGAAGGTTAGTCACTAGAGTCTTTGGCACCCAAATAGCTTTCTTCTTTGAGCTCATCCATGGTGTACCAATGAATCTAGCACTCACACCACTCTCACTCTTAACAAGCATATAAGAAGCATTCAACTTGTAAGAGGAGGCACTAGTGTTCTTGTTCTTGCATGCATGCTCTAGATGACCAACTTGCTTGCAACTCTTGCAATAGCTACCATTGTTCTTCACAAAACTAGTCTTGTGAGGAGCAAAAGCGGCCTTGCCTTTCTTGGGGGTATAGCCCAATCCCTCTTTGTAGAGAGAAGCTCTTTGGCTACCCAAGCACATAAGCAAGCGGTCCTCACCACCAAAAGCCTTAGCCAAGGTGTGGTTGAGCTCCTTGACTTCCTTCTTAAGAGACTCATTCTCAACTACTAGTGTAGAATCACATGCATGACCAACACTACTAGATGAAGTAGAGGCATAAGAGCATGAACGGCCAAGTGATGCAATAACAATTGAATCATCAAGTGAATCACATGATGTAGACACATCTTTCTTCTCTATGATCACCACTTGTGATTGCACTTTCTCTTGCTTCTCAAATAGAGAAGAATGAGCTTTTTCAAGCTTGGAGTGAGCAATCTCTAGCTTCTTATGGTCTACCTTTAGACTCTCATAAGAAGCCCTCAACTCCATAAGTTCTTGCTCAAGATTTTGTTTATCCTTGCGCAAGCCCCTACATTCTTTCCTAGAGTCATGGAAAGCACCTTTGCAATCCTCAAGCATAACCCATAGTTCTTCTTTTGTGGTGTCATCATCATCATCACTCTCATCATCACTATCGGGTGGAGGTTTTACCTTAGTGGCCTTGGCCATGAAGCAAGACGATGGAGCACCAAATAGAGAAAGCTTCTCTTGAATGGCAATGCTTGCGTGCCCCTTCTTCTTCTTCTTCTTGGAATCATCATCATCATCATCACTTGAGGAAGATGAATCACTCTCCCAAGTTGCCACATGAGATTCACCCTTCTTCTTGTGATGGGAGGAGTCTTTTTCCTCCTTCTTCTTCTCTTGCTTCTTCCTCTCCTTCCTCATGGCATCTTCATCATCACTCGCATAAGGACACTTGGCAATGAGATGATCCTTGCTATTGCACCGGAAGCACTTCATGGGACGGTCACTTGACTTGGATGAGCCTCTCTTGCTCTTGGACCGGTACCCCTTCTTCATGAGCTTTCCCATTCTCTTCACAAGGAGTGCCATTTGTTCACTCACTTCTTCTTCTTGCCCACTTGAGCTAGAGCATGGTTCATCTTCACTTGATGACTCTTCTTTCTTCTTCTTGCCCTTGCTCTTGGATGATGTGGCCTTGAATGCCACGCTCTTCTTGTCATCATCCTTTTTCTCATTCTCCTTCTTCTTCTTCTTCACCAACTCTTCCTTCTCATGATCTTCTCTAAACTCATCATCGGCCATTATCTCTTGAAGGACTTGGTTGGGGGTTGGCTTCTCCTTCATTGTTGTCTTCACCATGACGGTCTTCAACATATCAAATCTCTTGGGAAGACACCTCATGAACTTGGTGGAGAATTGAGAGTCCTTGATCTCTTCCCCAAGTCCCTTGAGCTCATTGACAATGACTTGGAGCCTATGGAACATCTCCGACACTCTCATCCTCCTTCATTGAGAAGCTTGCAAACTTCTCTTGCAACATGTAGGCTCTTGCGGTCTTGACACTTTCGGTGCCCTCATAAGCTTCTTCTAGCTTCTTCCAAATGTCATGAGCCACCTCAAGGTTCTTGATGAGCTCAAAAGCTTTATCATCAAGTGCCTCATGAAAAGCACTCACGGCAATGTCATTTGCTTGTTGCTTCTTCTCTTCGGCCGGTGTTGGCACCGCACCCTCAACAAGCTCAAACTTTGTCTCCACCACTTTCCACACCTCAAGGTTGATTGATTTGAGATGACTCCTCATCTTGAGCTTCCATTTTGCATAGTCCTCACCTCGAAATGATGGTGCCTTCTTGGTGTTGTTGATATGCATAACCAATGCCATTGCTTCACCGTAGGATGTTAATCCAACTTAAACAAACGGTGCCCGGCTCCGATACCACGTGTAAGGTCACAATGGCTAGAGGGGGGTGAATAGCCTAATAAAATTCTAGCAATAAAACTAGACAACCCAATTAGATAGCAAGGCGGCAAATGTGCAACGCAAGTGCTTCGACTACTCTATGCAAGCCGTCCTACCATACAAGGCTACTCAAAATAATTGCACGCACAACAACGGTGATCAAGCTACACAATGTCGGTTCACCGAAACCAACCAAGCAATTCTACCCACGGGATTTAAGCTACACAAAGAGTGGTTCCCGACCGACCACAACAAGCAATTCTACTAAGGGTAAGTGAATAGAGGAAGGAGGGTTATACCGCCGCGAAGAGTAGAAGATAGCCAATCACCTAGAGATGCTCAAGCACAATCACGATGGAGATCGAAGCCTCGGCAATCACAAATCAACACAATGATTTTTTACCGAGGTTCACTTGCTTCCCGGCAAGCTAGTCCTCGTTGTGGCGATGCACTTGCTTGGTGAGTTGCCCGCTCAATTGGCTCGGTGCCAAAGACCCCAAAGGGGAGCCGCAATCTCCACACAAGTCAAGGATCCACAAGCCACGAGCAATCCACTAGAGTATCCTTTCGCGAACTCCCGCGGGGAAGGATCAAGAACCCCTCACAAGAACCCGGTGTGGCCTCGAACAATCACCAAGTCGAGCTCAACCACCACCCGCTGCTCCAAACCGTCTACGGTGACGGGAATCACCGAAGAGTAACAAGAATCCGCAGCTCACTCGATGAACAAGTGCCTCTAGATGCAACTCTCAATGCAAATCACTTGTTCTCACTCAAATCTCTCTCAAGATTAGCAAAGGAATCAAAGAGATGAGTGGGGGAGTGTCTCTCCTGCTCAAAGTATGCTCAAGTGAGTAGAAATGGCGAAGAGAAAAACCCCAAGCCGGCCAATGGTCTATTTATAGACCCCTCCACGAAATAGAGCCGTTGCCCTCGGGCTGGCGTCTTTAAAAAGCGCCGGACGCGTCGCGCTCGGCCGGCGGACGCGTCCGCCGCTCTCGCGCGCGCGCGCACCCGACCGTTGGAATTTGAAGTGGCCACGTCAACACGGGTCGGACGCTCAACGGTGTTCGACGGCGTCCGGCGCCCGCGTCCGAGGGCCGCGTCCGCCCGCCGAGCCACCGCGCGCGCCGAGCGTGAAACTTTCGGTCGGCGTCCGGCCACCGCCGGACGCGTCCGCGCCCGCGTCCGGCGCACGCCGCGCCCGGCCCCCACCGTGCACCGACTTCAACGCGCCGGACGCGCGTCCGGCCACCGCGTCGGCGCCCGGAAAACAACGTTTTCCCCGCCCGCCGCGAACGCCAACTTCTCCAATAGTTTGCATTCGGCGCAATAGAAAATAGGCCTCCAATTTTCCGTAAAACGCCGAATCCCGCCTCGCAAGCTCGGCGGGAGGGAGAGGGACCCAAACCCAACTCAACCCTACAAACCAACGCGCGATCAACGCCACCTTTTGTTTGATCTTCGATGTCGCACCGTCGTTGATCCAATCACCAAACCACTTGTCCAAGGTGCTAACTCCACAGAGTAGATCACTTCTCAAGCACCGGAGTTAGCGTATCTTCTCAAGATCACGTCGACAAGTGTTAGCTCTCTAGTTAGCCTCTCATGCATCATGCAAAGTCACAACTAGAGGCACTTAGGACCGCGAATGAACCGAGGAAACCCCTCTTGATAGTCGGTTATCGATCCTAAATGTGATCACACTCTCTATAGTGTCTTGATCACAAACCGGAAAGCCCTATCAAGTATACCTTCGCCTTGATCTCCACGGGCGTTTCCATTCATCACCGGAGCTTGATCACTTCACATGTCCACCATGTTCGTCACGGTGATCACCATGCTCCAACATCCATTGTCACGTTGCTATGTGTCTAACCACACTTAGAGCAAAGCATTAGCAACGTTGAGTGTCATTAATTACCAAAACCAAACCGGAGCTTTCACCGTGGCGGCGCGAGGTGAAGAGGGAGTTCCGCCGCCACGTCGCAGGCGAGCCGAGGAGGGAGGGACCGGCCGGCCGTCCTGCCGCCCACCCCAGTGGGGAGAGCCGGACCTTCCGCCGGCGGCCACCCAAGGAACCCCCGCCGCCCAGCCCGCCGCCGCCACAAAACCACGGCCCAGCCCGCCGCCGACCGAACCTGCCGGCCCGGGCGCGGAGGAGCCAGATCCGTGCTTGGAGGGGCCGGATCGAGTGGAGGAGGACCGGATCGGCCACACCTCCGCCCGGCGGCCGCCGGCGCCACCGCCGCAAACCCTAGACCCTCCGCCAGGCGATCCGGACGCGGAGGGGCCAGGTCCTAGCGCGGAGGGGCTGGATCCAGTTGAGGGGGGCCGGATCGGCCGCGCCACCGCCCAGGGACCGCCGGCGCCGGAGAAGAAGGGGGGTCGGGGAGGGGGAGGAGCAGGAGGCACGGGGGCAACGGAGACGAGGGAGCTCGCGGTGAGGAGCCTTGTTAAGCCCTCCCCGCTGGCCGCCACCGCCGGCGAGGAAGCCCGGCGGCGGCGGCCCGACCGGCAGCGAGGGACGGGGGGGGGGACTTGTGGCGGCGGAGTCAGGCCCCTCGAGTCGCCTCCTCTGTATATTTGACAATGTAAACGATCTCAAATGAAAAGGTATTAAATGCAAAATTATAGATCTCATTGAGTACAACAACTTCGTTATTAACCTTATCTCCATACATTGTTAACCATCACAAATTCAATGTGAGAACTTATATTGAACATGTAGACATGAAAATCATCTCAAATTTGTCACTACCGATTGAGAGCACGACCTAGCAACGATAAACTATAACGGTTGGTTTCAAAGCAACCGACGGTAATAGTCCGGCAGGCATTGCTTGTTATATATATATGGTAGAAGTTGAGTTCAATTATTTGAGAATTCCTCTCTGCCCCTCGCTATCTCCACCAAATATGTAGACTATTGGCAACGTGGTAATTTTTCTCTATAAAATAAAGCAGCCTATCTCATGTCAGCTTTTACGAGCTATGAATGCAAACAACCACACAATCTAACTTCTATAATCCACCTTTTAACAATCTAGAGATTCTACCATCTAAAGAAACTAGACTTGGAAGCCAAAAGGTGCTCCCAGGCTGTCCACGTCACTCAAAATGTTTCTGGACGTCAGATTTCGCGATCAACGGTTGTCCTGCCTCCTCTGCGCCAAATATATACCGGCTTCCCAAACCATAACCCTACCTCTCACTCTCCTCTCCGCAGCCGCCTCTCCTCCCTCTGCCTCCTCTCTCGCCCACGCCCGACGGGGCTCCCGGCCCTGGCCCTGCCCCTTCCTCTCCCTCCCTCTCCCTCTCCCTCTCATGTCTCCCTCTTTCACCCTCTCTCCCCGGCGGCGTGGCGGCGTGGGCGCGGGCGCGGCCGGCACGGCGGCACGGGCGCGGCCAGCCCGGCGGCGAGCGGCCCTCCCCGGCGCGATGGCAGCGCGACGAGCGCCCCTGCCCCGCGCGCGGTGGCGGCGCGGCCCTCCCTGGCGCGGCGATTTCGGTCGCACCCGATCCCAACGGGCAAAACGAGGGAGCCCACGGCGCTGCGGCGGCCCCGCCCTAACCGGAGTAGCGCGGCCGGTGAGCCGCCTCCTGCCCCCTCCCCGATGCCAGGCGTGGAGGCCACTGGCACGGACAAGTCCAGGCGCGGAGGCCGCTGGTGCGGGTGCCGCCAGCCACGGCGGCGCGGGACGAGCGGCGCGCGGCGCAGTCTGGGCCGGCAGCGGGCGCTGGAGCGGGGCGAGTGTGCACCCCCAACACGACCGGATGGGTAGGCACTGCCCGCGATGGGCTCGGGCAGGTCCCGTCGATGGAAGCGGCGAGCCTCGGAGGACGGCAAGGCGGCGCACCAGCGTGAGGCTCCACGGACGGATCCAAGGCCTGCATGTCTGGATCCGTTTGTTCCCCCACCGGATCTGTGGGGAGCACCGAGAGTGAAGCCTTCAAGGCCAAGGGTGGCAACGACGGCGATGAAGACACGGTGGAGAGCCACGGGGTAGCCTCTGCGCCGGCCACGCGATGCAGGCAGATCTCGCTGGTACCACGTCGCCCTTGACTATCTGCTCATCTCTCCACTGCCCCATCCCGCTGGTACCACCTCGCCCTTGGTTGTTATTCCGTTCTTTTTTGTTCATAGCTACATCCTCTCTTCTGTGATTGTCGTGGATTGATGTGGGTTGGCTCAGTGGCGCACTGGCGTGGGCGGGAATCCGCGGTGGCTGCTCCGGTGATATTGCGGTCGGCTCCACGACTCCCATCCCTCTTTGTCTCGAAGCCCATGGACAGCTTCTAGTAGGAGGCCACTCCGGTGACCCTGCAACTCGATCTGGTGCCTCTGTGCACGGATCCGTCGATCTACGCACCAGATCCGTGGGCGCTGCTAGTGAGGCCGTCGTCGGCAGCTAGGTTTGACATCACCAGGTTAGTTATCACACCATCGTCCTCCTTGGATCCTTATCCTTCTCTGCATATGGCCTCGTGGTCTGCAATGTATGCGTTGGTTAGCTCTGTCTCGGATTTTCGGAAGATTTAGGGGCACTATCATTATCTAGGTGGAATATGGTACTTTCCTCAGGTTTATTTAGAAGCCGACAAAAATTCTGCTTATATTTTGAGCCAACATAATCCTTTAGTGTATTTACCATCTCTCTCAATGCAGGCAGTCATACACGCCCATGGAGATTCCTTTTCTGGGAAAGCACAAACACATCTTATAAATCATTCAGTGGTGAGCCAACATTTTTAGATACTGGTGCTGTTTTCTTTATGATTGTATAGGTAGTGATGCCAAGCAAATGGCTTCCCATTATTAAATTTTGAGAATGTACTGCTAACAGTCCTTGCTAACTAGATCCTCTGTATTAATCATGGTGTATGCACTGCCCTAAGTTATTTATTGCCCCCTTGCAGATTAGGGGACTTCAACTGCTGAAGATATGATCTAGAATGTTTTGGTTGGATCAACCACATGGGACGCTTTCTTTTCAGCATTGGCCCCTATCAAAGTATTAATTTACAGGTAAAAAAACTGCTACAGATGATCTAGAATTTTTTTTCATGGTGACACCCTTTTTTTTCTCTGCTAACTTCGCCAAACTCCAAGTTAACAAATATTTTTACATGAGTTGCCCGTTTGCCAAACCATTTTCTGGTTGTTCAATGTCATAACGAACCGGTGTTATATATCCTATGTGAAATGTGCATGTCGCTTTGCAGTTTATTTTTCTTCATTTTAGTATGTTAAAATGCCAATTCACTCTATCTCAAGTATATTCTCCTCACAGCCGGTTTGCAAGATGGGTCATATTTAGTTCTTACCTTTTAATTTGCATGTCCAGTGGCTGTTGTCCTACTGAATCTAATATTGTTATATTTTGCTTTAATTTATTTGTTTCAGCCCAGTGTGTAAACACTAATATCAACATTTTTCTGGCAGATTATAATTATAATAAATTTTTAAATAGCTGAAGATGTGCTGCCAGGTATGCATTCGAGTGTCGCTTCTGCTTTTTTACTTAATTTCCTCAAGGTGTCCATCTAGGATTGTAAAGTAGTATGCTTGGCGTGTATATGATCTAGCAGCTTTTACTCTGAAGAAACAGTGAATAGTTGGATAAAAATGCTAAATTTATGTTGTCAAATTCATTATAGCTAAGTCATGTTACACCCCTAGATAATATTTCAATAATATTCCATTATACAAATATGATGTACTGAGCTTACATATTATTACAGGATGCTTGGTGTGTGGATGGTATTTGGACAATAATCATGTCTTTATTACAGGATGCTTGGTGTGTGGATGGTATTTGGACAATAATCATGTCTTTATAAATGAATAGATGAGATAGTGATCTCACCTATGTTGATTGTACTGAAATTTGTCAGGTTTGAGTGAAATATGGTATCAATCTCAAGCAAGTTTACTGATTTGAATCTCTGATTCAGGTGTGTAGCATATTGTTTCTTATCCTAAGCTTGTAGGGACAGAAACAGTAAATATCTGGATCAAAATGCTAGATTTTCATTGTTGGGTACATGCTAGCTATAACATGTTGTAACACTAGATTGCCCCTGGGCTCTTATTCAATAGTCAGATTAAAAATTAGTGTCACTTCAAGCTGGTATTTTACAAATCAACATATTTCAAGTTTCTGGTATACAAATATGATGTGCTGAAACTACATCTCATTCTAGGGATGCTTGGCCTATGATTAAAAAGTACATATATATATAAATGAAATAGATGAGATGGTGAGCACCCATGTTACTTATACCAAAATTTATTCAGTATTGAGTGAACTGTGAACTAATCCAATTGTTCTCTGATGATGCAAGCAGGTTTGGAAATTCCAATCTTCAATTCAGGGGTGTAGCTAAGGCATCTTGGTGAGCAGCTAAGGTGGTGGTGCCTCTAGGTCAGGGCAATGTATGGGCATGTAAAGTTTACATGGGCAACCTTATGAGCCATGGGTGTGTTCACCTTTGAGCTGAGCAGCCAGCAGCAAGGAGGTGCCTGCCTGGGCAGTCGGCTGGCAAAGGAATACTTGCAGGATCCTCCTTTCCTGTTCAGAGGTACATGACTAGATGCAGCTACGTACTTCTTAAACCATGCTGGGAGGATTGTGAGTCATGTCTGATCTCTGAATGAGTTTGTCCAGAGCAAAATGCTGTTAGTTATCTCTGAATCCAAACCGTAGTGCTAAAAATAAATATTGGTATGTGTTTGTATCGTCCCAGGTACATACTACGTAGACTGTTGTCCCTTCCGTACAGGGGCGGATCCAGGGGGCGTGCTGCCCGGGCTGCAGCCCCCCCTGGGAGCCTTAAACCACATGCAAATACTATTAATTATCTTTTAATTCACCATTATTTTCTTAACTTTAGCCTTAGTCTTCACTATTTAGCCCCCCTGAGGAGCTAATTCTAGATCCGCCCCTGCTTCCGTAGCTTCAGGTTGGATTGAAGCTGGCACCTCCAACCTACTTATCGGGTGGTGACTTTTGTTGGCTGGTGACTTTTGCTGCTTGTTGTGTTATGTGTTAGACCATCCCCAGAGGCTATTTCCGTTTAGTAAATGGCATTAGACTCTTTGATGTAACATTATGTACTTGCGTCGTATCTGTATGTATTAATGGTACATTCTATATGGGATGAACTACTCTCGTGTAGGGTACCAATGTTGGCTAAATATCTGTCATTCTGTTACTCCAACATTATGGTCGC
This sequence comes from Themeda triandra, assembly GCA_018135685.1. NCBI lineage: Eukaryota > Viridiplantae > Streptophyta > Magnoliopsida > Poales > Poaceae > Themeda > Themeda triandra. Next base: position 18,330 of record JAENPR010001861.1, on the reverse strand, counting down.
AAATGTTTTTACGTCGGCTCTATTTCACTAATCGAAGACAGCCAGCCGGCCAATGCCACGCACACTATGCTATCTTATGGTATTCACTCTTTTATGTATGATTGTGTCGAGATAGACATGTACCCAATTTCCTGTAGTATTTAGTTCATGCCTGAACATCTAGCATCTCAACATCTGGTATTGTGCTATTTAGCTCATATCCGGACACCTAATGTCGATATGCATTCTCTCTATAAATATTGTTGTGGCCGCTGCTCACGCGCATGGGCGCGTGCAAATCACTAGTGAACATGAATCGCATTGTGAACTCTCTCTGCATGACAGTGTGTACTCTGCACATTATGAAGGGAAACAAGGCGCAGGATTGTGTGAACTCCTGCAAAGCTTCGTTTCTGAACAATACAAAAGCGATGTGGCGCAGAAACTACTGCCACCACTTCTATTTCGTATTTCCTATCTCCGAAAAATGTCACACGAACATGGCTTGCAACACAAACACCAGTTATATGGTCTTACACCTCAGATTATATGGTCTTACAGCCAAGAACAGTAATTTGAAATTAATGCAAGTAAATGTCCCAACACTGAACCATTGTCCTCTACGGATTAGTTCAGAAAATATCATCATCAGTTAAATGTTTCTTATGTTCTCTAGTTACTTCAATCATCTTTCTACGGCATAACTCTTACAGAAACAACTGTACAAAAAGAAACTACTGCCATCAACTTTCTACGTATTACCGTAGGACGATGCATCTACTCACAACACCATCCAACAAGAAGCTAGCACATAGCAGTCAATTGCAAGAAAACAGTCAACATTGCGGCGGCACAGAGCAACACACACATAGCAGCCGAACTCCAGATGCACCGTACCAGCAACCCTAGTAGCAGCATGGCGATTAGGGGTGATAGGGAGGACAACCTCGCTTGGATTATCCATGTAAAGTCATAGCACGACGGCATCAGCGCCCAACGAGGTAGAGGTACTCGAGGATGAGGACTAACATTAAAGCATTTATGCTTTGTGCAAGTTACAGCAGGTTTCAGATCAATCCTTGACGTGCACACGCCAATAAGCTGTTCAATCTAGATAATGATACGGGCTTTCACCTGGATAGAATTCTTGTCGTCGTCTCCAAGAACAGCATTGGCCACCAAGAACTGGAAGCAACCTTCAGGGTTGGGCAGCCCATTGGAGAGGTCTGTGAACACCACTTTGAATGCCGATTTCTGATAGTGGCTATGGCACAAGCTCCTGTCGCCGTAGCGTGAGAAGACCAGCTCGCATTGCGTCAATGGTAGCTGCTGAGAACCATTTGCAGAAGCAGGGCTAGATGCATGAGGATGGATGCAGAGCACCGAGACGGCACGGCCAAGCCGTTCCCGTGTCACGTTCATCAGGAAGAGGCGCATGACGGGGAGCACTTGTTCACCATCGCTGCGGCCATGGTCCTCGAGGAGGAAGAAGTTAAATCCATCACGCAGACGGATGCTGAACGTCTCCTGGGCCCTGACCTTGGTGGTGCACGGCCAGTTGTGCACACTGGCAAAGTGGTCCAGTAGTGCAGCCATGGAGCCAATGAAGCCGCACGACTCGCCAGGACAGTGACATGGTGCGTGTCGGCACACCTGGCGGTGGCTTTCCAGACCATGGTAGGGAGGCGTAGCATCGCAGCCATAAGCTGCGTACGGGCAGGGTACGCGGATGCAGTCCACGAGGTTCTCCATGGCATGGCACCGGCGGTAGCCGTGTGTGCTGACGCCACAGACATGGCACTTGCCATTCCCGGTGGCCTCCAGCTTGCCGCGACAGGCCGAGCACACCACATGCCCCAGCTCGCACTGCAGTTCAAGGAACACTAGTTAAGCCTATGTTTACCGAATCGAACTCAATCAAAAAATTGAAACGTGAGCAGGGACCAGGGTACCTGGAAGATGGGAAGCCTGAGCGCGAGGAAGCACACGCTGCACTCCAGGGCATCAGGGTCGCCCACCGTCACATTGGCCACTGGGGTCCTCGTCCTAACAGGCACGTCTGGCGCTGCAGCCACTGCCGATGCCGGTTCAGGCGATCTTTCTTCATGTTGGTGAGCGCTGTCCCGGCCCAAATCCTCGTCCCCCTCTTGCTCGACTACAATCCGGCTGCTGCCGCCGTCAATGTCCTGGCTTTTCTTCCTCCTCTTGCTCGACTTCAATCGATGGCATTAAAGAAATTACTTTCCACAATCGACGGAATGAATAGAAACATACCACAATGGGATCTTGCAATGCGCTCACCGTACTCCCTGGATCCGGCCGTGAAACTGATGGCACTGCGACGCCCGTTGCCGATGCCTGTTGGGGTAGCGGCCGCGGCGGCCGCTCGAGCAGCATGCTAAGAATAGCCAGGTGGATTTGACGACGCGCAGAGAGTGTGGCCGCCGCCATGCTTCCTTTCCTTCTCCGACCTGAGTTACACAGGAAATCTGAGAATCATAATCAACATTGTCACCTTTGCTTTGCTCCTCCGGCCTCAAGGAGTCGGCCGGTCTCAGCCCGGAGTGCGCGGAGTCTTACCGTCGGGCGCCGCGCGCCGGCCACCAGGGGCAGGAGCCCCAACTTGCCGCCGGCGGCCGGGTTAGGGATGGATGAGGGGAATCGGCGATGTGCGGGGGTTCACTCCGTGAGACAGAATTGGTGCGCGCCTAACCATATGCGTGGGCGTAGCCTTAGTGGGCCTTGCGGGCTGGCCTGCTGGGTTTTACAGCTTTGGGAATCTATACAGAGTATTCCTTAATTTCGTAGATGCAGGCACTTCCGTCACAAGACACAAATCACTGTCGCGGTAACAGTAACACGTCCTGGCCGTCCGATTCTGCCCGTAACAATCGCTAACATCCACGTTGCAACCCTCCGCCCTCTCGTGAGGCTTCTCGATAACGCGCACCCACCCCGCGATCGCTCTATCCGCCGCCGACACCAACGCCGCTCTGCCCCCATCGCTCGGCTCCCTCTACGCCTCCTTCCCCATCGCCGCACCCGCACGGCGAGGCTGCTTCCTAGCACTGCGCGTCGCTGGGCTGCCAGCGCAGCCCCCCAGGGGCCCTGCCTCTGCCTGTCTACGATACGCGAGCGCGGCCACTTCCGCGCGCTGCACGACGCCAAGCCGCCGCCGCAGCACCCACGGTGCCCTGCCCGTTCCTACCTACGGCAATGCACACTACGAACAGGCTGCCTCCCGATGCGTGTACCGCCGCTGCCGTCTTGCCGATGTGTATAGGTATGTGTATGTATTGATGTCGTCTATTGCAACAAACTGCGCTAAGGTATACGTTTGCGTTGATGTCGTCGTCACTATGGCAATGTTTTAGGCTAATTTAAGCCTGCATTTGTTAACACATAAGCTTATACGAAATCAAGCTTGCAAACCCGATTTAATTTTTCGTGCGGTAAGCAATTACATCTTTTTGGTTTAATACATGTAAGCTCTTTCCTAATTGTTGTTGGGTACGATTTGCAGGTAATAAATTTCAGTTCAGAAAAAATAGCCATATAAATTACAGAAGTAACAAATCGTTTCCATCATCCTATAATATGATTTATGCCTAAATGTCCAAGGCCCTTTTGCCACCTTCCTTCCAATTCCTCTCCATACTGATCGGGTAAGCTTGCTTGCCTTTACATAAAGGGATTGTATCATGTGCAACCATCATTCGTGTGCAACCTTTGCAATATCCAATCATAGTCGCAAGATTTGTATCCGATGGCCAGATTGAGAGATGGGTAATTTTAACACTTAAATTCCCCCACCATTACATTTGCTAACAAAAAAAATCCCCTAATCCCTCCACCGTTTCCTCACGTACGCCATTTCCGTTTCTCCCGTAGCCCCCGTTCCTAATAAAACGTCATATAGTTTCACAAAAGAAAAAAAAATTGAAGGGACCAGTGTGATTTGGACCATCTAAACACACGTGTTATGCTAAAAAAATAATCACACGTGTGATTTATTGGGTAAAATCACACATAGAATAGAGCAAACAATTTTTTTGCGATACAAAGGCCTCCCTCACACGAATCATGTCACACAAATCATGCCACAACATCGCACGAAGCATCCCAGTTGATCACGGAACATCGCCGAAAGCAGGGTAGAGTATCGCTAGAAGCAGGCTAGAATATCGCCCGGAACACTGTCAGAAACAGACCAAGGCCAGAATATCGCTGAAAGCATGCCAGAACATCGCCCTAAACACTGTCGGTAATAGACCAGAACATCGTCGGAACATGACCGAGAACAATTCAAAACATCGCCGGAGGTGCTCTAAAATGCAAGACCCAAATACCAGAACATCGTCGGAACATGACCAAAATCGTCGGTAATAGACCAGAACATCGTCGGTAATGCAAGACCCAAAGGTTTTACTGAGCTCCTAGCGAGGTGCTCTAAAATGCTAGTTTTATATCTACTTGTAACCTTTAAAGTTTTGAAAAAAATATCTACCACTACCATTTATTGCACATATATACCATGTACTTTTGCAAATCTAGTTTTACACGTGGGTACCTATATTGGACACCTGTGAAATCTAGCCACCACACACCGGGCCCGTCAAATACCCTGACTGGGCATCTTAGCCACAATACTCACCCTTCTTCCGAAAGTCCTTTTCTAGGGTCGTTCGCTCGATCCAGCTGTGAGCGAACGATCGGACCGCATGCCCGCATGCAGTAGGCGCTCCATTTCTACCCGTATGCCGTAGGTGCTCCATTTCCTCTCCACTCTATTTCCAAAGTTAGTGACGTCACTTTAAAAAGGCAGTTATTTTATTTCAAAATAGTATAACTTCAAAACTGTGTATTTGTTTTTAATTCTGATTGCACCGGTGTGTCCTACGTGATGAGACGAACAAAACTAGATCCCACTTAGACATATTTCGAAGATTTTTTTTTCCTGCTGTCATTCTCTTTATAAGTTTTTTTTTTCTATATTCGGCACCTAAGTTACAGGTAAAAATTATGTGTATAAGTTAGATTTCTAACTTTGCATTTATGTTTTGACGTGATAAGTTAGATATATAACTTAGATTTTTAACTTATGCAATGTGTTAGATCATATAAGTTAGACGTATAAGCTAGATTTCTAACTTTACAATGTGTTAGATCACGTAAGTTAGATGTTTAAGTTAGATTTCTAATTTTGCAACACGTTAGATCATATAAATTATGCGTTCTAAGTTATATTTCTAACTTTTCAACGTGTAAGATCACGTAAGTTATGCGTTCTAAGTTACACATATAAATTAGAGAATGAAAGCTGTATGTCTAAATTTACAACTTTACTTTTCTTTTGCTATAAATAGAAACTTTTTAAAGAAGAAAGTTGTGGAATTTTTGTGCTAAAAAATTGTACATGTCCTGCAAGAAAAAGAAAGAGGGAGAGAGTACAATGCTCCGTCCGTTTATCCGGTGGGAGTGTTTGCATGCTTGCTTGCCAAATAAGGAAAGTTGTGGGAATTAATTTATTTCCTAAAACAGAAACCATACGGTTGTGTCGGATCGTTCGCTAGTTTCGTTCCTAATGAACGTTCGCGAAATAGTCGTCCCCCCCCCCCCCCTTCTTCAACCAACCTACCTTCCTACCACTGGCTTACCATAGTTTTGACTCTCTATCGTATGTCTCTCTTCTCATATGTCAATCTAATACCCTAATCGGGCATCTTAGCCACAATACTCTCCCTGCTTCAACCAACCTACCACTGGCCTACCATCTCCCCATCCTCCACTGTATCTCCTCTCCCACTAACTTAACCACTGCCCCGCAACACCACTCTCATTTGTGGAACCCTATCAGTGTGGACATGGATCACTTGCAGGAAAAATGATCTAGGGCAAATGTCGACTACCTACATTCAGACACTTTCGTTGATTGCTATACTTTGGTTTTATCAACAAATAGTTCGAGGTTAAACAAAATTATCTATACCGACAGACCATTGATCGCCAAATGAAGGATTAGAGACAAATAAAATCATATGTGAGTTCCCTTTAGCGACACATCATCCATCGACAAATTTAATTAATTTTTAGCGTCACATGTGTGACGACGAACTTGTGTTGTGGTGACCCCCGGGAAAAATAATATAAAAATGCTACTCATGTAATTGAGGTTTAAAGATTCATTCGTAGTCAAAATTTAAAAGGTTTGATTTAAGACAATCACAAAACGACTTACTTTAGGAACAAAGGAGAGAGAGGAAGAATGAGTGAAATGATAATTCCTTATTAATGCTTAACAACTTGATAAACCATAATTATTTGGATTGGAAGTTACTGTTGTAAAACATAAGGACTCTATCCTAGAAGGAAAGGAGAAGGAAGAATCCTAATCCTAGTCCGTTTGTATGTGGGCTCTTACCGAAACTCTTAGGCCTTGACAGGACTATATATACGTGGGAGCTCTATGTTGTAATCATGAATATTTATAGAAATAAAGAATAGTCTCCCTACATCTTGTGTCTACTTGTTCTACTTTCATCTACCATATTGATTGTGAGAGACGGAGAGGGAAAGGTCCCAACCGCTGGCAACATGTTTCATAACACGTTATCAGCACAACAAGCTCTTCGTCGACATCGCCGTTTAAGCCGCCGTCGACCTTGACACCGACGTCCGTGCCGACGTCCCTGCTGCGACTACTTCGAAGACGTCGATATCCCCGATGTTGTTAGCGGAACGGATCTGCTACTAATCTGCGCACTGCATCGACATGTACCATCGTCATCAAGCAGACATGTCTACGACAATGCCAAACGCACTACGCGGTATGTATCTACTAACCACTGCCCTACGCGGCACGTGACGTAGATCAAATTGGCATCCAGAATCCAAAGGTATGAAAGAATTGCATCTGGTAGATCACACAAGTCTCAAGCCGTCGAGCTGGACTATTATTTTATCTAAATTGCACGATCGCATTAGGCCGGAAGCTAGATCATTGATCTACATATTTTTCCTTTACGCCTTGAAGGCTATGGCATGTATGTGCATGAAAATACATACGAATCTAATATGTACAAGCACCTTAGCTGTACTTCAATCACTTTTCGTACATGAATCACGTACTTAATGTTCTGGGGCTTGCATGCTATCCGAACTCGTATGTAGTGCAAGTTTGAAATTGTTCCTGCAAGAACTATCAAGGAATTGAATCAGGCACACACGCTAGTACAGAGCAACGCTAAGGCTACACGATCTGCAATCAAAGCCGTTTACTCATATATTTGCATTGATTTTGTCTTTGACCTGTAAGTCATTGGATCCGGCATTAGTTGCAGGTTTGGTTCTACCTGCATGTAAACTATCATCGGTCGTAAGGTTGCATCTTGCTGTCGGCAGATCCATACCATGAAAACAAAAAGGTTGAATCGAATTGAATTTGAATTAATCCCAGTTTTCATCCCACGAGAAGAAATAGGCAAGAACCAATATCGTGTTTGAACACAACTCCTTGTCCGTGTGTGGCCAGCACGCTACCACTTGGCAGCAGCTTGCATGCTGCTGATCTCTCGCTCGGAACAATATGTGTACCAAATAAGTTTCTGCCGTCGTGTCCAACCGTTGCCTGCATGCCGATCGAGCCAATAGGGGCTCAATCCAGCCTAAACGCCGCTTAACACGTCCATCCGTACATGGTTCGTTCCTTCTAGTTTTGAAGGGCTTTGCATTCGGCATGAAGTTGTATTGAGTACTCCTGTAGTTTCTGGCATGATAATCTACTTGAAACCTGCAGTTTCAATATACATGACAAATTGTTAACTTGATGATGCTAGCACGCAGCTGATCACCATGGCTAACTAGCAAACTTGCAGCTACACATGTACCACATGTTATTATATGATTTTCCAGAAGAAAATTATTTTTACAATATTTTTTTTATTTGTATACATTTATAGTACTCCATGTGTTGATATCTTTTATGCTCTTTTGAACGCATTTTTTTCATATATCACACGTCATGAATATATAAGGTATATGAGCTCTCTAAATCCTGCGGACCTTAGACTTATCATCTTTGACCGGCTCATATTTATTATTTCCTAGCATAATGAATTTTAGGATGAATGAATGTTTGGTACAAATTCTGAAATTTACTATGTACCATAATCCTAAAAAAACGCTAGGATGCTTCTAAGAATATCTAGAATAACCATCCAATACCTTTTTGCACCTTACTACTTGTTTACATGCAGTAAACATATATGCACATGCTTTTATTATAATGATATATGCATATTTTTATGAAGAAAGAATATCCTGGACTTGCCCTGAATGACATAATTACTTGTTACGGTCATTATTAAATCCACGTAGGATATTTGACTGCCATTGAAGTGTAGTAAACTCTAGAATGAGTATATGGCCAAGAAAAGTAACAAAAAGGCATTGTGGGACTCACTACATGAGTAAAATCTTAAATTATGATTACGAATATCATATTGCATTGAAAGTTTCAAGCTTATATGCCTAATATTGAGATATAATGCTGCTCTATAAATAATAGCTTGAAACTTTATACTAAATGTCTAGAAGACAAGATGGTAATTAAGATTTTATCAATACATTTTCTCAAAGAATTGTCTCTTGTATATAGAATATCACAGAGCAATGTAATACATGAAGTATTTAAATTTACCATTACTCAAAAAGAAATTGAGTTGGAATGTTAGACAGCTTTATAAACCAGGATATTGTCAATTGTAGTAACTTTGAATATGTGGCTTGCGTATGTTACACCCCTTGAAGGTTTGTGACTATATATCATAACTATTGAATATAGGCATGAAGCTACCGCTTGTCGAATATAGAAATTAAGACATGCAGGAATGATATTATTTAAAATATTTAAGGATTTTCTTGAAGAAAGACTTAAATCATGTGCTTATAAATTTATTTTCCCAGGTGCATTAAGTTTTAATTCCCGTTGAATTAAGTGATTAATGGATAATTTATTAGCTTGAAGGCTAATATTAAATATTTAATATTCTTAGTTGCAATTGTTACCTGAAGTAATATATGCTAATTTCTCATGGAATAAATTAGATTTATATGTTTCACATATAAATAATTGTCTATTGCCTATCTAAATAGTTTTGTATTATTTTATCCACAAAAGAAGTCTTAATTAACCATGAAGGTTATAGTTCTTTGTGCACCACTACCATGTAGGTAGAAGGAAAACTGATTTTTTTTTGAAGCACATGAACAATTGACCTGCACGTACTTGACATATGAATTGCTCCTAGAAGGACAAATTTAGCCAATAATAGTATAATCCTAAAACTAAGTATTTAATATTTTAGCCCGAGAACTAGAAGGTTTGTTCTACCCTATGTATGTGAATTTTATGTCATAACCAATGAATACTAGAAGTATGATTGGATTCTATGAAGCATTAGAAGCATTATTCATAGATGATGCTATGAAGCATTAAAAGCATTATTCATAGATGATGCAATAAGCATATTACAACTTGAAGTAACTATGGCATGGAAAGGGGAAGAATTTTTGGGTAAAGGCATAAGAAAATATGGATAATATATATTTAATAGGCATAGCCTTCCTAAATCTATCTTTAAGTGCATGTATCAAGACTTGAAGTTTTGCCCGTGTCCCTTCCGGCCGAGTTAACTTTCTCTACTTTGCACTAATTGCAAGTAAGCTTATAGCTTTGCATTTTTATTGTTATCTACTACGTTGGATCGAATACCAACATTTCAAATTATACACATGCAAGTGTATTACTATTTTATTCTCTCATTGAGCTAAACTATCTACACTCTTTGCATGAATATTAGCATAGAAGCTATAGTTGTAGCTAGTAGCTACATTTACACCCCCTATAATTAAATTGACTAGCTAGCACGCTATGTCCAATGGTTCTTGTTGAACTAAGAAATATGTTGCTTTCAATGCATTGCATGCATAAGCAAAAGATTGATCTATAACCATGTAGCCTAAGATCGGGGAGTAAGTTAATATGTTTGCTCAATAGAGACTAACTCAATTGATTGAATGAATAATTGTGGATGATGATGGATAACATATTTATGATGATTTGGGATTTATGAAGAAAAGACATCAAGAGAATTTTGCATTAATGGCAATTAGAAAATTCTAGAAGAAATTTCATGTGAATTGGATGTTGTGTATTTTATATATTTGAAATATATAGTCTATTTGTTTTTAATGTATGAGTACTTGGATCAATTATTTTGGCTAAATAATAAAGAAGCTAGACAATGAAATAGTTTGTTCTAAACTATACTATGTGCACATCAGGGGGAGAACATCCCTGAGTTTGAATGAATGTTGAACATTCGTGCACTATGTGTATTCTAGCTCACTGCATATAATATAGAATAACCCCCATGTTTAAATATGTGTGTGAATATTTCCCATAAATTTCATCATAGCATACATGAATGGGCCTCCGCTTGTAGTTGGAGATACATGAATATGAATTATTGAAAGCCCATCATAGGGGATTATTTTGAAGTATGCTATTAAAAATCTAATATTGGCATTAGGGGGAGAGAAAGACTATTTTAAATGCCAAATATTATTTCCGTAGAAGGAAAATGATCTAGAGAAAATATTCCTTGAAGCTTGAAGCAGGAATATTATCACACACTATGTCAACTATTAGTTTGACTAATGCTCTTGTGAAGCATGAAGCGGAACATATGCCGTATATTGAAATGAGAAGAGTAACTTGAAGTTATAAACCGAAGTTTTGTTTACTAGTAGTAAACTAATTATTATATACTACCAAGCTACAATCTATGGGGACGCCTATGGATTATAGTTTTAATGTATATTTATTGAATAGAAATAAAATAAAACTCCTCCATTCTCATGAAGGGAACACCTCATGAAGAGGATCATCGTGAAGATGGAATCCAACACACTAAGTGCGCACATCATTAGTGTTGGATATGCAGAAACAATAAAGTATCTCTTGTTTTTGGGAAATGACAAAGAGACAGAATAATCTCATATTATGAGAATATTGGGAGAAAATAATAGTTGTCGACAACGCTACCTCTATAATTGCAAATGTTTCTCTTATGAGAACCCGGATCCGAAACAAAGTCCATGGCAAAGTCGCTTGTAGCGATTATATTGGGTCGTGAAGAAATGCAATTGAGGATGAATCTCCTACTAAGAAGAAATAAAATGGATTATGAAGATCCACATAATTCCTAAAGAATATAAATCGGAATATAAATGGATTATGAATCTCCTACTAAGAATAAATGTTCTGCTATAATTCCTAAAGAATATAAATCGGAATGTATGAAAAATAAATCTCATACCGAGTACTAAGAAGTGTTAGGTATAATGTATTCATGAATGAATGAGTGAATATTAAACACTCTAGAAGAATATGTCCTAGAAAGAATAGTCATCGAATGACTTTATAGTGAATAACACTATCTCATTTGTGTATATCACTTAATAATTTCTTATGTAGTAGAATGAGAACATCCTTGAAGGAACTAATCCATGAAGGATTAACCAGTCAATTCTTGAATAAACACCATTTATCCCTGAAGTGAATATAGACCCGAGAGAGAAAATGAGGAATTCTAAACACCATGAAGGTGTCATACAAACACTCAGAAAGTGTAAAGCTAGCAATAAAAATATTGATATCCTCTAAATACCATATAAGGTATAAGAATAATGGTGACTTTGGCATTTGAATTATCCCCTACATACTAAATGCAAGGCTGGATTTATTATTTAGTGGTAAATCAAAATCTCGAAGATTTGTAGACATACAATTTGAAAATCCACCAAGTATCCAAACTCTAGTACAAGTTTGATACACTATCTAGAAGATATTAAATATTAATTTATTTACCCCATAAACCTCTGAAAGGATCTATTACCCTGAAGGACAAATTTTATTTGTTTTGCACAACTAATAAGTGGTTATTTATGCATGAAGTATATTGCTCTTTGTTATACCCATATAATTCATAGAAGAATCATGAGCCAATTTTTTGAAAGATATATTATTATGGTACTGCATACCACTAACTAAGCACATATTTATAAGAAAGTGTGGTTTGAACCATAAAGTTCAAAGGATGGCTTTATGGGGGAGCAATTTGATTAAATCTACTTTGAAGGTAATTAAACCACTAGTGTTACAAAGATCAAGTAGATCATATATTTGCTTAAACATTGGAGTTTATGTATAGATCGTGAAGATCAATATCTATTTATGAAGAATATAATATCCCGAAGAATATATTACCAAGAAGGTTAAATGTTGTACTCTTTTTTCCTATGTGAGTTTTTACTTGAAGGTTTCTCACACAAGATTTTTAATGAGACAACATGTGCAATGCAATTAACGAATGCGATGTACTCTTTTCTCCAAGAACCGTTTTTTTCCCACTAGATTTTTGGATGGAGTTTTTAACGAGGCATGTGCATATTGTGGTAATCGCCCAACGGGGAGTGTTGTAAAACATAAGGACTCTATCCTAGAAGGAAAGGAGAAGGAAGAATTCTAATCCTACTCCGTTTGTATGTGCTCTTACTGAAACTCTTAGGCCTTGATAGGACTATATATACGTGGGAGCTCTATGTTGTAATCATGAATATTCATAGAAATAAAGAATAGTCTCCCTACATCTTGTGTCTACTTGTTCTACTTTTATCTACCATGTTGATTGTGAGAGACGCAGAGGAAAAGGTCCCAACCGCTGGCAACATGTTTACTTGTTAATTACCGTGTGAGGTAGTGCGGATGAGCAAGAATGGGAAAGCGAGAGGGAGAAAATATATACTTATACAAAGCTACAGTTAACTTCTCAAATATATAATAGTGAATTTTAAGAGAAAATAAATAATAGAGAACCATATGTATCTTAAATTTGGTAAGATCCATGATGACCGTGACGAACGTCGCCGTCACTCTCCTTGAGAGCCTGGGCGGCCTTGTCCGCCATTTACCCCCATCATGCTGTCGGCGGCGGCCATGTGCAGCTTCAGACTGTCCATCAAGCTGCTGAGTTCGTCCATCCAAAACATCTGCATGACCTTACTGTTGGTGTGGACGCTGGCTACATGATCCAGCAGCGCTCCCACCGAGCCGACAAAGCCGCAACCATGGCCGTAGCAGCTGTACTGCGCGTGCGGACACGCCCTGAGATGGCTGCTGCGGTCGTAGTAGGTCGGCCTAGCGGCACAGCCGTGGGCGGCGTTCGGGCATGGGACGCGGATGCATCGATTTCTTCACGGCACACATGGCACTTGCCGTTGCCGCTGGCCACGAGCTTGGCGTGGCATGGAGAACACATCACATGCTCATCGATGCACTTCAATAATGCATAATACATGGTCATCATCAGCATGTGTATGAGTGCAAAAGGTACATGAATGAACAAATGGTTGACAGGTGAAGGATATAAAATAGAGTTAGTAATAAACCACCTACGGTTAACCACTGATGAGATGACATTCAAAAAAAAAAATTCTTAGCATGCACATGAACTACTTCATTGGTGAGCTCCTGTTCTTTTTCCTTGGGAATTAAGCAATAACTCCCAAAATTTATATTCACAAAAAAGCTCCCAAAATTTATCTTTTGAAACTAATCTGTCGTCTGGTTTTATCCATCATCTGAAACTGCAAGCGGGTAATGAACTTAGTATTATCTAATGAATTTGGAGTGTCGAGATTCAGCATCTATATATTGCTACCACATCATGAAAGAACTAACAAATATATTTTGTGGCAATAAATAAAACGGGATGAGATAGATCGGATAAATAAAATAGGGCTTGAGTGCAGACGCTTGTACCTGCAAGATGGGCGGCCTGAGCGGTAGGTGGCAGACGCCACAATCGAGGGCGTCGCCGCCGTCCTCCAACGTCAGGGCCAGAGCCCCGTTCTCATCAATTATGTCAGCGTTATCGTCTAGGTCATCACCAGCATTCAAGTTGGCTGCCTCCGTTCGTGGATTCATCTTCGTCATCCCTTGGTGGGGCCGAGCATGGATCTGATGGTGTCGGCCCTCGCCACTACGCTCGGCCTCGCTGTGATAAAAAGCCAAAACAGTAATTAAACCAGCGTGCGGCAGAATCTCTGGGTGGTGGAAGGGGTGGTGGCGGTTACCGTTCTCGCTCATCGTGCGGATGCGCTGGCGTTCGGCGAGGATGTCCGGAGTTGGCGATGTGATCGGCATGGCTGCGGCTGCGGCGGTGGGAGGTGGGACTTGGAGGAGGGACCTGGAGCGTGGAGGCAAGGCAAAGCGCTGGCGGGTTTAAGGCGAAGGTGCTTGATCGCACGCTCAAATGAGGTTTTGTGCATATGATGACCTGCGGTGGCCAAGAATGGGTTAGGGTTCAATGAGGCCACGGGCTTGTTGCGAGAAAGGATGAAACTAGGTTAGGAATTATTTGAAGGGAAGCAATTTGGATTGAAATGAGTGAGCTAGGGTTAGAGGGGTGGAGGCGACTCCGGGGCGACAGCGGACTCTCCGCCGTCGTCGCCGCCGCGGCCGCCGCCGGCATCGGATTCTACGGAGACCTCTTCGGGGTTGAGCGCGGAGGCACCTGCGGGTGCGGTGAACCTTCCTCGTGGAGGAGGACCGAGATCCGGCGCTCCAATGGGGGTGACGAAGATAAGGCGGCCTTCGTCATCACCGGAGGTGAGGTCCGTGCCGGTGAGCCCATGCCGTTGGCGGGAGTTGCTTCGAGAAGACTGCATGGAGGTGCGGAGAAGGCTGCACGTGGTTGTGCCGCGAGGGCCCCGACGGCGGAGCCACGCGGCGCGCCCGCACCGGTGGTTGGTCGTGAGGCCGGTGGATGGGGATCCAACGATCTCGGGTGGTTGTGAGGAAGACGGCGAAGGAGGGGCAATTCAGGAATACTATGGCCAGCTACGGTTCGTCCCCAAATTCCACGAGTCGAGCGCCACCGCCGCCGTGCTAGGGTTCGAGATGGAGGGAGAAATCTGCAAAACCTAGTGTGGATTCGCGAGAGATCTGCGGGAACAGAGGAAGTTTGGGGTTGGAGATTGTTATCCGCTGGGTGAAGGTGATCGGTGGGTTCGTGCTCCGAGCCGAAACTCATGTTCGCGGAGGACATCTCGGGGCGAGGAGTGCGGGAATCGTTCGTCACCAAGCTCAAGTCCGCCATGGCCAACCGTGGGAGAGGGGGAACCCCGGGAGGCCGCGTCCTAGTGAAGATGACGGGAGTTCTCGGGTCCCGGTGGTGGTGGAGGGTGGCAGCCGCCGCAGTTATACCCGCATCCGATAGGTCCGCCACCGCTATTACCACCTCCCCATGGCCCGTATGGGTACTACCCACCGCCACCGCAACATCAGCAGATGTTCCAGCCGCCGCCAGGTCCACCCCAAGGTCAGCAGTTCATGCAGCGCCCGTTGAGGCCGAGAGAGCCAATGCAAGGTGGGCGAGGAAGGCAAAATCAACAGTTGCCTGTGAATCAGAAGAGTGGGGATGGCAAGTTGGATCAGGAGAAGAAAGGTCAAGGTATGCAAAGTGGCATGGGTGATAACCAGAAATCTGAGAAACAAGCTGATGAGAAGCAGAAAAATAAAGAGGGGAAAGGAGCCAGTGACAAAGCTGTGAGCATTGCCTGTTACAATTGTGGTGACCATGGTCATTTCAGTGCTGCTTGTACCAAGGAGAGAGTATGCTTTATCTGTTTCAGGAAAGACCACCTAGCTGAAAACTGTGGGAGATGGAAGGAGGCTATTAAGCCAGCAGAGTTCCTAGGCGGTGCTTGCGAGGTCTAGGCTTTTTTCATGTGGATGTGGTGGAGAGGCCTAATAGGTTCAAGCTATGGCAAGGGTTTGACAACTGCTATATCTTCACTGTGGAGAGAGGAGAATTTGGGCAAGAAAACATCTTAGCCTATCTGAAGAAAGTCTTTGATCTAGTTTGGGATTGGCAGCTGAAGCTATTGGAGCCAAACAAATACCTCATCAAGTTTCCCCCAGATAAGAGAGTGGACAGTTTTGTGTTTGAGGATGGGACCTTCTTCAATCTCAATTATGGTGTGATGGTGTCTACGAAATCTTGGAATGGGGAGATAATTCTAGTAAGCAAGTTAGAAGAGGTGTGGGTACAAGTTAGGGGATTCCACCTAAATGGTGTGATTGGGAGACATTCGGGCAAGTTGCCACTACTTTTGGGAGGCTAGAGAGTGTGGACTGGCGAGTCTCGTTTGCTAGTTCATTTGCTATGGTCGGCTTAAACTGAAGTGCATGAATCCTGCTAGAATTCCTATGAGAAGAGTTATGGAGATGAATGATGAGCTTTATCTTCTTCATTTCAAGACTGAGGGTGTAGTACAACTGGACAATGATGATGGTGATGGTGGTGGGGAAGATGATGATGCTGCTGACTATGAATATGAAGAAGAGGAGGATATAAAAGATGGAGATGATAGTCAGCTAGATGAAAATGGTAATTTGAATGGGTCTGCTAGTAAGGATGGGTCAAAGAATTTGAAAACTGGAAATGGCTCGGGGTGAAGTGGGAAGTCTAAAAACACACCTGGAAACAAGACTGTCAGGAGCCTGGCAAGGGCTTTTGCTGAAGAAAGGTGCCATGTCTTTGATCATGATGTGGAAAAAACAGTATGTATCAACTTGCTGAAGGCTATGGAATTGGAAGATGCTATGGGGAATGATGAAGAAGAGAGAATGGAATAGGTGGATGAGGACAAACTACTTCTACCTGCTGAATGGGTCTATTCCTGCCCAGAATATGACAACTGTGGAGATCTGGATATGGCAATGGAGTTGGAGGCTCATCAGTCTAATGATCAAGAAGGGGGGATGATAATCTATCCAATGTCTTGGATGGGGGAGACAGAGGTGGATCCCAACAAAAGTGCTTGACATAGTTCTAGAAAAAGCAACCTGGGAGTGAAAATATATATGAAATGCGGTTCCCGGTTGGAAAAAAATACAAATGCTACTAAGGGAGGGGTTAGTGGAGAGAATCGGGATAGCTCGTAGTGGTATCGAGATCATAGTTGGGAAGCCTGGAGTGAAGAAAAGGAATCGAAATGGGGTCTGTAGTTCCCGAAAGGAAGAGTAAGAGGCATCCTCTCGGGTGGGGGACCGCTATGGAGAAAGCTCGGGAATCGAAGATGAGGAACAATTTGGAAGTTACGAAGGTAAAAAATTACAGTCTTTGTCTAGTTCTACTTTAGTTGATATTGCTAGCAAGATAGGTGTTGAGGTTGAGTCTCAAGTAGAGAGTAGGAATAAAGCTTTACATTCTGTCTTAGATCTTGATAGTAAGAGGAAACAGGACTTTTGCTTTGAGTTATGCCGGTGAATTCCTGTAGTTTTAGGAATGGTAAGG
Source organism: Themeda triandra (assembly GCA_018135685.1). Classification (NCBI taxonomy): domain Eukaryota; kingdom Viridiplantae; phylum Streptophyta; class Magnoliopsida; order Poales; family Poaceae; genus Themeda; species Themeda triandra. The sequence goes on along the minus strand of JAENPR010001861.1, from coordinate 925 downwards.
ACAAGAAAATAGTTGATTCTCAAACCGAAGGTGGTAGTGGAGTGAAGAAGTTATCTCGTTAGTGATAGGGTTAAGATTTCTCAACAGGTTAAGGAGTGTTTTGTTTCTGGTAATCAGAATGAGAGTAGGGTTAGCTCTGAGTCTTACAATCAGGAGTTGTTTGAAGGTAGTACTAGAAATAGGGAATATGGGGATAAGTCTGAGTTATCAGATGAAGAAAGTGGGAGGGTTATAGCAGAAGTAGAGGTAGAAGAGAAATCTTGGTCTGTAGTTAGGAGTAGAAAAAGTAGGAAACAAAAAAGAGGTTTTAAATGTTAGGTCTCTTTTGGAATATTAGGGGTTTGAATAAACTTGGTAGGGTCCCTGCCGTAGCTAAGAGCATTAGAGAGACTCATGCTGATATTGTAGGCATCATAGAAACGGAGAAGGAATCCTTTACACCTGGTTTTCTCAAGTCTTTGTCGGTGGTCTTCCCTTTGAGTGGCATGTTTTACTCCGCTAAACGCTCTGCTTTGGAGGCATTGTAGTGGGTTGCAATAAAGATAGATTTAAGTCCTATGTGTGTGAAGTATTAGATTTTTCTATAAGTATTATGGTTAATGAGATCAAGTCAAATTTCTTGAAATTAATTGTGGTTTATGGGTCTCCCTATGAAGAAGGGAAACAGGATTTTATAGATGAATTAGAAAAAGTTATGTCTAGTTGGCAAGGTCCTGTGTTGATTGCTTGGTGATTTTAACCTAGTTAGATTCATGCATGAGAAGAGTAACGCTGTAATTAATTTTAGATGGTCTGATGCTTTTAATGATTGGATTGGAGATGGGCTTTGGTAGAGTTAGACCTTGCTAATATTAACTTTACCTGGACTAATAGACAGGATGTGCCTATTATGTCTAGAATTGATAGAGTCTTTATGAATACTGAG